>VXBZ01000534.1:983657-1092263 GCA_013399135.1 Heliornis fulica
GAGGGAGGGAGGGGAGGGAAAGCTCCCGTGGAAACTGCAGAAGGGGCTTTAAAAAGGGGGAGAAGAAAGTGTCGGGAGAGTTTCTGGCTTGTCTGGAACCAGCAAGACTAATTGCCATGCGCTTCCGGTCTGAAACTGGCAGCAGACAACATCTTGAAAATGAGTCACTGCAGCTCACAAAGAAACTCTGTGGTTTTCTCCCTCTCAGGTTTATAGATCTGCTCCTTTTTTTTTTAATTTTTTTTTCTTTACAGTTTCCTTTGTAGTCTTCTGCGTTCTCCATGGCCCTCCCAGCTTTTCTTAGCCAGCCCCAACCCCAAGACCCCTTGGCTGAGGTGGATAGTTTCCACGAGCAAGCGAAACAAAAAAAAACCCAAAAAACCAAACCCAACTCACTAAAAATGTTTGTAAGGGAAGGAAAAAAAAAAAAAGAGAAAAGGAGAGAAAGTGGAGAGTTGGTTTTGGATCTGGCTTTGCTGAAGGTTAGAGGGACTCTGATGCTGCAGGGGGAAAAAGTTCCCTGAATTTTCCACTGGCTACAGGAAGAGAGCCCATTTAGTCATGGCTAAGTAATGTCTGCACACACACCAACTAATCTCATTAGGAGTTTCCGTTCCCTAACACAGGAGGGTTTTGTGAAGCCCTGTCAGCCTTTATAACATTGCAGTTGAAAGGGAGACAAGTTACATCTTTATTTACTTAGGGGTGTAGCGCTAAGACAAGTTCATACAATGCAGCATCTTTTCGGTCATGAGGACTCCAAAAGTCAATGGTTTCATTTAATTTCAAGCAGAAAGTCGTGGTTCGGCTCGTATTTTGCTCATACGGGGTTTTTTATTATTTCAGATTGAAGGGAATGTACATGTAAATAGTTTCATAGGGTGAAATGCAGAGATGGGGTCCACAGAAGGCTGCGTTACAGTAAGAATGTTCCGTGCATCTGTGACAATTGCATGTAATTGCATGATTAGAAGACTCTTTTGCCAGGATACTGAGGTGATGGGTGTGTATGAAAAGTATATTCCGTCTCATGACCTTCCTGTATTGGCACTTTACATACCTAATTTTCAAGTGATTTCATACATATCACTTTTGACTTAGTGGTTTGTGTAATTGTTTTGCGATGATTTATTTTAATAGCAGTCAGGAAAACCTGTCTTCAGAATCAGATTTTTTGTTATGCCCCACTGATCTTTACCGTAATTTTGAAGTTAACAACTCTTAAAAAAAAAAGGTGGGGCAAACAAAGAATACAGAGCCTTTATTACAAGCGGGTTCTAATTTGAAGAAATGTCCAAAAAAAGCAAATAAAATTGCACGTAATAGGAAATAACACTTAGCTACTTAGTTGAATTATCATGTGATAGCATAAAACTAGCAAATACTGTGCAAAAAAAGTAGTACTTGGATGGAGAACTAATTGCAGTATACCACGTGTTTACCTTTGAGGATCTTCAGTGTTTCCTGTACTTCCTATGTCCAAGCTGCACAGAAAAGTTCTTCATTAACATCACTTTACAGAGGACTTTTTATTGGTGGATTAGTGACACAATCTCGAGACACAGATGCCTCTTGATTTCCTAGTTGGGCAGAGAGAAATTTTTAGATCAGTATGTAAACCAGAAAATGTCTAATCTCTCTTTTGATCAAATGCGGTCAGCAGGTAGTGAGAGCTTTTTTTCCGGCTTTAGAGTTTTATTTATTCTGTAAAGTTAAAAATTTTAGAGAGGGATGTAGTACCGAGCATATTGTTGAAAAAATCCGTTGAATATGTTATGGAACAGTTAGTATGGCGTACAACACCAAAACTCTTTGTGAAGAGCATTCCCTAGCTTTTACTATCTATCTCTCCATGACATATGGACCTTAAATTGTCCACTTACTGCACTGACTATTGCTGGAATTTCAGCGTGCCATCTGCTGAATCAGTGTAGGTGAAGCGCACATTCATACATAGATACATATATATATATGGTCTATATCTACACTACATAAATTTAACGTATTTTAATCAGCATAAGTAAAAACATCTTGGTGTCCTCGCAGGAAAACAGATGTGGGAGTAGTGTACTGGTTGTGTGTTCTGTGTATTTGAAAGAGTGAATGAGAAGCAATGCATAGATGTGTTAAAATCCAAGAGTTCTTTAGAACAGGAAAAAAATCCAAATGACAAAAAGTACTTGATGGTTTCCATTCAAACAATAAAAACGTCTTTTCATTTTCACTGTATGTATGATTTTACTCTTTACCTGTTTTAACTTATGAAATTAAAAAAACATGCAAGAAGAATATACACTCTCTGCTGAGGGATGAGATATTAATTGTTTATATCTTGATTTTCCAAATCACCTCCTCGCGTTGTTTCTAAAAAGAAAAACAAAACTACAGGCTTATATCCTTTCTGATGTCCCCAACTCCACCTAGATGCAAGAGCTGAAATGAGCAACACAGTCTCGGGGAGAAACTCAGCTACAGCCTTCCTTGTAACTGCATTATGATACTTTCACATGTAGAAATAAGTTTTGAGTTATGGAATAGCAGTTCTCGCTGCTTACTGATCTGCAGCAGTTTTTTGGTCCTCTTACTTAACGTTAATTCATTAAAATTGAATTGTGAAAACAAATAGGGATCTTGCTCCAAAGGCTGAAGTATTCCCCTTTGCTGCGCATGAAGTCCAGTTACATAAACGTTTTGTTATAACGCCCTTTTGTTGTACTTACCTTTTCATTGTAATGCCCCTCTTAGGTGTGTTATGGCAGAGATATTCTTATGGGAAGGTATTACTCTGTTCAGGTGACTTCATATAACTGAAGCTGAAATCTACCTTGGTTTAAAACAAATCTCTTCTGGAGGACTTGGCACAGAATGAAAGTCATCTTGTAGGTTCACCAAGGTGTGTGGAGCTTGTTGCTTTCTTTAAGGATCATATGTTTGCCTGTGGGAAGACAGGTATATATGATACTTAGGGACACTGAGGTCCACTTAGCTGTTAGGGAAAATGCAAATCTTTGCCTTAGGAACGCAATCCCATGGCAACGTGCTTCTTCAGAAGAAAAGAAATAGACACAGAAATAAAAAGCCATTTGATTACTGAAGATAAGGGAGAGTGAGATAAGGCTGGGAGAACCAATATACAGTTATTTGGGATGCATGTATTTAGAAGTTACTTTAGCTGGTTTATCTTGGTGACATCATATAAAATTTCTATGCTCTTGTAGTTTGTTATCTCCGCAAGTGGTTCTCTGTCACAATGCTAAATAATCTGAGATAGCAAAAAACTGATAAATGAGGTAGTACTTCCCAGAAGGATATGGCAGGTTGGACTTGTGTGTGCAATTGAGACTACTTATCAGCCTGTGGTTTTCTTCTGGTGGCAGTGGCTCCAACATGCAGTGCTCCTGGATTTTGCTGCTGCTTGAGTCCATCTTGGAAGCTGTGACACTGATTATAGGACAGTATTAGCCTGGACCGGTTGCATGAAGGACTGTTGGTGTTGAGCTGCTGTGGATCTTTTTGCAACCACACCCAATGGTTCATACAACAAGCTGTCACTTACAGGCCTCTGAAAATCATGTTGTGCTGTGTATCCTGGGGTTGATTCACCATGGCTGTCTCCTGTGTTTCCCACAATAGGGAATCTCAGTCTCCAAATCATTAGGCAAATGTTTACTTTGTCTGTGGCTTGTTAAATGAATCAACTCATATTCTGAAGGCTGTTGAGAGCTCTTAGAAGACTATGTCTTTTCCCATGTTGAAGTATTTTGTTGAATAATGAATGATTAAAGAATTACTCATGATTTTGAGGAGAATGTCAAGGTGTAGGTACAGGAAGTCCAGCTCACCACACTGCAAAATACCAGGCTGCACGTATGGAAGCAAAGCAGATGTAGCACGAAGTACCTCTTACCTGTCTGCTTCACAAAGAAAAAACATGTCTTTGTGCTTAAAATGTTAACTCGTCGTGGTTTTATATGCCAATATTTGTATCAGAATTTGAATTCTTAAGGGTTTGCTGCTAAGAGCAGGTTTTAATTCAGGTCTTTGGAGGAGGCTTGCTGCTTTTCTAAAAGCAAAATCTAAAGAAAATACCTGCCATTAGCATTAGGATGAAAACAATACTGAGGCACTACCTGCCAGCTAATTCAGTGCCAATTAATAACTGTAATTTTTAATGCATTTTTAGTTTTGCGTGAATACCGTGGTCATTTTTGCAGTACCAAAAGTTACCCTGATATTTTCAGTCTGTTTAATCAGTGTAAGTTATGACCAGTATCTCACAGTGTAGTGAATAACTAAACAGTTAAGTAATTATTTTCAAGTTGTATTACGGTTAAGAATGTCAGAGGTCAAACCGTGCCATACCCAAAGCAGAAAACTGTACTTTTTTTTACCCCTGTGAACTTAGTTACCGACACCATCTCTGATTTTGGCCAGCTTGCTCAAGTAACATTGCTTGACTTACTAGAGCAGTGGGGTTTGTCCTTTTGGTGTCTGCGGGTCCATCATTATTTTTGGGCAGTGGAGTGGATGCCGATGCTGCGGTTGAGCCTACTGTAGCAGTGCTGCAGTACTTTGGGAGGAATCCATTGACCCCTGCGTACATTGGATTCATGTTGAGAACTGCTGACCTGTATGGTGACACCTATGAACTTTTAAAATAAATATCAATCAGCAATGTAAAGAAATGTTTCTAAAGACTATATACTATGTGCTGTGTCTACATCTGAGTGGTTAGGTACAGTTCAGGGTCTTTGGAAGAATTTCTGTAGAAAGCCACAAACTTGGTTTGTTTTGATCTTTTAAAGCACTTAGGCATGTATTTATTTTTGAGTGCGTCAGCACTTCTGTTAATACACTGACTGCTTATTGCAAACATTTAAATGCTAGTTTAGGACTTAAATGTAACTAAGACATTGGAGTAGCTTGTGCTTGGTCTGTGCAAGTGTCCTTCCAGTCTTCCACAGTTTTGCCTTAAATTGTGCCTTGTCAGGATGTCCTGAGTGAGAGAAGGATACTGCCCAACCTGTGATTTCCCCCAGACCCATTTCAGAGAGGCATTTCAATGTCTACTTATCAATTTATTACTCAGTATTTGAAGATTTAATATGTAGCTTGGATAATCTTTGCACATACTGATTACTATGTGTTAATGTATTTTGGCTCTTGTGTAAGCAGCCTGTCAGTTTCTTCAGCTTTAAAGTATGCATTTTTTTTTAATCTTGTGGATCCTAACTTGAAGATGATTTGGTTGTACTAGTAGGGAAAAATGTACATCTTGCGCACTACTTTTTAGTTTTAGCTGTTGTTAATTACATAATTAATGATTTGGTTGTAATTTTTATGATTCTTACTAATAATTAAAAATTGGTGAAAGCTTTCGAGGACTAACCTAAGTATTAAGTGCTGTTAATACAATTTTCCAAGATCTTTCTCTGAAAATATTAGTAAACAAGCAAAGAATCTTGTGAAAAATACTCTTTCATAGTTGTACATTAAAGAATAGACTTGGATTGTATACTTTAGATAAAGAGTGTGAATGTTTTTAAACACGTGTCCTCCTATAAGTTTCCCATCCTCATTTTGCAAAACAGCGGACAGGTCACCTGGAAATCAGGTTTCTGTTAGGCATCCATTTGTCTTTAACGTGGTAACAGCACCTATTTACTGTGTCTCTGTATGTTTCTTCATTGTTTTTTTTTTCTTTTTTGATATTATGAAAATTGATGAGCCGTATTTCAGTTTAAGCTTTTGGGGAAGGATGCTAATGAGTGTTACTGTTCTTAAATGTTTGTATTGTGGCAATGCTGAGTGGCCTCTGTTGTATCAAGTCACAATACAGCACAAACAAAAAGTCTACAGACTCAAATGTGACTATTATCTCTTCCCAGCAATTAACAGTAATTTATGAGAAGAAACAATCTTAAAAAAGCATTTAGAAAGTAAAAACAGATTCCTGTTGAAGCTCTGTTAGTGCAGTCTTCAAAAAGTTGACTACCTTCAGATAATTTCTTCCATGCTGTACTAATATAGCTGAGATGGGAATGTGGGTTTAGATTCTCGATATAGACCTCTGTGAAGTCTGGTGACTCAGAGCAGACTCAGAGCGGCTGGAGTGTGTGGTTAGTTTAGCAAACTGCGAACTTGGAGTAGGGCTGGCATAGAAAGTATGGCTGCTGCACTCCTTCAGTACTGCTGCTTCAGTCCTGGAGCTCCGCAATGCCAGTGCTTCTGTAACAGGGCAGTACCAAGGTTGGATCGATTCTGTGGGAATAGGGTGCAAAGAAACTGACTGTGATCTCAGCCAAGTTGAGGAGAGGGGACAGAATCTTTAGTCTTTATCCAAATACTGGCTATTAATATCCTGAGCAGCAGAGACACTAACAAGCCAGTTGGTATATTGGTGCCACTTCTAAACCTCTGCAATCTAGGTGCTTTGTATACAGCGAAGTTTGCTGTAGTCACTGAAATAGTGGACCATTTGTGTCTCGTTCATAGTTCCTAGCAGCCATGTAAGTAGACAGTACAAGACAGTGACAGCCAGCTCTGTTTGCTGAAATGGGGTATTCCAGTGTTTAATGAACCATGTTAGGGGAAATGTGTAGGTGTGACATTTCAGGTTCTTGTTGGTGTGGTAGACAAGTGAATAGTGTCAGAAGATAATAATCTTTTTACTGGGTTTCAGTTCAACTTAGTGCATAATAAACACACACATCAGAACTTTGATTAGCGCTGAAAAGGGAGCAGAGTAGCAGATTTCTGAGATTTTGATATGTAAGAATGATTCCTAATGTAGATTTTTATTAGGAGACCATTGCACATAGAAATAGCATTTAAAGTTGAAAAACCTGACCTTGACTGGTGATGTAACTAGTCACTCGGTTTTTATGACTAAGGAATGTAGACCCTGACTCATGCTCCAAGAACTATTACAATAGTGCTAATGTTTTGAGAAGAAATCCTCCAAGTAAAAGGTCTCTGTATGTATGCAGGTTATCTGCTGAATTGTTACACCATTTTCAGTATAACGCTACGACACTGCCCTCGCAGCATGAGAATATACAGGTAAGCCAGCATGCCATTTAATAGTTTAATGACTTGTTTTGCTAATCCAGCAAATTCTGAAAATTTAGCGTGCATAGGAGGTGAGCTCTGATAACCAGCGTGTGCTGCCAGGACTGTGTTTCCTGTCCTTTCGTTCAGGTTCCTCTGGTTGCAGAATTAAAAAGATCTGTTTGTTTATCTAAGTTTCTGGTCTAGGAAAAAATGAGTGGAGGGGGGAAGTTCAGTTTAAAAAGATGAATATGAAATGTGTTGAAGGCAATGTTAGAGCCACTAGTGTAAGTTACAAAGCATTCAGTCAGCTGTCACAAAACTGGACATTTTAATAACAAGAAGGGAGTATGGATAAGGGAAAAGAATTTTCATTTGGGAGTAATCACTTAATATGTCAAGTAAAGTTTTAGAATAACCACTGTTCCTGAAGACTGAATCCTCTGCTCTCTATAGCTGTTTTTTTTTCTTTTATTTATTTTCTGTTTGTTTGTTTTCATGCATATTTACTGAATTTATCAAAGGGACTATCAGAAATTTTATATAGGACAGTCAAATAAACCATGATCTGTGTCCTACTGATGCTGACAAAAATGTAAGAGAAAGTCATACAGGAAAAATAAACATATAGGGCTGGCTTTGAAAGCAGAAGTCTCTCGGACTGCATCGTAGTGTATTGCCAGCATGCCACAGATGTGCGCCACATGAGCAAGACAGAAAGCGGTGCGAGGAGTCTTGCATTCATTTTACATCTGGCCCAAGGTGGATGGTTGGAGCTGTTATGGATGTACGTAGATTAGTTTATGGCTAGCTTTAGAAATAGTTGAGCAGGTAATTTTTTATTTACTTTTTTTTAAGCCTTTCACAGGGAGGCAGCTAGACATATTCCCTCCCAGTAAGGGCTTTTAATCCAGTCGGATTAAAACCATTTCTTGAATGGCATGCTCACAGAGATTCTGCAAACACTGGTGTGTTAGAGGCGGTGTCATCACACCTCTGCTTGGCAGTGACCAGTCCTTTGTTGTATTATTTTGGAGGTTGCAGAACTTTCTTCCTTTGGACATCTGCCTCAGCCTTCCTTTAACTTGGCTTAAAAACATTAAAAGCTGCAAGCGTGGTGTTACCAAATACACCTTCTGGAAGCATTAGACGTGTGTGTGAATGCTTTCTTTTCTGCACTGGGACTGGATGTTGTCCTATAATATTTTGCTAGATCTTACTTCTGTCTCTTTTGTGTTGCTCTTAACCACAGGGGTTTCTTTATTTTTTTTTTAAATGTGCTGGGCCAGAACAGTGCGTATTCTTGCTTGAGAAGGAGACGTAAATTATTACTGTAAATAATCTTTTAAATTAGAATATAAAGGGAGGACTATTATGCAGGAGTGGCTGAGGCGGCATACCCCATGTGACCCTGTTAAGTACACTGGCCTGCAAACCCTCTGTGTGCTTTTTTGGCAGATCCTGAAGCCAGTCTGGGTTTGTGTGGCAATATTCCTGTAGTTTGGCAGCAAATCGGAACTTGTGTGCAGGGGCACTCTCTGACTTTTTTCTAACGTTTCCACTGGGTGGTGCTGCAGGAATCAATTTATTTTTTTCCTTCCCTCCCCTCCAGCCCCCCTTGAATCTGCATTTCCCAGAAAGACGCCTCTAAAATATAATAGGAGGAAGTCCTGGTTTAGAAAGTTTTTGCAGTTTCAACACAATGGAAGAACTCGGAGGATGCTCTGGCAGGAAATGTCCTGGTTGCTGGATGTGGAAAAATTACCAGCGTTCTGTCTCATACACACAGTCAGTTCCCTAAAGTGCCCTGTGTATGTATTGCACCATGAGACAGAGAAGGTTCTGCATCAAGTTAAAACAGGTATATTTGCACACTTAATTGTGAGCTTATGTTTTCAAGGCAAATTAAATTAGCAGTAAGATCTCTTTTGATGAGTATTTGAAAACGTTCTGAGTAAACAAATTGATATTTGTGTTTCCTCCTTTCTGGCAGAATCACTTTTCACCAACCACATCCTATTTATCACCCTTGAAGCATCTCTGTTGAGAAATAAAGTGTGAGGACTGACTCAGACTTTTGCCTTGCTCTTTCAGATGTTTCAGAGGAAACATTTGGGCAGATCTGGCAGTTGCCTTAAACCTCTTATGATATACTCATTGTTATATAGATGAATTTCCAGTGGAAAATGTTACGACTGACCATTTTTTTTTTGTTATTCTAGAAAAGTTCCTTTTCCTGATCAGCACCTTTTTTTGCTTCTGCAATCAAATATAAAGCAAGTGTCCTTCAATTTTTAATAGAAACTAGAGTGTGAGAAAAATTGGCCTTGAGGGTTTGTAAGCCGTTCAACTTTCCATACAGACATTCACTTTAGGTCTGTGTTAAAAATGTATATGGCCAAAACAGCTGGGGACTGCCTTATTCCGTTTTTTTTCTATAAGTATACTCTTTGGTATTTGCTATCATGGAATGGACTTGTTTTGGTAAATTCCAACAGGAATGTTGTTTTTTTTAAAATTCATGTAACTGTTTATAGGTATTAATATACTTTAAAATGAGTGTGGTTTAGCAAAAGCTCAATCTCTAGTGTTGAGAAACTGTGGTTAAAAGGAAGAAAAAAGACAAACCAGTCATTTTCTTTCGTGTGCTACTGCAGCAGTCATCTCAAGGGTTAAAATGAACCTGAGACACTTAGAAAAATAAAACCAGAGCTGCTGTTACAAACTGGGACAGATGTAGGAGGCCAGGTTTCCTGTGGCCCATTTTCCAGTTTCCTGGCTGCAACCTGCTGAAATAAAGGAAGCTGAATGCTAACGTGAATGAGAAGCTAACAATGCCCTACGTCACACAGCTCAGAGAAACGTGCTGTTGGCCAGAATTAGGATACAAAAGCGGTAAATAGATGTACAAAAAAATACACACACACTTGCCAGTGTAGTCAAAAAAGGGGTGGTGGGGGTGGTGTTGGAGGGGGAAAGAAGGCATCTCTTACAGAGAAATGCTGTGTGCTTGCAAAGCACACGCTTGCCTGTAAGGGAAATCTAAGTGGTGGTGTGTGCCTGCTGTGGTGGGGCATAGGAGAAGGAGCTGAATCTTTTGCAGCTGTCTTGGCTGCAGAAGGAATTAGCGGTTTCTTCATACAATAAGGGAAATTAATTTCTCTGCTCTGACTCTGCTTCTTAGTACTTTTCATGTACATGTCTGATCATCATCTCTCAGTGACTACCTATAGTGCATAATGCTGGCTAAAATCTTTTATGTCTTCCTGATTTAATTGATCTCCAGATGACTTTTTCCAGCCTCTGGTCTCCCCAGGCAGTCTGTCCCGCTTAACTGTCCCTCTGCTGCCCCAAGTCCCATGACCTGGTTTATAGCTCAAAGTCCCAGATGTTCCTCTGCAGACCCCAAAAGCAACAAGGGGTTGGGTTTGATCCTGATGCCTGGAGGGATTCCTTTTCATAGCCTTCCAAACTTGTTCATGTTGATTTTGTCTAGGATCAGCAGTACATATCTTTATTTTAGAAGCCAACATGAGTGGGGAAAAAGAATCCAGGTGGGAAACATTGAGTATGTGGGAGAATGGAAGAACACAGAATCACAGAACAACTAGGTTGGAAAAGACCTTTAAGATCATGGCAGTCCAACCCTACCTGTCCTCTCCTAAACCATATCTGTAAGCAGACACAGCTGTAACATAGTTATATGGAAGCTAAGGACTTCTGCTGATGTTCTGAATGCTACAGAGCTGCATTCCAGCTTTCTGCCTCTTTCTTCTAGCTTTTTCTGAGCAAGAGTCCTACAAAACTTAATGCCCCACAAAGCATCTCACAGTTCATGTCATAAATCTTTCTGATACTGAACTTTTTGTTTAGCTAGCTTTGTCTCTGAGCCTCCTGGTTCGCTACTGCCTGGACTTAAGATAGCTTGTTTATTTGTTTTATTTTGCCCAGCAGGTTAATTACTTTTCTCAAACTTTAGTTCCATATGTTGTCATATGGGTTTTCATATAAGCTGCATTGATCAAAAAAAAAAAAAGAGTAATGCAGCTCATCAGCAGATGCTTTGGTATGTCTTAACAATTTCTAGTGTAACTTGTTTTCATAATGTGTGCTCGGGCTGGTAGAAGTCAGTCTCCAGGAGCTAAGGGGAGAGCCAGTGCTTGACTTTTGGGTCCCTCACCTAAAAGTGAGGAGTTTGGGCATCTCTTTTACAGGAAGATCATCTCTTAGATGGGATGCTTTGCCTTGTGGATGTCTCTGTCCTTTTATGTTGATCTCTTCAGGGAGAGCTTATGGTGTTGACTTTTCTGCCACCCAAGTTTAGGCATTTCCATTAGTCCCTTAATAAGGCTGAAATGAATAGGTGAGATACTATCAGCACACATATTCTTAGTTGCCTCCTTCCTGCATCACTCCTGAACCTAAAACTTGATGTGTGGAAATTACATTGTGTCACGTTGATGATGCAGTTGATAGGTTTGTGGGTGGGCACATTTGAAGGAATGTAAATTGGCAATGCACAAGGTGTTAGTGTGGTTACCTGACACAGCTGCTTGAGAAATGGACTTTCAGAAATACCCTTTTGCTGTCTAACATGGTATTTCCAAGTATAATTCTTTCTAGCTATGCTGGTGATTATTTGCATCAGTGGGAGTGGAACTGATCACAAAGTAAAATTACTAAGCTGTTTAGGTCAGGGCAACCTAACAAATTATGCTTCATGTCTTGGAAAATATCTTTGACTTTCAAATGCATTGTGTAAGATGGCAGACCAACCTTTGTTAATGGATTAAAAAATTAATTGACTTGTTATCTATATGAATTTTGATTAGACTTGCCATGGTACAGAATTTATGTTTCTTACACAGGTTGCCTGTCTCATTCTCTACCATAGATAAATGTCATTAAGCGATTTTTTAAAAATTATTTTCCTTCTAATACATGTAATTCAGTATGTGGTTCCACGTATTATTTATTGCCTGCCATTCAAGTCCTGTACTGAGCACAGAAGTAATAGGAATATTTATTATTACTATTTAATATCAATAAAGAGTTGAAGGAAATGTGAAATATATGCCCTGTAGGAAGTGACCACATCCTAACAGCCGTTTCTGTCAGATTAAGGCAAGACACTGAATTCCCTTTGAGTTATTAAAAATTCAAAAGAATTAGAAAATACATAAGTTAAATACAATATTTGCTGAAGATTTCTGACTCCTCCCAATCATAATTTATAACAACCTTTAGTACAGCTAGCACATTTATGGTTATATTACATATATTGTAGTACATCTGTCATGTGATTCTCTTGCTCTACCACTCAAATGAGGCATAAGATAAGGCTTAGTACACTGTGTGGCTGTGTTGTCCTCCCAAGAGGCTGCTTAATACAGTGTGGAACCCCAGCACGGTGCCCATGGGGAAAGGCAGGTTAGTACTTCTGTTGACCTAGTTGGAAATGAAATATTTTACATCAGTTTAAAGATCCTGCCACTGGAGAACTTTGGATCTTCACTATTCCCCTGCAAATCACAATGTAGAGAATGGAAATGAGATGCAAAGATTAATACCAGTTTACTGAACTCAAGGTATTTAGGATTTTACATCACCTTTGTGCTGAGCACAAAGCTTCTATTAAAGGTAGCTACATTTGTGAATATTCAGTGCAGCTCGGAGCTGATGCGTCAGTTTGGGTCAAGTAAAGGATCGTACAATTCAAGATAAGCTGTAAATGTAATTTTCATTATTTGCCTTATGTAGGAATCATATACATACAGTTATACAAAAAATATGGGAAGGTTTTGACAGGAACTCAGTGGCAGATGGAGGGATGGAGTACAATGTAGCATTGAGCTGTTTTAATCTCATTTCTGTGTGAGCAGACTTGGGTTGTATCCAGTCAAAGATTTATGCACGTAACAATTAAGCATATTGATGCTGAATTCTGAGGTGTGCAAGTGCTTCATTAAGCCTATTCAGAAATATGCACTTGGGAGAGTTGATGGTAAGGCAGCAAGGTGGTGGGGAGCTTCCCCAACACCCAGCCATCTGCCCTGGATCTAGCACCTGAAGTGCCCCCCCCCCAAGATGATTATCTGTCTCAGCTGCTGATCACCAAGAACTGAATCACTTTGAAAAAAAGGTGGTGGTAGCCTTTTATATAATAAATAACCTGATGGAAGTCACCTCTCCTTAGTCTCTGGCAGAGATAGTGTGGAGCAGGTACTCCTGTAGGTTGTCCTCACTGAGGTTTGTGCCCCAGTGAGTTCAGTTTCCCCTAGACTCTCTGAAGAGCCATGATCACTGATGCTCTGAAGGAAGATGTAATTTGAGATCTGGATGAGAGAATTGCATGTCTGAGGTATTGTACTTTTCTGGTTAACAGCATGGTGGTGGGGTTTATATTGGTGTTTCCATAGCTCCCTTCCATCTTTAATTTCCTCAGCTGAAGTTCTACCAACAGGTAATTAAGAGTGTGGGACACCTGTATACATTTTAATACAATTTTGAAAAAAAGCTATTTATGAGTTTCATTTTCTGGACCATAAAAAGTTCTGTTTGGAAATTATGCGAAGTATCACTGCGTAATATCCGAGGTATAGAAACTAAGTACTATGGCTGTATAAACCTACGCGTGTATAGTGAAGTAAGTTACAAAATTTGTGATTTGTAATTAATGAAAACCTGTATATGACTCCAGCTTAATAGGGATACTTGATTAGCTATGATGTTACAGACAGTCTGTTAAGGATATTAATAATTGCACAAATGGTGTAGTTTAAAGGAACTTTGGAAGTCTGTAAAGTGAATATATAACTTTCAGGTATATTTAATTCAGACTAAACTTTTTTTTTTCTTGCCTTACATGGTGTGGAAAAGAATTTGTATAAAGTGATAAAAAAGTGCAGTGAAGTAAGCATAAACCTTTGAGAGTGCCAAATCATCCATGTCGGCAGCTCTGTTTTGAGAATACCCGGCAGACCTGGGAGACGGTTTCTGCTATCACCTCAAGGTGCTGTGTGGCTGCTGCGGTGCACGACTGGGTGTCAGGGATGAGTACTTGGGACCTCGTCATTCACTCCGGGTTCTCACTTAATTAGAGAAACGAAGCTTTTGGAGGGATAAAACCATCATTAACTCTTCCAACCCTTGTTTGGCCAGTGCACCTGCTCCAAATTCTGTCGTTCTTTTATCAACTACTGGCAACATTCCTTAGTATCTTACACTTGCTTTCATACTCGTGAGGCTTACGCGGTGTGTGCCGGGGCAGCGGCGGCCCACAGAGGCAGGGGGGCCTGCAGCCGCCTGNGGCAGGTAGATGGGAGGCTTGTGCCCTCTTGTGGTCGGCGCGCCGTGGTACGCGTCAGGCTGCTGGGAGAAACCTCCAGCTCCCTTGCTTTGTTAGGTAAAGAGTGGCTGCGACATGCACACCAAGGTAGATGGTGAGTATCAGAGGCTCCCGGTGGACGAGAAACTGAACGTGAGCCAGCAGTGTGCGCTTGCAGCTTAGAAGGCCAATGGTGTCCTGAGCTCCATCAGAAGAGGGATGGCCAGCAGGGACAGGAAGCTAGAGTGTGGAAGGTTTAGGTTGGATATCAGGGGGAAGTTCTTCACAGAAAGAGTGGTGAGTTGCTGGAAGAGGTTGCCCAGAGAGGTGGTGGATGCCCCAATCCTGGAGGTGTTCAAGGCCAGGTTGGATGGGGCCCTGGGCAGCCTTGTCTAGATTGAGACCTGGAGGTTGGTGGCCCTGCTTGTGGCAGGGGGGTTGGAACGCAATGATCCTTGTGGTCCCTTCCAACCCAGACCAGTCTGTGGTTCTGTGATCCCCCTTAGCACCATAGTCAGTTAACCTTCATCTTGAAGTCTGTGGTAGTTGGACATAACGTGTCCAAATAAAGTATGAGAAGAGGCCAAGATAAATTGCTTAGCTGTGGAAAATCTCATATAGTAGGTCTACGTGGTGGGTTTGCAACGTGGCTTCTTTAAGAAGCAGCTAGAAAATTTAAGGGTCCAACAAAGCAAATCCCAGATGTGCTCCCAAGGCCAAACTCCCAAACCCTGTTACTGACATGGCTGGCTGGGCCAGTCAGCGCCCGTCACAGCACCTCAGGGAATCACATTTTAGAGAGAGAAGAATGCAAACAGCCATATTTTTCCACCAGAGAAGGGAGTGAGAAGATGTAAGAAACTTTGCAGACACCAAGGTCAGTGAAGGGGCGGGAGGAGGAGGTGCTGAGAGAAGATTCCCTGCAGCCTGTGGAGAATACCATGGTGAAGCGAGTGTCCCCCCCGCAGCCCATGGAGGACAAAGTGACCCCACTTGTAGCCTGTGGACAGGTACCTAGGCCAGGCAGGAGCCCACCATAGAGCAGGTGGAAGAATAGGGAATAATCTGTGACCTACATTGGAGCAAGNCAGACTGAAGCCTCCATTCTCTATTCCACCCCCCCTTTCCCCCATGCCATGCTGGGGAAGAGAAACATCACGAATAGAGTGAAGTCTGCAAAGAAGAGAGGCGTAGGGGGGCGATGTTTTAAGAGCTGTTTTGTACTTCTCATTATCTGACTCTGGTCTCTGTTTCTGTAGCGTAGTGTAAAAAGTTAGAGAGTTTTCTTGCTTTTCTTCTGTGTTGAGTCTGTTTTGCCTGTGATGCTAACTGCAGAATGATCTCTCCCTGTCCTTATCTCGACTCCAAAGCCTCTGAACAAGTATTTTCTCCCCTGTCCAGCTAAGAGGGGAGTGATAGAGCAACTTTGGTGGGAGTCTGGCCTCCAGCCAGGGTGCAACCACAGCAGTCTGTAGTTTAAAAGGCCGATCTTAGCTACTTGCCTTTAGTGATAATGTTTCCAAGTTGTAAGGTGTGTGTGCTTGTGCTGAGCTGAAATATAGTCATTCTTACATTTATCCTTCTGTTGCAGTGCCTGCAGAAAATAAAAGGTTTATTCTAGGGAGGACTCAGTTAGCACAGGCAGTAAGGAAAGTAAAAGAAACATGCAAACAATCTTTAGGAGAAAGAAAAAATTCAACCAACCTTAGAAGTGAGTCTCTGAAACTGTTATAAATATTCCTAGGTCTCAGTCATATATAGGATAATGAAAGGAAAGATCGCTGTTAGAGAAAGTTTCAGGGTAAACACTACTATGCTTAGGTGTACTGAGCTTTCAACATTTCTGCAAAACAGATAATATCTTCTGAGCTATTTGAATTTGCAGACAGAAGCAGCAAGAGCCATTTCAAGCCTTGTAAAAAACAAAGTATGCAAAGGCCATATGACAAGGGAGGCGGGTGCATGTGGTGGGAGGAGGAAAGAGTGGTTTCTGGTCCTCTAACCAAAAGCAACTGCTCTGGTCTTCCCTTTTCATCCCCTTCTTCACAGTGACCTATCCAGATGGGTTCAGCATACTTCTCATGACAGTAAACAGCAGTTTCACTGGATAGTTCATCAAGCCTTCTCCACCCCTCCACCGTGTTCTGTTGAAGTGTGATTACATACATTGAATTTGCACCAACAGGAGATAACCCTGTGCCGTCTGAGCTGCACAGACAACGCTTCTCTAAACGTTTACTCTATTTTATGTGGCCCTTCAGAAAATAGCAGGGGAGGAAAATGCTAAAATGGGAGTGCAAGACTTGTGGATCTTACGGATGTTTGGTTGTAAATGATATAGTAGCTTCCTTGGCTCGGTTTCGTAGGTTGACTCCTACACAGCTTATTACTGAAATGAGTGTTGGATGGAACACCTTCTCCCAGATGTTTTTTACACTGTTGCTCTCCTTTGTCCCTTGTAGGTATGGAGAGTGCAATCACACTGTGGCAGTTCCTTTTGCAGTTGCTGCTAGACCAGAAACATGAGCACCTGATTTGCTGGACGTCTAATGATGGCGAATTCAAGCTACTCAAGGCAGAAGAAGTGGCTAAGCTGTGGGGACTCAGAAAAAACAAAACTAATATGAATTATGACAAGCTGAGCCGAGCGCTCAGATACTATTATGACAAGGTAAATTTTGTTATTTTCATGCAGACTAAGAAAATAGAAACACTACCATTTAATGCTTCACCTCTTGTGTGGAAGCTGTTCGAAAATTCCTCTGTTTTTTACATCTTACAACAGTACTGAACTCAATCACAGTGGAGCTAAGAGGGCAGCTAAAAGGTGCACAGGAAAGCACTGCACATCCCATGACCCGAGGAGGGAAGGTTCTCACCTAGGTTTTGCACTTACTGATGCTTTTGTGTGTTTATGCATTTGGCTACCTGATTATTTTCTGTAGCTTTTGACAACAATAAAATTACTGTTGATAACAGAGAACTGTTTGATTATTACAGCCTGCATAGGATCTTCTGGAATGCAGGGAGGTGGTAGAAAGCAGTGATACTGTGATGCAGCAGGCAGAGTGGCAGCTTTACCAGCAGGAACCACCTATGTCAGAACAGGGAGAAGACACACAAACAAGCAGCAGAGAGGGTGGGGATGAGTTTTCACAGTTTTCCTTGGGACACATCTGTTGGAACATAGATCCTGTTGGCCAGAGCTTTAGCTAGTCTTGTGCGAGCTTTCTGGTAAATCTTTTCTGCAGTTTTATTAGGTCCTAATTTATTAGCTGGAAATACACTGAAATGCTTTTACAGTATGACAGTGCAGTGTTACCTCAGCAGGATCTCACTGTAATGATTTTTTGTTACTGCTCAGTGTATCTGAAAGTTTGGAAGTTTCCCACTCTGTCATTTTAGGACAAAGTTATTGTTAGCTTCAACAGTAGTCGAGGTTATATGTTGCTATAATTTAATTAGCAGCAATATATTTGAGAGAGCATTAATGTAATGTCTTACTGCATGAAAATACAGAATAAGAGTAGCAAATAGAGGGAAGAGTGGTTGGTCAGATAATGGGTGTATTATATTTGGGTCTATTTTTCAAGGTAGTGGTCTCATGCTGAGCTTATCTCGGATAAAGACAGTATGTGCTGTGGAGTGTTAAATTTACTTGAGAATTTACTGAGTATCTCAAGTCAAAAATAGTGGTAGGGGCTTCTTCATCATTTTTTTTCTGCCCTCACAGGACCTACTGAATTTCAACTCTTCTTCATGGATGCATCTGTTGAGGTTTGATAGAATTAAGAAGACCCAAAGAGTCAGCACAGTTTAGGCAGCAACCTTATAGCTGGCAAGCTACGGTTATTTGAATGCTCTCAGAAGCTGGTTACAGGCAGATTGTGTAGTCATACACATAGTGCAGAGCTGTGGGCGGTTGAAAGCTCTACTTTCAACCTCTGTATTTAAAACTGAAATAATAATGTATTGAACATAGTAATCTGGAATTATTTAGACCATGCAACTTGTTTCTGATTTTCAGAGATCATGAGCATGTACACAAGCTGACAGAGGTCAGTAGAGGTTGCTGGTGTCTAGCATCTCTGAAAATAGAATTTCTCCAGTATGGTGGGAGTTCATAAGATCACTCTCATGAAACGGTCCTTCACTTTGACATCTAGTCCTTGGTCTTATTTTTCAGCATGGAGCAAGGTGGCAACAGTACAACAGAGAATTCAGAAATGGAACAGGGAGTAACTGGGATATGTGTTAGATTACTATAACAGAAAGATATTTGAAGAGAATCTCTCAGATGTGTCAAGGTAGTAGAAGGAAAAAATTGTAGAATGCAAACACGGAGCTGCTAAAATATATATTCATGTTCTCAATTTTAGACATCACCAAATTCAAGTTTCCAAAAAGCTGGTTTCCAAAAGGCTGGTTTCCAGCCTTTTTTGGATTAACATGACATTGTTTTTACTAATCAATGCTAAATCTTTTTAGGATTAGCTCCTCTTGAATGGATTTTTTAATATGTCCAAATTATTAATATGTCTAAAAGAATTTGCCATTTGCTATATAGTGATTTGCTATATTCTTGAGGTTTAACATTAAAAAGAGGGACTGTTATGGGTTTTGCATATTGAAAAGGAAAACTTCATAGCCATGCTTAGTGGTCTGTTCTCATCTTGAATTTCAGAAAAGACAGATGAGGTTCTGCAGTGAGTAACACAGGTGTTCAGCACAGTTATGGCATGCTTACTGCCTGCCCAAGGCAGAGGAAATTAGATAATGTTCCTGAACCGAGAGCTGAGACTGCTGTTGTCATGTATTATTTGTAGTGCACCAATTCTTGAAGGGCACAGTGGGGCTGGCTGCTATGCAACCATCCTGACACCACAGCCAAGACCCATGCTGATTGCAAATTAAATTTGCATGATCAGACTTTTTATTCCTCACATTGGAATTTGGAGAGATTCCTTCTTCTCTTGTAAGAATTTTTTTTTAGTTTCAGGTTTTGAGCTGTAAGTTCTGCTGTGACATGTTTTTATATTTTGTCCTCCAGAAGTCAGATTTTTCCAATAAAGGCCTTTTCAAAGGTGGCCTGACTGAGAAGGTACAAAAGGATTCAGAGCGGATAGTGCAGTGGCTGTTCCAAGCAGTTGGTGTGTTGAATTCCCCTTCACTAAGTGCTGAAAATGTTTCTGCTCAGCATGGGAAGCTCACTTCATTATATGACTCCAACCCCGCTGATTATAAGCTCGACTGGGATCAATGGAGACAGAGTGCGGGCTGGCGAATACCGGCATATCCAGGCAGAGCCCTGATACCCAGTGACTGAACAGACATTGCGTAAAACCAAGGGATGAGATATTTGTACCACTTGGCCTTTGAGAGCTCTCTGATCTCTTCAGACCAACAGACTCTTTACCTGAGACTCCCTTCCCACTTTTATCCCTTAATCTTTTTTGTTTGTTTGTTTTTACTCTTGTACTGTTTTCAGTTGCCCCTGAAGTGATGACACCTTTGTTGTCTTTTTGTCTCTACTCACTGCAGCATCTGCTTGAGGAGTGGCTGTACGGTTTCTACACCGGGGCTCAGGCTGCGGTGATTGCTTACTGTTCTTACAGCTACTTGTGTGGACTGTGTGCTCTCTTCTGTCTGCAAAATTTATCTAGAAGTGACACAAGGATGTTGATAACATTTTTTTTCCCCAGGAGTTCTGCAGCCCAGTGGAGTTTGTAGCTCCTAAGTGGAAAGAAGGTTCAGCTCTTTCTTCCCTAGGTGATATGATCAGGATCATTCTTTTCATTCTTATTTCCCTTCTGCAGAACAAAAGGGGAATGGCTGCCAGCTACAAGAGCCTCTCTCAGGCTTTTGCACTGCTCTCCCCATGACCGTTCACCAGTTTGTGGGGTAAACCAAGAGCAGTCTAGACCCAGAGGTAGTCTAAAGGAGCTTTCTGAGATCCCTGTCTCCTCCCTTGCTTTTGGCAGTGATGGATGTGTTGGCAGTTGGATGTGCTGGGGCAAATGGGATGCACGCTGGGCAAACAAGAAACATGCTGCAGGCTGGGGAGTGGCAGGAGTAAAGGCAAGAATCAGAACTCTGGACAAAGTCTTTGCTTGGGTTGGAAATATTAAGAGGGACTTCTCTACCTATAGCCCAAATGATCTGTCAGCATGTGAGTTCAAGGCAGAGGGCAGTGATTTCTTTCAGAAATGATGGTGGCACATGGGATGAGCTTTCCTTTCTTGGGCTGCCTGCTGGTGCATATAGCTGACACTAGCTGAGCTACTGCTTCATGGTTTGTCTTTGAAATTATTCACCGTGGAGAAATAAAAACTGATCACTGGATAAATGGAGGTTTATGAGCTCTGCCATTTTGCTTGGGGGGAACGCTGGCTTGTTAAAATTCATCATCTGATTCATCTGAACTTAAAAGTAAATTAATTTCCATACCGGAGATAAAGAACACAATTAGGACAAGTTCCTTAGCCTGACTCTGAAAGCAAGCATGATGTGCTGTCGAGGCTGATGGCTAGATTTGTGTTAAATTTGCATATAAAACACCTCAGGAAATACAGACTGTGCTGTGTCTTGGTTGTAATTTGCTACCATGATTCTGGTTGCTAAAGGTTTGTAGATGATCTGAAGACTTCCCATTTCCTCTTTCATTTGTTGCTCAAATTCCCTTCCTTCCTTTTTATTTAATGCATTTCCCCTATTGCCTCAAAAGAGCGGCAGAACAGATGATGTAGCAGTGAGGAAAGGCATCCTGCACTCTCCTTACATGCCTTTTTACAAGGGTAGATAGTGGTAGGATAAGGGGGAATGGATTGAAGCTAGAGGGGAAGGTTTAGGTTGGATACTGGGGTGCGAAGTTCTTCACAGAAAGAGTGGTGAGGTGCTGGAATGGGCTGCCCTGAGAGGTGGTGGATGCCCCAACCCTGGAGGTGTTCAAGGCCAGGTTGGATGGGGCCATGGGCAGCCTTGTCTAGATTGAGACCTGGAGGTTGGTGGCCCTGCTTGTGGCAGGGGGGTTGGAACGCAATGATCCTTGTGGTCCCTTCCAACCCAGACCAGTCAGTGATTCTCTTTGAGCAGCATATCCACACGTCTGCTGGTCAGAAGTCTTTTGTAATGCCTTCAGGCAAGGAAACCCTTCACATCTATTTCCATAGAGCATTTTAGTTTGATATGTAAAACTAAAATACCTCTAAGTAGGATTAGTAGGTTTCCTTATTTGACGTTGCCCAGGTACTCTGTTTTTTGGATATCTGTAATGACAGTACCTTTTGGAAGTCTCTAGATGCTTCAGGACTGCTAAAGGTTCCCATGAACATTTCAAGATGATACCACGAGAAGGAAGCTGGTGTGTTTTCCCTGTGAGCTTGTTTGGGTTTTTTGGTTTTTGGTTTTTTTTTTTCAGAAAGGAGGACGTATCCAGGAAATTGCATGCAGATACAAACATTAATAGGATGTAACGGTCGTGGCAGTCAAGCCTGCAGAATTTAGGAAATGCAAGAATCACAGTTCCCTGGGTAACTTTAATGTTTGCATGAGTTATGCTGCATCTTTAATTACACAGTGCCATACTGTTGTAATGAGCAGCTATTCAGTATTTCTGCATCCCCTCTGAACAGTGTGTGGCCCCAGGCTTTACTCGGTGAGTGCTATCCAGTCTGTCTTCTAATGACAGAATAAATCATTTTAGTTTGAGTTAATGGCTGCCCACTTACTTCAGTGGGTTGGCAGCATGATGAATAGCATATAAATAATATGGGCTTCTTTGTGCTTGCTGTGGTGCAGGAGACAGCTGCTTTGGTGCTTTTAGGATTTGGAGGTGCCCATGGCATGGCCACTCCTTCCATGACAGGTCAGACCCAGTAGCCTGGTTACTAGTTCCTATTTTTAATGCTCAGATGTGAGTAGTGGCATAGAATTACGTTGGGCTGTACCAAGCAACGGACGAGGGTCCGTTGCTTGGTACAGCCCAACGTAAGGTCTGCTTACAGAACTTCGGGATATCCCCTGAATGCCCCATCCCTGGAGACATTCCAAGGCCAGGTTGAATGAGGCCATGAGCAACCTGATCTAGTTGGGGGTGTCCCTGCTTCTTGCAGGGGGATTGGACTAGATGACCTCTGGGAGTCCCTTCCAACTCTAATCATTCTATGAATTTATGATTCTATATGAGTGGTAATGGAAACTACTGTTTTACTTTTGGGCAGGTCTTCTCTTGAGCTACCTCAGGGGAAGTAGATTAGTACAGTGAAACAGTGGTGGTATGATGGTGCTGAAATAGTAGCTATGTGTCTTTTAGTGGTACAGCTAATAGGTGTTAGGAGGAAATACTTGAAGGAGCATTAGAAAATAGCTTTGTAGAGAATTGGAAGGACCTTCTTTTGAGGGTGTTGTGTGGAAGTCAAGAAAGTGCTCGAAAGTGTTTGTCTGAAATGGCATAAAAGTGGTTATTGGTGCTGCCCTTAAGGAAAGGTGTGAGTAGAGAATTTCATAGTAGAGAGTGATGGGCCCCAAGAACCCCTCAGAAAGAAGTGACGTGAAGTGAAACACTTCATGTTTGATGTGAGAGGAAAGGGATGCATAGTGAGCTGCAGAGAGGATAGCAGCAAACCTGGCCAGAGATGCCAGCCAGAGGAATGACCTTTGCCAGATGGAGGTGGGTGAGGAAAGGCTGAAATCCAGCTAAATGAGAGCCTTGTGTTTCCAAAGGTCAGTACAGGTGCATGGTCTGGTAGCACCTGTGTCCCTATCCAAACGTGCACAGAATCTAACTTGTACGCACGCGGTATAATAAGCGTAAGTGCATAAGGAGTGATGTTAACAGACTCTGCCTGCCTGCACATGCTGATGTGGACACATGCCTCGTTGTTTGGAGCAAACGTTGCAGCCACAGGTAGCTCCTGCCAGTTTACGTACTTCAGATACTGGAGCGTGAGCAGGCCTCGCTCTGGGTAGGGTTCCCAAGAGCTGGATGCAGCCCGGCTCCCTCCTCAGAGGCTCCTGGGAGGATTTGTAGCCTGTGTCCCACGTGTGTTGCATCCTTCATTGCTCTTGGAGCCAGAGGGATGCAACACATCCAAATGGGAGACGACTAAAGCGGCTACAGCTTTGGGCCTTCTCCTTCACTCCCAAGCAGGGACATTTTAGTGCCTACAGACAAGTTCTGTAGGCACTAAAATGTCCCTGCTTGGGAGTCCTGTTCTGCCATAAATTTTGAGATGTCGGGCACCCTGAGTATAGGTGTGGATGAGGAAAAAAGTCCCAATCTGTCTTCCTGAATCTGAGGCCCCTCATCAGTCTGTATTCCAACTAGAAAGTGGGTCCCGCTTCTCAGCAAAGTCTTCAAGTGCAGCCAGCAGACTTGCTAGCTAACAGGTTTGAGTCAAGTCCTCGTGTCACTCTGGTAGTACAGTCACACCTTAACTCTAAATGGCTTGAACAGGGAGCGAGAGTCATAGAGGCCAAGGGAAAGGTGTTTTAATTGACACCTTTGAAAAATTAACACAGAAATTTCCTGAACTTTCATGACTATTCCGGAGTTAATTGCAGAATCACAGAAGGGTTTGGGTTGGCAGGGTGCTCAAAGCCCATGTAGCCCCAACCCCTTGCCACGGGCAGGGACACCCTTGTCTAGACCGGGCTGTCTAAAGCCTCATCCAGCCTGGCCTTGAACTCTGCCAGGGAGTGGGAAGCCACAGCTTCTCTGGGCAGCCTGTGCCAGGGCCTCACCACCCTCATCATAAAGATTTTTTTCCAAATATCTGATCTAAATCCGCCCTCCTTCATCTTAAAGCCATTACCCCTTGTCCCGTCCCTCTCCAGCTTTCCTGTAGGCCTCTTTAGATACTGGATGGCTGCTCTGAGATCTCCCCTGAGCCTTTTCTTCTCTAGCCTGAACAAGCCCAGCTCTCACCCTCTCTTCGCACGAGAGGTGCTTCAGTCTTCTGATCCTCTTCATGGCTTTCCTCTGGAATTGCTGCAACGGGTCTTTCATACCGGGGGTCCCAGAGCTGGACATAGTGCTTCACCAGAATAGAGTGAGGGGTCTCACCAGAGCAGAGTAGAGTGGCAGAACCACCTCCCTCGACCTGCTGGTCACACTTCTGGCACAGCCCAGCTTACAGTTGGTTTTCTGGGCTGCAGGTGCACATCGCCGGCTCATGGTGACCTTCTCATCAACCAGCGCCATAAGTCCTCCCCTTCAGGGCTGTTCTGAATCCATTCTCTGCCTGACTTGGGGTGCTTGGGGTTGCCCTGACAGTCTGAACTGATGAAAATAAACCACAGACTTTATGGTAGAGAACTTGAAGTCAGGGTTGCACTGATATGCAGGAAGGCATTGAGGAGGAGGTCATGTGCTGTTAGGATGGGTCAGTCTTTCGAGAGGGTTTGTGAACGTACTGCCTATGATTAGTGACACAAAAGGGAAAGAAACCCAACCACATTATAGCCTGGTTTAGTCTGCAGGAAAAACCAGGCCACCGAGTCTTTGGCATCTAGCTTAGCCAGCTGGTCTGTGGAGAAGGACAGAGGAGAGACCCATCCCTCCAGCTGGTGGTTCAGAGCACTTGAGTAAGGCACCTGCTCTGAACTGGTTTAGTGGGTGCTCATGAAGGGAGTGCCTGGAGTGTTGTGAATGAGCCAGAGCTCCCTAACACAGCTGATGTGCTAAAACAGAGTCAGACAGTGCTGTGTCCGGTTGGTGTTGGCAGCTTCCGAAGTGCTTTGCAGTGGTGGGTGGTCACAGTTGCTGTAGCCACAGGTTTATATACTGGAGACAGAGGAAGGGAATTGTGAAGTGTTCAGGTGATAAAACCAGTCAGGATGACAAGAAAAGAGGGGCATTCCCAGCTCCCCACCCTTTTACTACCTGTCAAGAGAGGGCTGTCTCTTGATGTTTGGGTTTTTTTTTTAAGTTCTTGGCCTGCAGTCTCTGCTCCTGGCCTGGCTGTCCAGTTCTCCTCCCCAGCATCTGCCCTGGCCCAGCAGCTGCCTTTCTCAGCAGCAGTGTCCCAGAGCACCCTGCAGCCCTGGCTGGCAGCCACGAGTGCTCATTGCAAGCTTGCTCATGAGGGAATTCACCCAGAAAATTCAAACAACAACAGCAGAAGGGTTGAATGTGCACATGTACTCACTGGGCTCCTGCTACCAAGCAAGGGACCTGGCCTCCCTGCAAGTGCAGTCCTTAATCCAGAGAAGCCTTTGCCCTTTCAAACCGAAGATGGAAGACCCCTGCCTGCCGTGATGCCTCTCGCTGTCTTCTGTGCTGTGAACCATCGTCTGCAGCTCAGGATGATTCTGACAGGTCACTGAGGTGATGGTAAAAATAAGCAGCTTTTTACCTTCACTTCAATTAGTTGCCAGACACAAAACAAAACAAAATTAGAAAAGTCAGTGGCATATCAGAGACACTCAGTTTGCGTCGTTATTTTTTCTTACACAGCTTTCCTCAGGCTCTGCATTTACGAGAAGCCTGCAAAGTACTTGAGGGATCTTGCACTTGAATCCTTTTCACCTCTAGCCTTCATTAAGTGAGCCTTTGCTGCAGGCTTCTGGAGCCAGCGGAGCTGTGCTGAGACACCTTCTTAAAATATAACTATATTTAATAATAACAGAGGAAGTACAAACTCACTAGCCCCTTGTGTTGCTTTTTATAGCAGTGTTTCACTGTCTCGAGCCTGCACCAGCTTAAAAGTGCCCTGCTTAAACACATTGAATCTTTTTCTGCTGGGAGTCATATTTTCCAAGTAGGAGCTCAGTTGCCAGTGCTTGATGTAACAATAACTCAAAGCTGCCAGGAGCAGAGGAGAGGGATTAAGTTAAATTAAAAAGCTACATATATTTAACAAAGAAAGTAAAATCCAGTAAGGATGTCTTTTTTTTTTGGTATGTGAATAGTTGGGAGGTTTAGCCTCCTTTCAAGAGGAATGTAATACTGAGACTGCAGAAAAAGTGTGTCTGTCAAGTGTTTTACCTAATTAGCCCAAACAAAATAACAGTCTAGGCCACGCCCAAATCCATGGGAATTAAAGCTCTTGCAGACTGTGATCCCGTGGACTAAATATATGTCCTGACCTTCTAGAGGGCAGAAGTAGGCACTGCAGGATCTGCCAGGCGGGTAGCCGTGCGTACAGTTCAGCATGGAATAGGGCAGCTTTGTCTCTTTAGGCTGAGCTTGTGGAATTTAATTCTCCTCCTTGCTGCAGATCCCTGTTATCAACTTGGGAAACAGCTTTCTCCATTTATGCCACAGCTCCTGAGACCTGTGAAGTGAAGCCACATCCCAGGGCTCTTTGTAGGATTAATTTTGTATTCAGGAAGGTGCCTGAATGAAACGCCAGGATGTTTGGGTAGAAGAATCACAGAGTGCAGTAGCCTCGCTGAAAGACAGGAGAGGTTCTGATACTCAAGTGTAGACTTTTCTTTCCCAAAAGCAGCCTTGCTTTTGGGACAAGAAAAGGTGTAAAACCAAAAGCATCCAGAACTAGGTATTCTCTCTCTCTCTCTCTAGACAGACAGTGGTGTATTTGGTTTTCTTTCCTTCCCCTTGTCCACCCCACTTTCAAACAACTAAAGAAATGTTTCCTCTACTAGTTTTGCAATCTGTGATGGAATGAAACACAAATGTTTGGGAATAATGTAAGTTTTTACGTTCCCATATATAGAGCAAAGCGAGTGTCTGTTTGCAGAATTATCAGCTGGAGGTACAGCAGCTGTGTGCCCAACAAAAGGGTAGCTTCATGGAAAGGGTATTTCAGAGATGATCTACAGACAAACTTTAAACCAGGGGTTTCAAGGAGAGAGGAATCTTTCTATGGGAAACTCAGGAACTATTGCTTCTTGTCTTCTACTGCATGTGGTTTCAGGTGGTAACTGTTTTGCTCTGCTGTGGTCCTCCTCCTAGGCCAGGCCCCTGCCAGCACCTGGTGCAGTGAAGTGCCCCTTCGGGGAGCTCACGTCCCACCTTGCGTTGTACCCAGCTTTGCAGTCAAGAGCTAGGGCTGGAAACAGGACACTGAAGAGAACTGAGGGGACCCTCAGGGATTCCCTAAAGGGAATCAGAGAATCATAAAGGAGATGTTTTTATTATGCCAAATAGGAAATAGTTCTACAAACATTTGAGAGATCTGGGCTTTTTTTCTCAATAATTGCTTTTAATAGCCAGTTGTGAGGCACAGATGGAGTTTGCCTTTGTTGCAAAATGCAAATGGTGGTATGGCTTGAGTCTGCAGGGTAGCAAAATTGTTTTTCCTGGGAAGATAATATTCCCAAGCTGCCTCAGAGGAAGTGGGGGCCAACCAGCCCACCGGTAGGACTTTAGTCACCTAGTAATGGTGATTTTGCTAGGGACTGTGAGGAGCAGGGTGTCCTCCCTGGCTTAGTAGAGGTGTGGAATGAGCCCAGGACGAGCAGCATTAGGACCCTCACTGAAATGACCTGCTCAGCCTGTGGGAGAAGCAATGCCCCCCTACCGTCGTGACCCAACAACCCCTCCCCCGATGTTTTCTGCGCTCAGTGCCTGTGAAATGCTGATCTTTCTAGCATCTGCTTTTGTATTCACAGAACATCATCAAGAAAGTGATTGGACAAAAATTTGTGTACAAGTTTGTCTCCTTTCCTGAGATTTTAAAAATGGATCCCCATGCTGTGGAAATCAGCAGAGAGAGCCTTTTGCTGCAGGACAGCGACTGTAAGATGCCTCCTGAGAGCAGGGATCAGCAAAAGCACAGCTTGTCAGCACTGAAAAGCACAAGCCGTAATGAATATATCCACTCTGGCCTCTACTCCTCTTTCACTATCAACTCTCTGCAGAACCAGCCAGACCCTTACAAGCCAATCAAAACAGAAAAGCTGGAGGAGAAGTCAGAAGGAAACACACCAGTTGAAGAAGTTCGGACTGTTATAAGATTTGTGACAAACAAAACAGACAAACAAGTTATGAGGCCCATGGTGTCATTGCCTTCCACTTCTGAAACAGCAGCTGCCTCAGCTTTTCTCAGCTCATCAGTGTCAGCTAAAATATCTTCCTTAATGCTACCCAACAGTGCCAGCATTTCATCTCCATCGTCATCTTCCTCCAGGTCACCGTCTCTGTCTCCTACTTCACCCCTCCCTGCAGATCACAGGAGCCTCTTCCTTGAGTCCAGTTGCCACGACTCAGATTCCCTTGAGCCTCTGAACCTCTCCTCAGGCTCCAAGGCAAAATCTCCATCTCTTCCCCCAAAGGCTAAAAAACCCAAAGGCTTGGAAATCTCTGCCCCACCTATGGTTCTCTCCAGCACTGACATCGGTTCCATCGCCCTCAACAGCCCCGCGCTTCCGTCGGGATCCCTGACTCCAGCTTTCTTCACTGCACAGGTAAGACCCACCTGTCTCCTGTACCTTTGCTTTAGCCAGGTCTCCCTCCGTGTGGCCAGGAGCTCCGTGGCTCTGTGGGATGGGAAAAAAAAAACCCAAACAAAACACTTGTGGGCAACGCTTGTTAGTTATCACAAGTGAATCACTTACCAGCTCAAACCAGGTCTACAGAACAAGCAGGGAAAAGCCAAGAAGAAAAGCACAGGGGTTTTGTAGGTCATGACTTGGGCATGTGCACTGTGGGATGCTTGATTAGATTGCTCTGCTAGATGTTGCATCCATTCAAACAGAGTGACCTATTCATTAGTTTCTGAATACAGAGCAAATTAGTTGGTTTCTAAGGCAAGGCTCTTACGCCAGTTTTGATTTCCAAAGTTTTCCAGATCCACAGAGTACTTGCCAGAGCCTCCTTTCAGCACAGAACTACTGAATAACCACTAGGTTATTTTGTTCTTTTCAATCGCGTGTTTGTGGAAGTGCCAGTGGCAAGTTTGCATTTTCAAGGTAGTTTGTGGAAACACCACCAAACCCCGAGCAGTTCAGAGGAGAAGAGGAGAATCACATCGACGGTGGCCCGGTGTGTTCATCGGTGAGTTTTGTTTTATGCTGCCGCAGCTAAATTAGGCAGAGAAATCCAGGAGTACAATTATCCCCATGTTAGGGGGATACACCACCCACACTCCCTGCAACAGAAGTTGATACAAATACTGGCACTGAACAAGCCAGGTGAGCAGTACATTAGTACAGGTGTGCATTACAAGCTCTCATTTATTTCGGGGCTCTCTGGGGGTCCCCCTGTATCCAGAGTCCCCTTCCCCGTTGGAAGAGGTTTTGCAGGGATGGTGCCTGCCGTGCAGCCAGGCGTTTGAGGCCTTTGAGCTGGCCCCGGACAGCCGCACGAGAGCCCGGCAGAGACGAGAGCGTCTCTGGGCCAGCATAGCGCTTGCTGTGCCGGGCTCTGCGGCTGGCTGCACAGCGGGTCTGTGCAAAGCCCTCGCCCTTCAGACGCACCTGTAGGCCACCGAGGTGCGACCTTGTGTCGCAGAGAAAGAGGGTTTTGTGGGCTGTTATCTGTCTGTTTTGACCTTGGAGCGAAGTTACGTGTGGCAGGGAGAAGTGTGGCAAACCAAGATCGAGGTGCCTTGACAGGTCCTCCTAACCTCTGGCTGTGGTATAACCACAGTAAGTATTTTGCTTGCAGGGAGGAAGTCTGACAAATCGTATCGGATGCCAGCCAGACACAGTGACAGCGTGAGTTGCTACAAGCTTGCTTTAATCTACTGCTGCCCCAGAACTTGTTACGAAATAGGGATTTCTTTCCCCATTTTGTGATTATTTCTTTGAATACTTTTCTCATTCTTTGTTAACCACCCTACTTACTACCCCTGAAAGGTGTGGAATGGAATTAGGTAGGTGATTGTGGATGGCCACCTTAGGCCATCTTACTGCCATTACAAATCTTTTTTTACAGGTTACCCTAACACAGAAGAGGCAGATGGCATCCACGTAGGGTAGTTCCTAGGTCCATTTATTTAAATTTTGGCTATATATCAACATAGCTTTTTCCCTCTCTGTTTCTAGTGTGGATAAGAAACCCCCTGCATCCTAAATACTTTACCTTGTGAATATGAAATAAAACCTATATAACAACTATGCTCAGATAACTGTAATTCCACAATGCAAAATAACTAAAGCCACAGTTTAGACTGGAAATCTTTATTTCATCCCATGTGTCTTGGTTTTGGCTGGTGTAAAGTTAATTTTCTGTTTATCAGCCGTTGGAAAGCCGTGCTTGGGAGTTAGGATTAGAGCAGCACTGATAACACCCCGATGTTGTTTTCAGTTCTAGCCAGGCAGTCAAGGACTTCTCAGCTGTTCATACTGCCCTGCTAACAAGAAAGTGGGGGGCACCCAAGGAGCTGGGAGTGGACACGGCCAGGACAGGTGACCCAAACTGGCCAAAGAGAGTATACCATGCCAGTTATGTCATGCTCAGTATAAAGGGTGACTGGTGGGGGAGGAGGGCACAGCTTCAGGACATGTGGTTTTGGGGAGATCTGGTTTTGGGACAGCTCTGAGCTGTACGGCCTGAGGTGTGCGGTTTGGTGGGAAATTATACCACTGTATGACCATTTTGTATTATGAAGTCCTGTCATGGTTATCTCTCTCTACTGTCCCTGTAAACTGTCCTTATCCCAGCCCATGAGCTTTGTCTGTCTTGGTTTTCTTTTCTATTCCTCGCCCCCACTCCGATTTAGAGACAGCAGCTGTGTGGTGTTCAGCTCTCAGCTAGCGCAAAACCACAACACCGTTCTCCAAGGAAGAGCATGCATCATATCTCAAAATATCTCTGATGTGTCAGGTCCCAGTGCTAGACACCTGTTGCCGTGGGGCAGGTCACCACTGGTTCCTGCTCCAGAGAGACACAGGTTTGGAGACATCCTGCTGCCCGGGGTGTTATTTATGAGGGCTTTCCATTGTACTTTAGTAAGTAATATTGGTGGCAGGGGACGGTTGGACTAGATGATCTTGGAGGTTTTTTCCAACCTTAACGATTCTTTGATTCTGTACGTGCCAGTCGTGAGCAATACCCTCACGTGGAGCCTTGTGTCCCCACAGCCAGTTCCAAGACAGAAAGACGGGTTTGAGGGTGTTGGTGCATACAGCACGGTACTCTGGCTGAGAAATGCCAGCTTGCCCTTTGGTTGGCTTCAAAGAGGGGGAGTTGGGTTTTGTTCAGGACTTGTTTCCACTCCAGGCTCATTACACTTGTTATTTGTGTTGTTTCCCCCTGAGACAACGTGGATATCTGATTTTGACCACTCCTTTCTTCAGGCCTCTACTTCAGCATTTGTACCATTTACAACATGCTGTTTCCTTACAGACAAAGTAGCGTGCCTGCAGCCAGCACACACGTAGTCCGTGTGGTATCTCCGTACGCTCTCCGGGCCCTGGCGCATGCCAAACGACCTGGGAAGTACCACGCGTGGGGCAGCACTTGTCCGGTATCTGACAGCTGGAGGTGTCAAGAAAGATTGTACTTACACATGTTGCCAGAAAAGTCGGGAGCCAGGAGCCCTGTTGCTTATCATCGTCCTCTCTGTGCTGTCAGTTGGTTCTATTCAAACTGTCCCCACACTTTGAAGATGTTCTTCAAACAGGAGCTCTCCACCGGGGTCCAGCTGCGTGCGGGCAGAAGGCGAAGCGACACATCTGTTTCCGCGTGTAATTTACAGGTAGCCCTTGCTGTGGTGTTGCTTACACTTGACTTTCCTCTGGTGGTTTTGTTGCTTGGCGGCTGGCAATACCAAGGACAGGAGGCCCTGTGCTCTTTTGGCATTAAGGATGAAGGGATGGAGAGGCTTCCTTTGCCTGGCTCTGGGCTCTGGCAGAACGTGCTGGCATTAGCGCTCTGATGATGGGAAGATGCAAGTGTTTGCTTAGCACGGCTTTCAGGCGTGTTAACGTGCTTCCAGACATGAATGGAGGACAGCTCAGCCACAGGTCTCCTCTCTCTCTGGAGACTGCTCTGGCTGTGTCTAGGTATGAAAAACTGCATCCGAGTTTTCCTTGTCATTTTCCAATTCCATTAGACCTTAGTTGTGGGTATCTGCGGCACCTTGGAGAAAAATAGAGCAGCGTGACATAGCTCAGTGGAGCTCTTAGTACAGCTGGCACAACGTTGTGTCCTTTGTTGAATGTTGCCGCATCTTGCTGCTTACATCTTTGGTTTTGAGGTTAGTAGGCTCTTCTCTAAGTAGATCTCTGAGTATTTATCCTGACCTAATTAGCTGTGTTCTTTGTCAGTCTTGTAAATCCCCAGTGAGAGCCTTCTGCCTGCAGAGCATCAGATTGTAGGATGGCACAGGAGAGGAGCTATCACTGGGGCTGCCATTTTCCTGCCCTGTGAAAGCACTGTTGTCCTGGGAAGAGGCCTCTGGTGAAGGAGCCCATTCGCAAGTGCTGGGTTGTCAGGTAATTTTTGCAAGATATGTTGTTGAGAGCTTTCACTTGATGAGACCAAGACAGAAGTCTTCTCCTTGCCAGGCATCTGTGCACTCTCTCCCCTTTTGTTGTCAACCACATGCATCTAAACCCTGACCTCACTGGTACTTCTGGGACCACCAGACCTGCTGTTCTACTGCGTGAATACAGTTTGCTTTCCCAGAAATACCACCTGATTATTACTCCTTGGAACATGGCTGATTTCTTCCATGCAGTTCAGTTTTTCTGATCCACCTTTGTCAGCACACAGGAGATGGCAGCGTCCTTTCCCTCTGCATTTCTCCAGGAACCCCACTTCTTTGAAGTTCCTTAGAAAAATCAGCTCCTTCAAGAGCAGCCAAACCTTCTGTACAAAACAGCCTTTCAGAGACCTTCAGAGTCGCTGGGAGGTCCTTAATGCTTGCTGCTCCTTGTCTCTCCTGTCTCTTGTGCTGGTGTTAATCATTATGTTTGACCCTGTTGTGAACTCCAGTGCAATCATGTTGGAGCAGGTCCATATTCCTGAGTGATTCCATGGAGCCTCCAACACCGCAGCTGATCCCTCAGGCACTGCTTGGCAAACGGGCTGTCCGTCATATTGGAAAACAGAGGGTATCCTGCGGTACTGGCCGTTCTGAGCCCTGGCAACGCGCCGTAAGCCGTTGTTGAGACAGGCCCCTGCCTGCGGTTGCCGTGTGTGGGTTTGTGTTTCTGGCCTGGTGGAGAGCTTGCAGGTACCAGAGTGCATGGGGTGCCCGTTACTGGGGAGAAGTTCTCCTTGGCTTCTCTTCATGCATTTTCCACTCTGGCCAAACTGGTGGCCCAGTTTAGCAGAGCACCGAGGCACTTGTCCTACACAGCAGAAGATGTACTTACTTGCTAAGTGCACTCAGATGCAATTAAACGCTTTGCTAAATAGAACCCATTTTGATAATTGGCATTGAGGTTACCAGTGAGATTAACTCATTACACTAAATACTTTGTTCAGAACTGTCACATCACTTTCACGTTCTTCTTTGGGTAGATAAAAGTTATTCTGGAGGCAGAACAGTTCCCGTGACTCTTCCTTCGAATGGAGATTTGCGTGTGCTTCGTCTCCACCTCCCCTCCAGTTGTGTTTCGGAACTGCAGGGAGCGTTGCTGGCTTTCCTCGTGCGCCATGACTCTGGAAAGAGACACCTCTGAGTTGGAAAAAGCCTCAGACTCTTTAGTTCCTGCCATTTTACTCTTTTCAAACAATTAGCTGTTCTCTGTGCAGTCCCTCCAGGCAACCCAAGCCCTACACCTGCCTCTCGCTGCGTCAGCCTGCGCGCTGCCAGTTTTCCTTGCATCTCCCCCCTACTTTGAACAGGCGCCATCAGAGGAGCGAACTTCAGAGGGCAGCAGGGGCTCTTCTGGCTCCACATGTTCAAAAGCTCTGGTTGGCTCAAGCAGTCGCTGCCGGTCAGAATGCAGCAGGACACTGGGAAGGAGACAGCTGGTGGGGCACACGTGGTGTGATACACGGGCACTTGGGCCTGGCTCACTTAATAACTGCTTCTTCAGCAAACCACTCTGGAAGTGGAACCAATTTGCATATGGTGGGAATATCAGGTGTGCAGGTATCGGGTTCCGACCGCTGTGGAGACAGGCTCCAGGGCCAGGTGGGCACGCTGTCTGTCTGTCTGACTGAACCACGGAACAGCCCGGGCTGGAAGGGACCGCACCGTGTGAGACTTCAGGGGTTGAGGTGGCCGTACGGAGCTGCACGCATCATGGAGTGTTACTTTTTTGTCTTGCAGACCCCAAGTGGATTATTGCTGACCCCAAGCCCTCTGCTGTCTAGCATCCATTTCTGGAGCAGCCTCAGTCCTGTTGCTCCTCTGAGTCCCGCCAGGCTGCAGGGACCAAACACTCTGTTCCAGGTAGGTCTTTCTTCAATGCACAGGTTTCATTTCTGGTAATGCATACATGGAAGAGACATCAGGGGAACATTTCCTCACATCATCTGGAGCTTCTCAAATAGTTTGAGACAATGTGGCAGTTAATTGATGTGGTTAAAGAGAGGCCTATTTACATATATCCTCTTCAAACCCTTGGCAGCACAGAACCTACAGGGCACACATGTTGTATGTATGGAAAAAATCTCAACCTAATAAGAGCAGATAACTGAGCCCTTAGAGCTTTGGGAAGAGAGTGCCCACTAGTCAGAGACAGGACAGTGGTGGAACGTGGACTCTGGGAAAAAACAAGGCCAGTGTGGGTCTCACACAGCAAGATGGGTGAGGGTTTCTGTCTTAATGAGCTGTTTCTCCCTCAGAAGCACAGTTGTATTTACATCAGGGGCACTCTGAACCTGAAGCCTCCGTTTCCAGTTCTCCTGCACCTCCTCAAACAAGTGACTTAATAGGAGGTATGACACTAGCACAGGAGAGGGCTGCTGCTAGCCAGGGCTCCTTATTTCTGTTCCAGATAAACTCATTTATCTCTCTTGGACCTTGGTTTTACACACGTGGTTAAAACCAGACAGACATTGCCTTTGTGAGGGAAGTGTCTGAGAGAGCCCTTCCGACAGACCCAGCAGGCCTTCTGTAAACTGGGATTGCTTCAGGCAAAGGCCACACAGACAGGGCTGTGGAGGGCAAAGCTTTATTTGAACAGCCAGAAAGGAAAGAGCACCCACTGAAGCCTCGCCAACGCCACTGAGAATCAGGGCAGAGCTCTCCCCAGGCTGCCCCCACAAGCCAGGCTGTGCTCCATGCAGCTAGCCAGGGAATGGAGGGAAGAGCTGGAGCTACGTCACAGGTGGGTTTTGTTTGCAGCTGGAGGCCAGGGCAGCTTTGCAGCCTCTGCACCTTTGTCTCTTGGCTCTCACAGAGGAACGATCTGGCCCCACGTTTCTCACTGGGTCAGGTGTGCACTGCTTCTCACAACGGTTGGCACTGCCTGCGGCTCGTCAGCGCTAGGCATTGTGTGCCACAGGGCCAGGGTGGGAGCCGTCTGCCTTCACCGTCCCACTAAGCCTATGGGAAAGTGCAGCCCCTCCTTTAACGCACCAGGAGCGGCCTGTTTGGGCACTGCTGGACACAGCTACGTGCGTACTCCCTCACAGGGCACGTGGATGCTCAGTAAGTCATAAAAACCTCTTCTTCAGTGCTTGTCAGGTGAAAGCAACTCCTGTATGCCCACGCCTGTAGAGACTCACAGCTGGCGTAGAGCATCACCGAACTCTGTGGTGTCCTTTCACACACTTTACCTTGATATACTGACCTACCTGGAAAGCCATCCCTTTGAAGGCACCCTGTTAATTAAGCTTGTTTTGATGTTTCGCCATTAGTTTGAAATTACCACATAACTGGAACGGCAAGAGGCTTGCTCAGAATGGGCTGGCTCAAGGAAAGGCAGCCAAAGTTACGGACGCCCGTGTTAGCCTGAATTAAGCGCTAACTAACTACACGGAACATACCTTGTTACTGCTGTGCAGGCGGCAGCGCTGAGTGGGTGTAGGCAAGTCCCAAATCCCCGTGGGATGTAGGTGCGTGAATAAAGAGCAGTGTCCTGGCCCCAGGGGCCACGTAGACAACAGGAAGAACAAGAGAGCTGGGTTGGGGTGGAGATGGGGGGAAGGATGAAATCCCAACATCAGCATGGTTTGCATCTCAGGCTGTAGCACCATGATGCCACCCACCTCCACAGCCCCAAAGATTGGACAACCCTCAGCAGCGTCAGAACTGACACAAAACCCAATTTACACATCTCACTTTGGAAACATAGTGACACGGTGAAAACTCAGTAACCAGAGTTATTAAGCAGGTTTTCTTTATTGGCACCACCGGGTGTATAGGGGATTCCTCCACCTGATACACACCCCAAGGGTTAAAAGGAGCAGGCTTATACTGTTAAGCTGTGTATATATTCAGTATATTCCTCGTAAGTTGGTTGCATATTCAGCACCTTTCCGAGGAGTCATTATCACAGGTTCCCCCCACCTACTGTCCCATGTGTGTTTCAGTGTCTGGGTGGTCGCTGGTGGCCTTTTGGTGAAGACTTGTAGTCTTCCTCGGCTTTAAACTTCATCCCTGACTGCTTTATGTAACCATGAGAAGCTCAAACTATTTTTCTTCCCAGGTGCACCAGCTCATTCCTGCTTTATCTTCAAGGTCATTCTGCTTTCACATCCTAGGGATGTTCTCTTGTTGTTCAGGAGCAGCTGTGTCTATGAAAATCACTCCAAGGTTACACATCAGCTTCTCTAGCTCAACTCCCCTTTTCCCTACCAAGATATCCCTGTTTTTACAGGCCAACCTGGCCTTTACTTTGGGAGCCTAACCGTGCACTGGCTAAAACGTAGGACACCCCATAACTTTTAGTTTTCTCTGTATCACTAGACTAGAACAGCAAGAGCTTGTAATGGGTCTGTGTTTCAAGAGTCTTGCCACTAAACCATCAAAGTCGGCTATCGTTAACTACCATCTCCTGGAAGAGTAATCCTGTTATAAGAAGATTACGGGCACGGGCACGAGTAGAGGTTGCTTACACCACAGTTGGCTATTGAAGGGCTGATCTGATAAGGGGTAAAAATATATCAGGCACTTGAAGTCAGGAGCTCTGGCATTCAGCTCTCTCCCAAGGCGAAGCAGCCCAGCAACGGGCTCTGGAACTGGGCCTGGAGGCCAGATCGGTATCTTCCGTGGCATAATCCCTGCCTCATACTGCAGCAAGTTTGTTCCACCCACTTGCTTTGGTGTTTCTCAGGTCAGATGTTAGGAACTAGTCTATACACGTTACTACGGGCAAGTTACAGTGAGGATGATTTGTGGATGGCGTCAGTATTTCAGAAGGAGAAGTTAAATACCCATACGTTCTGCTTCACTTACTGGCTGATCCTAGTGAGGGTATGGAGAAATCATGACCACTCGAGAGCGATTTGCCCCATGTTTTGTATTCAGAACTGTACTTTTCCTGGCCTACAGCTACAGCTCAGGCTGTGTTTCTGCAGAGCTCTTTTCTGCCTGGCTGTTCTTCAGTGCAGACAAAAAATGTGGATTTTAGTTAAGACTGTGCAGGGCGAAGGGATGGATGGCAAACACCGCTCTGCAGGGATCGCTTTCCCAGGGCGACGACAGACGCGTCGTTCTGTGGACGCTGCTGTAGCACACAGCTGCCGACAGAAGATTTACGTATCCACATAGGCTTCCAGAGCCCTTGGGTCTCCTCCTGTTTGGTGACCCCGCACTGTGCGGAAAGGACAAGTCCTGGGAACCGCGCGGTGGGGTGTGGTGGGGCGGAGGCTTCTGGGCTGAGCACTTTTAGATAAGAGAGTCACTTTGACCTGTCGGCCTCTTACAGTTTCCAACCCTGCTAAATGGCCACATACCTGTGCCACTCCCCAGCCTGGACGGAGCCTCTTCTCCTGTACTGCTTTCTCCTAACGCTCAGAAATCCTGATGACGCCTTGTCACGCCACGGACTTACTGGTGGATTTGACACTTCACTCCTATGGGCTAGTTTTTCCTGTGTCATGAGAAGGACATTTGTGAAACCCTCTATTACTTTGGTTTGCACTTTTCATTACATGGATAATCTACTTTTATTACGTTAGCATTTTTAAACAGTGTTTATATATGAAAGTATATAAAAATCTGTTTTGCATTAAATGATTTATAATTTTTTTATATCGTAGCTCTCAAGTGTTGAACACTTCTGTTGTTGATGAAGTACTTTTCTTAATGGATCGCAACAATGTATCTAATAAGGATGTGAAGCTTCTTTTTAATTCCTTTCTCTGCATATTATGCATTGTGCTTGTGGAAACTATAACCGGCTGTGCCTTCTTTTGCATAACGTCACGTAAATGATTTATATCTTTTCTAGTATTAAGGTAAAAAGTTGAAAGACAGAACCAGTACTGAACAGCCCTAGGGTAGCACTTCAGCATTTCCTCCACGGACGGGCCACGTGACACAGCGTATTCATGTAACTTTGTGTTAAGTGCTTTCAGACTGTATAGAAATAGCCTTACGATTTTTCTTTGCTGAAGTGGGAAACATAGTCAGCCTTTACAGTCAGGAGATACGCTTAGGAGTAACAAAGCCACATTTACGCCCCAGGTCCTTCTGGGGAGATGCACCAGGGAGGAATGGGGCCACGCGTATTCGTGGAGACGTTTCCAGCATTCGGGGAGGAGACGTCACTCAGAACTGATTTCACGTCTGTGTATATATATATATATATTTTGAGTGTGTGTGTGTGTGTGGTGTACACTTACAAACTGTCAGCGTTGCAGCTGGGGAGACTGCAGGTCATCTCTGTCCTCCCAGGGAATGAGGATCATTCCCGGTAAGAGAATTTCCCAGTGCTTTGCTCAGTCGTGCCAAGTGCCTTCCGCTGTGGTCCTGGAAAGATTGTTCTTGCTCCCAAAGCTCAGAAGGTCACATCTCCCCTTCCCCTGAAGCTGGAAAGTTACAGGACTGTGCAGCTGCCTGGTGCCAGTGCAAGGGCACACTGTACACGTGGGGTGGTTACGTACAAACACCCAGATTCGGGATGAGAAACCAGCACTGTACTACCAGATACTCGCTTAGTGGGTATATCCCAATTACTGGGTATGTCCTCTGCCTTCAGGTGATGGTTTAGTCATGGGAATGTCAGGCTGGGATCTGGCCAGACTCCCTGGCACCGCAGATTCTGATCTTGGCCGGGCTGGTGCAGATCTTCGGTTTTCTGAGGTGGCTAAATTGGGTTGAATGCAGCTTTACCGTGTAGGTGGTTCAGATGAGACCTTCAAAACCCAAACCAAAAATCAGAATCCTGTTTGCTAGAGGTCATGAACACTCCTGCTTTGCTTCCCGGCCAGGCAGCTCGTCGAAAGTCCGTTCTTTTTGAAGTGTATGCAGTGAGTTGTCTGCCGATTTCTGTTTGGATGCATTTCAGTGATGTGTGTAATTGACTGTAAAGTGCTTTTGGATCCTTCAACCTGAAAGGTGCTAAATAAACATTTTATTAAGACCGTTCTGATGTTGAGAAGCTGTTTTTTGGCACAGAGGTCGTCTGACAAAAGACAGCAGGAATTTTCCTCAGGCTTCTGGGTTGCACAAGCAAAACTGACTCCTCAGTTAACTTCCCTGGCAGTAATTAACGGGATAAAACCCTGTGGTATCTGTACGAAGCAGCAGTGCTGATAACCACAGCAATCAGACGCATGATGCAAGGGGAAAGAACGAAATCCACCCCCTGGCTGCCACTCGTTTGATTCAGCAGCGTTGGAAGAGGCACCACCCTGGGGAGTCATGGCCTGAAGATGAACCTGTGCTCCGCTTCCGAGCGAGGGGAACTGCTACACCGAGCAAAATGGGGAAGGCAGCCTCAGACTGGTGGGACTGACTGGTCTAGAGGGAGAGGAGATCCCAAAGGCTTGCAGATCAAACGTTTCTCCTCCTTCAGTAGGCTTCTCCCAGGCACACAGGGTATTTACTATTCAGTAAGTCAGAGAGGCAGTTACGCTCTACAGCCAACTTGGGCCTCATTTCTAAGCAACTCCGAGCACCCATTTGCCAGTGAAGTCTTGCCTTGTGCGTGCCCGTGGAGCTAATGGGAGAACAAGGCGTAGGGGGGAAGTGTTTCTCCCTACAAGATGACAAAGTAAAGAGAAACCCGTGAGTATTTGGTCTTTGACTTAAGAAATATTGTCACACTGCAAAACCCCCAGGGGTACGTGAGGGGAAGAGCATGTCACAGAAACCAGATTCTTAAACACATCCAGGTTCTCATGACTGTTTCTTCCACGGTTTTGCTATTAGTGAGGCGTCTTTCATTTCAAAAGGCTCAACACACCCTCCCCAACCCTCCTCCTCCTCCTCCTCCTCCTCAAATGACTTTTAAAGATCACAGAAAATAGCAATTCTGAGACAAAAAAAAAAAAATCAATCTATTTCAGCAGTTTACGGGAAAGGATCCAAGAGAATCCAGAAACACTTTTGTTTTTTGTTGTTGTTGTTTTTTTTTATTTTTTTGGTGGCGGGGTGGTGTTTGTTGTTGTTGGAAGGGACCTTGAAAGATCACCTAGTCCAACCCCCCCACCTGAAGCAGGATCACCTAGATTAGGTCACACAGGAACGTGTCCAGATTGGCATTGAATGTCTCCAGAGAAGGAGACAACACAACCTCTCTGGGCAGCCTGTTCCAGTGCTCTGTCACCCTCACGGTGGAAAAGTTTTTCCTTAAAGGAAGGACACATAAGAAACAAGCAAGCAGCGCTGTCCTGTGGAGAGAACAGAAAGCAGCAACGTGGCACATCTTTTGCTAGTTGCCTTTTCCATTTCAAAAAGTCAAACCTGCCTTCCAAATTGGTCAGTTATATGGAACAAAAAGTTCTTCCTACTGGGAAGAATTTCTACAGATGAAGCCCAGCCCCTCACCTCTAACACTTACCTCAAACATGAGATGATGATGCCTCACCCTTCGAAGAAAGTATTTTCTCTCTTGAATTCTAGTAACAGTTACCTTGCTCACTGTGGAGAAAAATCAAATTAATGGCTGTAAAGCACTGAGAGAGTGTCAGTATTTCTGTGGGGCGGAGAGCTACAATATGGCAATCCTGGCAAAAAAAAAATCTGGAGTTATTCTCCCTTGAGTAGTTCTGTAGTAACTGTAGTTTGCTCATACTCAAGGGTTTGTTTTTGGCTGGCTTTACACTTTATTGACACCCCAGCAATCCACAGAGCTTTCCGTATCACGAGGGTCGGTGGATGAGGAGGCTGGTTTTGACTTACCTTTCTAATGGGGTTTTTCTACCAGAAAAGCAAGTCCCCAGGACCCCAGCAGGGTGGCTCGGATCTGAGGAAAGCCTGCCAGGCGGGGGGGAACACTGATGGGTGATGATAAACCATGGGAAAAGGCAGATTTGACTTTGTCCATTACTTCAACAAAGAACAATTTGTTTTGTGTGAAGAAAACGAGTCTTGTCAGGTGATTGCCGACCCGGGAACACCCACCAAAGTCATAACGAATCATCTGCGAGATGACAAGGACGGTCCTTCGGCAGTTCCAGACAGACAGTCCTTTGGCAGGGACCTTGGCACTTCATCTTGATGCGAGTCCCTACATGAAGAGGCTTCTCTGGTCTTGTGCCTACAGGAAGCATCTTCAGAAGCCACCATGACCAAATTAAGTTAACTACATCATTAACTACAGGCATTCTTCTATGAAAGGGCATCGCTGTTCCCTTCCGGTCTTGAGGCTGTCCCTGTATCCTGTGGGATAAAGCAGCATGGGTCACTTAGATTTAAGAACACCTCTGTGAAGTCATCAAAAAACCCAACAGCTTTCAAAATCCCTTTAGCCCCAAAGTGTTCCTGCCCTCACCAGTCACCATGTGAGCGCTCTGCCCACACAGACGGAGTACAAACCTGTTTCTTGAGGGCAAAGAGATTGACAGTGCTAGTGAGGAGGAGGATGATAAAGTTATTTAAATGACAAAAGAAGAACCCTGGGCGAGGACTCTGTACCTGTGGCTTGCCTTGGGGGGTGGGGAGGGGGCTGGCATTTGTGGAAGAGCATCTCTCCTGGAGGAGAGGACTCCAGAACGTGTTGGTGTGTTTTTGTTTTTGGAAAGATTCCCATCCCTTCATTTTGCGTTCGCCACAAGAATTCTGTGCGAATGGGTAAAGTTACTGTAATTATTCCCGACATGGCTCCAGGGCAGCTGCTGCCTCCTGCAAATCAAGGAGAAGGATGTGGAAGAGGGGAATAAAAAAGGACTGGGAGAAAACAAGTTTGGGGTGTGAAAAAGGAGGAGCAGGCAGTGATGCAGGGCCCGGAGGGGGTAGGGACAAGGACCAGCACTCTCCCTGGTGTGCAATCTGCGGTGACGGCAATTCCATCAGCAATTCCATCAGCAAGGGGACCCCACTGCAACAAATGAGGGAAATTCACGGCTCTCTGGGGACAAATGTGTTTCCAGGTGTGGCTGAGTCCGGTGTTTCCCGAGGGGGATGGGATCTGCCCAGGTGGGCCCTGCTTTGCTTGGCAGAGATGGCGGGCGGATGCGCTGGGACAGCAGCAGAAGGGGTTGGTTTGCGCAGGGAAGTATGCGCAGGCGCCCGCGCTCACAGTTTAAGCTGGCTCAAGAGCTACAGCACGTGAACGAGCGAAGCGGTTCTAGCAAATCTGAAATAGTGGAGAACTCATCACGCGCACGTTTTTTTCCAGTGACATCGACCTTTTGGCTTCCATTAGCGAGAGGCACAGAGCAGCCCCGTGAAAAATCCCTCACAAAAGGTGAATTAAAAATAAAAATAAACCCGGGATAACCAAACTCTAACTCCAGCTCTGCCACCACAGATTTCCACTGCAGCCTCGAATGAGAGTATGAGTTCTGTGCAGCTGAACTCGAGACGAAGAGGCTGTGTGTGACGAATCAGAGGGCCCACGTACCTACTTGGCTTTTAGACTTTTAAAAATCATCCCAGCTGCAAAGAAAGCTCTGACTGCGGGATGTCCCCATTAGCCCAGCCCGGGACTTCATGTTTTATCACAGACAAGCCTTGTTATCATGTCAACCTCTGAAGCTGGTTTGACACGGGTGCTGGTGAGATACATGGGTGTCACAGACCCACACACAGGTCAGATCTCTAACAGCCCAGCCTCTGAAACGACAAAAAAGAAATGAAACAAGATCTGTACGAGGCAAACGTTTAGATTCCTCCACAATGGGAAGAAACCTCACAGCTATGCTGCATTTGTTTCACAGCTGGATGCTACCAAGGGGAAGCAGGTACTGAAAGGTGCTAACAAGGCACATGAATTATGTCAACTCTGCCCCGTTAGTGACCAGACGTCACACGTCCGTGACCACACGTTGTCACAGACAAAGTAAGTTCTAATTTTTCTTCGGTGTCGCTGTGTGCTGCAGCGATGCCCCAGTTGGTTTGGATTTCTTTCAAGTCTGACCTCAGTTCCGGGTATTTCCTGGGTTTGTAACACTTTGCCTGGGGACACTTACAACACACCTTTCATACGTTTCATCCTCAGCACCCAAACATACCTCTAAACTCAATTCCATCATGGTGCTGCAAAACAGAACCCACATCCCTTTATTACACGGAAAGAGGCCCGGCGCAAACACCAGGTGCACAGCCCGAGGGACGCTCTCTTTACCTTCCAGTCTTACAAATGACTTGCGAATACAAAGGACGTCGATTCTTTCATAATCGTTTATTTTAAACTTTTATTGCCCAGTTCAGGGATACACTCTGGCTACTCAATGCTGTGGTAAAGCGGCACAACCATAACACAGCCGTGTTGAGACGCGCGTTGCACCGGCGCCTCGCTGAGCAGCTGCTTTGCCCCTTCAGCAACCCACTCCGTCCTGCCCTGTAAATCCCCGATCTCCACACACCCTCTCTCCCCTTCAGCCGTCACCCGTGTGTCCACGCAACCTCATCACCACCTGCCTCTTTCCTGGCCCCAAGCCTGCCTTGTTCCTACACGCACCTATGCACACACCCCTTGCCGTTCCTACCCCAGGATAGATGGCCTACACCGGCTACTCTCTACAAACAACTACTTCAACAGCAACAACTTGCAGGCCATTCTGCATTAACCGATCGCTCATCTTCAAGCAAAGGCTGTCATACCAACTCTTCAAAGCCATCCATTTCTAGCGGCTATCTGCTTGGTTTTCCTCACGGTCAAGGTCTTCTCTGGAAAAGGCCAACGCTCCCTACAGTTCTTGGGACAGTGAAACCAAGTCCACGGTGCCTGATGCTGTCAGACAGGAGGCACAACACTGAATCGCACAAGGACCTCAGAGAAATACCCAGCGACTTCAGACTCGCTGACCACTGCCCCAAACGGGCAGCTGCCACACAACTGTCTCTGCTGATGCAGGAATTTCAATTGGAGACAACACAAAAACCAACCCCATGCTGAAACTGGCTTGATCACAGATGCCAAGTTTCTCTAAGAAACACATGCTTTACAGTTACCTCCTAACAAAGCGAACAGATTCACCTGCAGGCCCTTAAAGAAATCTCTTTAGAGACCTTCAATCGCATGGGCAATCTTTTCATCTGTAGCAAAAAAGCTCAATTCCTACTTAGAATGGAAACCTCCTCCCGTTAGCTGCCGACGATCCCTTTCTCAATTCGTTAGTGCACTCCATTTTACCAGATAAACCTTTCAGTCCTTTGCTCGTCAGTGCCACGTTATTACTCACTCTTTTATGACCTACGAAGTATCACTGTCTAGAAATGCTAAATCCCACATTTATCCACAGTGAACATTTACTCTATATCTTTGCTATTTCTGTAAAAAAAAAAAAAAAAAGATGCTTTCCTGATATTTCTTTCTTCAACACCATCACGCCTACAACGTATTTCCTACAAAGTTAATCAGTATAAAATCTAGATCAGATCCATAGCAACTATAAAAAAATATATTAACAACTATTTCGGGACAAAGGTTTTTTTCATCAGTGCCAAATCCGCCTCCACCACATACGCACCCGCGGGTATCAGCGGGAGACCCACGCGTGCATCGGAGCCACGTATTATGCTCCCAGACCTAGGCAGGACTTGTGACACCGTGTGACATGCAGGACTTGCCGGCTGAAAATCAGACCATGGGCCATGTTGAGGGTAAGATCCTGACCGGATCCTCAGTCACGGACGCGTCGTGTTACATTTCACTGCCACCACTTCTGCGCCGCGTGAATTAACGAGCGGCTGGAGTCAGAGCCGGTGACTCCCACAGCACACACACAGAGATCTAGCTAAACGCTTCCAACAACGCCCCGAGCTCCGCTGAGTTCACTTCCTCTGTATTTTTAACAACACGGGGCCTTTGTTACTATAAATTTCAAAACAAAACCAAAGAATTCCACATAATATTTATACTTTCAAAAGTACAATATTAATACAGGTCGGTCAGTTAGAAATAACAGCAGTTTGTTAGGTCTACAAGATTTAACGTAAAACCGGTTTACAAATGCTGAGAAGCAGTAGTGGTCCAATAGTCACCATTACACATGAATTTTTCTCCTTTTCCAGAAAATAATAATAATAATAAAAAAAGAAAATCCCAATTCAAATTTACCAGTATTGATGAAATATTAATAAAACACCCCCAAAACATGCCACAATCACTATTCACAAATAAAGTTAAAATGAAATATACAAAAATTCACTTAATACTGTTAAATAACAATAAACTACAAGATTTCCTGAACAGAAATGGTAGGACCCCTGAATGTTTTACAGTGAATGTCAGGAAAAATTAAGTTACCTATGACTATTTTCATGATATACCAGCCAAAGATTTACATGACCATTTCAAAATATACCAATAAAGATTTACAGTCTCTTTAAGATGCACTAAAACTAGGTTTATAAAGGTGAACACAAATGCTTAAAAATACTGTAACCATCACCAAGGGTGTACTTATGATACTCACTGAGATGCATAAGCATAGTAGTAACATCTTTACTATCTCTGGTAAACAGATAACATCTGAAAAACTCTCCGAGTTCCCCTTGTAAAAGCTCCGTAGTTTAGTGAGTTCTTACCAAGCACAAACTTGCACCTTTCCATGTGATTTCAAGTGAATAATGCACAAATGGGAGAGCAACCAGGTGGGAAAAGAGTGACGTTATTCCCACAGTCCCTGTAATTAGCTGTCCCGTTCCTCTGTCATGCAGAGAATTCTACGTTTCTAAAAGTAAGCTGGGGTCCAATGCACACGAATCACTTTTTTACTCTTTGCAATTCTAAGTTAAAAAGAAGGTACAAAAAGCCATCACTTCGCAGGCCCCGTATGCACAACAATGTGCAAATACCTTACGCTGGAGTGAGCCTGACAAATTTCATCATCCAGTATCCACGCTCTAATTTATCGATAACGAACGTAGAATCCGAGAGCAAATCATAGTTACCGGTCACTTGTTTGCATCAACTTTCACACCACGTGCTTTTCAAAAACATAAGATGCATTATAACTGCTCAACTATTTCAACACATACTTCCAATGTTAAATAAGGAATTAAGTGCCGTGAACTTAGAGCATTAAAGATGGTTCACCTATAGCCAAGCAAAGCTATGTTTACATTCCAGGAAACACTGCAGTTTAAGAAATACAAAAAAACCCCGCAGCAGTAGAACATTTTATGAAGAGAAACAGATGCATTCACGTATTATAAAGCCATTGCAACTTCTTCAGGCATGGAACTGTTGTGTTAACTATACAGACAGTAGTTATTTAGCAGCAATGATTCCGCAATAAATAATGCACTGTGTTTCTCAGTCCTGCACAAAAATTGCAGCTACAGTTACATCAACAGCTGTAACCTACTGGCTCTAGTGGCAGAGGAGACCTTAAAACCAACTGTACAAAAAATTGTCACACTGTGACAACAAATATAAAAACATAATCTGCAGGTTGGAAATAAAAAGACTCCACTGTGAAGAGGACAGTGTAGACAAACTGCGATTCCAAGTCCACCAACAGAGAGCACGGCCTTCAGATCCGAGTCCTTGACCGACAGGATAGGCTTGGGCTCGACGCCGCACCGCTCACTTTAAAAGAGCATGCTCTGCCGTCGGTTCTTCCCGTGTCCTGCAACAGAACACAGACCACGGTAAGAAACCAGAGCATAGGCACAACAGAGTAGCGTTCAGTTACTGTCTGTGTCTTCTGCCTCCCCCTTTCCACAGTCTCCTCTCTGTGTGCTGGAACCAGTACTGGCATCGTTCTCGTAACTGCACTTACACCCTTTTTGCTCTTTGACCGTGCCACCATTCCACACAACACCCACACCTGAACGGTCTGGAACTCCGAGACGTTCTTGTACCTAATGGTCCCTCTGCCCAGCCCCAGTAAAACTCACCCTCTCCTGCACAATTAGCTTAAATGTCACGGCGGGAACCTGAGCAAACCGTGTTCGATGTCTGAGGACACTCACCCAACCCAACCAACCAAAGTGTTGCTTGGTCCCCAGTGCCTTTGGCACGACAACATCCATTTGCAGCCATCAGAAAACCTAAATAAAGGTTTCCATACCTGTCTCTGGGTAAGTGGAATTTCGGAAGCCAGGATCTTTCTGCAACTGAATCTCTTTTAGGCTGAATATTGAAACACCTGGAATGTAACAGAGAAATTAATTCATATCCAAATGTAACTATGCTTTATCCAACAAACTTCTAGTCTTAATTACACACTTTAGATAAAAAAATTCCTATTCCAAAATAAGTGCATCAATATATATCAGACTTCTTTAACAGAATACTATCTTAATAATACTCTGCTAATTTACTGCTCCTCTTACTTTCAGGCAAAGTGTGTATTCTTGTTCCAAGACTTCTGAAATAGGCGTGTTTCATGGCCTCTTCTGCCGAAATTCTCTTCTTCGATTCGTACTATTAACATAAAAAAACCACAAGAAGTGTGTTGGTTTTCAGTAAGAAACTCCTGCATTGAGTGATAGCATCAAAGGGAGAAACAGAGTTCTACTTGCTCAGTATTTCCCTCTAAATCGAGTAGGACAAATCTGTTCTCATTACTTTTATTTTGCGTGTGAAAATCTAACATATGTTATCTACACCGGTATTACCAACATGTAACAAGATTGCTGAAATAGTCAAAATAACTGCTATAAATGGATGCAAGTAAAAAATATACTTAATCATTAATTATAGATGTAGTGATCAAATGACAGACTTCTGTCTGCATTATGTTCTAAATACTAAATTGCAATGAAACGCTACTACAAGAGATCACAATAGTTTTTGGATTTGATGGATGTTCTGCACACAGCAGAAGTTAAGACAACATGGTTTTCAGTCTGCACTCAAATGTCTCCCGCTTGGCACGCCTGCACGTCTGAACAGAGACGCAGCCATTAAAGAGCTGCAAGCAGGAACAAAGTCCAAACTAGGACTGCAAGTTCTGTTCTGACATCATGTGTAAACAGGATCAAAACCTGGTGTGGGATATAAATCACAGGTTGCAAAGCAGAGTAACTGCACTCCACCTTCTATACTAGTACGTGTTAGCATCATGAAGTTACTGTGCTTCTGCATCGATGCAAAGACGTAAGAGCTGGCCTTCCGTCCCGCTTCCCTCCTCCTTGCTTCTGTCTCAGTTTTAAGAAAGATTAGAAGATTAAATCCATGTACCACTTCACCTCCTGAATCCAGTTTGTAAGACCAAAGAGTAAGTATTGCACCTTAGTAACTGCTTCTCTAGTAGCAAGCTACGTTTACCATCACAGAAATTCAGCATTTGTAGTTGACAGTTCTGGTTTAATACCGCATCTCACCAGAGATTTAGCTTTTTCGGGAAACTGCTAACACAGAATCAGTTCTGTTTTTAGAAGAAGTAGTAAGAGAAAAAAAATCACTTCTGGAAACAAAAATAAACTAAAAAGGTTTTAAATTCTTACAGTCTTTGGCTTCCCCAAATGATCATTCTTCCCAAATCTGACACCCACTCAGCTGTATTTTCCACTTGACACAGATCAAACAGGTACTACAGATTCTAATATATTTTGTAAATAATAAATTAAAAATCTCTTTTATTAAATAAAGCCACAAAACACAACTTACTTGAAGGAACTTTGCTATCAATTCAATCCCTTCCGTGTCTAGCCTAAAAATAAAAATATTTTTAAAAATTAAAGACAGTTATTGAACTATCTTTACAAAAGCAAAACTAAGGAACTGATTTCAGTAAATGACATCAAACCTGAAAATTAAATTTAAAGACAGAAATGCTTTCACCTGAGCAGCTTCTCTGCACGTTAAGGTACATGCATGAGTACCAACTTCTCAGTTGAAAAACACTGAGGACAGACAAATCCTGAGCTTTGCATTGTCATGTACTAGGTTGGTCTGGATCATTTATTTTAGCAAACAAGTTTTTGGGATTTTTTTAAAGCCTAACACTACTCCTTCCCTAGAAGGACACAATATTAGATATTTTTCTCAAAGCTGATGGAAGTGTGGCAGTCTTTGTTATAAAGTTTATATTTAACACCTGTGCAGACCCTTCAAATGTCTCTCACCTATTTTTAAATAATTTGAAGAGATTGTCTCAGTGAAGCCTTGCCATTTAACCATGGCTTCTTGCATAATAAAAGAGAATCTGGGTTATTTAGGAAGTGCTGGGTGAATACTGCTGTTATGCAGGCATTATTAACCGGAGTCTATAGGTCGTTAAGGCGCTGGGGTAATTGCCTAGTACCAGGATCACGCTTTGCATTACTATCTGCCCACAGTAACACAACTGATGTGTAGCTTTCCAGCACTGAGTAGCAGACCGTACTTGGAAACACGTTCCCACCTGCAAATATGCAAAGCCAGAGAGGTGCTTATTTGCTGTGAATAGAACACAAAGTACCTCGGTGCGTGGTTGATGAGGGGTTGTGGTTTATACTTAGGAAAGTTGTAGTTTCTAAATTCATCACTGGAAGAAATGCCTGGCCACGTTTCTTGACATGGGGTTCCTGCATTTAAAAAAAAAAAAAGCAACAAATTCAACTTAAAAAAAACCAAAACTCTAAAGAAACAACTTTGACACAAATAAGTATTTAATCCTGTAATTTAAACAGGAATCAGCCAATGAGTCTCTTTTGTACAGACTCAACTGTGCGCTCTGCTCAAACATTTGTCATCAACAGTACAGTCATTCACCTTAATTACACTGTGATATAAAATATCCTTGTTATAGATAAAGATTTGCAGTCCTTGAGGAAAAAGTGTTTAGAAGTACAAATGTATAGCATTAAGATTACTGCTGAAAGTATCAATTTACCCAGAAGTCTGAAAATTAAGTGCAGTTCATCTTCAACAGTCGAACCGGGAAAGAGAGGTCTTCCTGATGCCATTTCAAAAAATATGCACCCCACGCCCCTTTGTAAAAACAGAGAAGAAGGTAAATCACAAACAGCTCCACAATTTCAGCTTTCGGCTCTTAAAGACTTCTGCAATTCCTTTTCCATTACAGCAAATTATTAAATTAGTTGGTAGTCACACACTGCTATTAAAAATACTGATTTGAATATGTATCAACAAAAGAACCGTCAAAGACTAAACAAAGTGTATGTCATAGCTATATTAACTCCTCTTCCTTCAGATGTCAAGTTTATCAGTTGCATTAAAAACTCATTGTAAAACACCACATTAACAAGTCATTAGGAAACATTTAGTTTTTTTCCTCCTAACACTGTGGACCTAACGCCTGCTTACTCTACGCAATACAGAGGTACACAGAGAGAAATAACAGCATCTGGTCTGCCAACTCTTCCTCTAAAAATCTAACTCAGTGGTAGCCTTCAAAAATTCTAAGGATGAGCGTTTGACTGCTGCTAAGTAATAATAAAGAGCTTACATTTTTTCATCTTGACTGAGAATAAAAAAGTAAATTAGACAAAGCTTTACAAACCACATGTCAATTTGAGTTGAATACTCTGAAGATCCAAGGAGAACGTCAGGTGGTCTGTACCATAACGTGACGACTTCATTGGAATAGGTCTTTGTGGGAACAGACTTTGCTCTAGCCAATCCTTGATAAAAAGGGAAATAAAGTCACTTGTAGTTGACTGAAATAGGGTTTGGGGTTTTTTGCATGGAACTGACAATGAATTTTTAACAGCCAAGTCTAACCTTGCCACACTTGCTAAATACCTTCCATTAATGTTCACTAAATGCCCTAATACATACATGTCTACAACTTGTAATTTGGCTCTTACTATTTACATAAATTTCATACTCAGCATTCTTATGCATAGAAGACAGGGAAACAGATCAAAACCTGGAGAAATCCTATATATTTCATTAAAACAATGAAGCATTAGATCAGTAAGACACGACTGCCACTTCCCCTCTGTGAAAACCTTCTGCACGATTTCGAGAACGATGTTGCAAACAGTAGAAGGCAACAAATGAATAATGAAATGGTGAAAATTGGATCATCAGGGGTTTTCCACCCTAACACTGTCAGTTTGTCAGTAGCATCTTCAATAAAATCTAGGTCTATCATGTTAGATGCAATCTTCTGAGCAATCTTCATTCACACAGAGAAAAACAAGGGGTAGCACAATTTTCAAAGGATCTTCCAGACACAGAAGGTGACAGGAAACCACGAATGTCCTACTACTGGAAATCCCAAAGGAACCTGCTGTATCAGTGGAGGAGTTAACATTTAAATTTATTTAGCACATGGACAGAACCTTTCCATCTCGTGTAGCGATCACCCTGCTTTTGAGTAGCATGGAGTCTTAGGAAGAGCAACCTGAGCACCATAAGTATTTGACTAAGTGTTGATTTCAAAAGAAGCTGTAAACGACTTTCAAACTACAAGTCATGTGAGTGTCTTACCCACACACCAATTACTTTGATTACTAACATCCTGAAAAGGCTGACTTTTCTTTTCCACAGAAATACACTATAGACGTGATGTTCTTCTCTTTCCTTTATAAGGGTAAAAGATGCCTATCTCTTGCTGAGTGTAGAAGATAGTAGTTACAGAATAATTTCAGGCCATACCGAAGTCTGCAAGCTTCAGTTCTCCTTTCTCATTAATTAGTAGATTTTGTGGCTTCAGGTCTCGATGCAGTACCTTTCTTCTATGACAGTATGCCAAACCACGAAGAATCTGGTATAAAAACAGCTACAAAAGAGAATATTTATATAAATGCGACTAAAAATGTAATCTACAGCTTATGCAACTATATAGCCCATTTGGGCGCTGTAGAGGCAAGTGTCTGAATTGTAAGCAGGACAAAAAATTCTTCTCAAAAAGTAAGTTACCTTTCCATATGAACACATTCTGAATGTCATCATTGTTATTTAAAGGTTTAAAAACCCCTTTATGCTGATGCACTGCTTTCACACGCTCCTTTACATCAAAGATTTTAAGAGCAATTTGTTCTGCTTAACTGAAGAGAAACCACAGAGCTGTTTATTTTTAAACAAGCATTTACCAATGCTCTTCCCCTCAGTGATGACTTAAAAGGTAACTGTCTCTGGCTATGCTCAAGTTCTCTTGTGTGCAGAATCTCTTCTGGAAACTCATCTCAGTATCCTTTCTAGCCTACTGTGCTAAAACTATGTAAAGAATGTCTTGGCATGCTATTGGAAAAACGCGCTGGGATTCATGAGCTCATGAAACATGTAGAAATGGGGAAGTGAGGATTATTAAACCAGCCCAACTGCCTCTGGCATCTATATTCATCCCCTCACCTAGACACACACAGGTTTATTTTAGTCCTTTGGAACAGCAAGTCAAGCAAGCAACTTCAGTCATGCATATTAATGCTGCACAGAGAGAGATACAGAAATAGTAAGGGATAAAGAAAGGTTTAGCAGAGGGCAGCCAAGCAGGTTTGCTGCATCACTGCATGAAGAACTATTCTTTTGCAGTTTCTCTGAGAAGGGTCTGATCTTAAACATGGGGCTTCTAGGCGGCCACTGCTTGCATTTACCACAAAACAGACCTCAGCCAGTATAGATGATCAAATGTACAATGAAGCTAATACAGAGCATTACAGAAAGCAGTATCTACCAATGTGACAAATTCATCATGTAATGGGATTTCTGAGAAGAAACACTACAATGCTTTTATACAACCATTTCCTAACATATCTGTTATTTTTGTACCAGGTGGCACCACCAAATTCTTTTTCCTTAACTGGACAAACAGGCAGCAGGTGTAGTTACATCCATCTGTTCTCAGTCTGGATTTATCTATTCTAGAAAAAAAATAAATTGGATCTTTTATATAATATATAGATAATATATGGATCAAATATCTTCAGATATTTTGTTTTCTTTCTATTTTGAAGGGTAGATTAAGAAGCGGCCAGTCTACTGCTCCATCTACTCAAGACCATACTATTGCAGGGGCTGTCAGTCCCAAGTGGTATTAACATGCCTGCTGTGGAAACCAACAGCCATCTCTAGCGTGTATTGGCACTGCATGGGTTAGTCAAGGAGGCAAAGCAGATTACTCTACAGAAATTGTGGATTTTCACCATTGCTGGCATGGAAAATTTCCTTTAGGAAATGAACAGGGAGAAATGTGTTAGCTCAGAGTTTCGTTTGGAACAGTAACTCACCTGCAGAGACAGCACACATATTTGCATTACACATCCTCGTTTTGTTAAAACTCAAACCCCTAAAATTATCTAAGGAAAGTGAGGCGAGTGATGACAGGGAGGTTTCAAGCATCAAGGGCCTGCAGCATCTCCCGTATGAGGAAAGGCTGAGTGAGCTGGGGCTGTTCAGCCTGTAGAAGAGAAGACTGAGAGGGGATCTCACCAATGCTTATAAATATCTGAAGTGTGGGAGACAAAGGGAGATGGCCAACCTCTTTTCAGTGGCCTCTGGGGACAGGACATGGGGCAGTGGTCACAAGTTGGACAACAGAAGGTTCCACACCGATGTGCAAAAGAACTTCTTCACAGGGAGGGTGACGGAGGACTGGAACAGGCTGCCCAGGGTGTTGTGGAGTCTCCTTCTCTGGACACATTCAAGACCCATCTGGAAACCTATCTGTGTGACCTGCTCTAGGGAACCTGCTTTGGGAGGGGGGTTGGACACAATGGTCCCTCAAGGTCCCTTCCAACCCCTACAATTCTGTGATTCTGCGATTCTGTGATCAATGAAGCACCTAAAGCTACCACATTAGAGTGGCGGTGCCAAAGATAGTGACTGTACAAACCTGTGCTTAGGGTATAGCTTAAACCATAGGCAAACAAGGAAAAACAGTTCCTCTGCTTAGCTTGAATTACCACAAGCACATTCTGCTTGTTCTCTAACTGCACTTACTACAGGAGTCAGCTTCCCACTTAATTTTCTTTCTTCCTTTTTTTAAGCTACTTACTAATCTGTAGTTAATTAAAAACATACACATAATTATGTTTTTTGTTGTGTCTCTGAAGTAGATACAAATTAAAGAACTCCCTTTGTAAACTGTCAGAGAAGCAACAGAATAGGTTAAGGGCAAATGCCTTCCCTCAAGATACTTACTGTAATACGACAACTGAACAAAAGAAAGAGCTATCCAAACAGTAACCAATATCTAGACTGAATCCCATGTGCAATTCAACTAAGAACAGATTTCTCAACATGCAACTACGCCAAAACCAAGGATGACAACTCTACTGGAATGCACACAAAGCCCATCACTTCACAGTATTTAGTACATTGTGTTGTCAACCACATCTGTGCCATGTGCTACTGTGTAAAAATAATTTCCCTGCCACATGTGCACACTCATGGTTTTATTCTTCAGGATCACAGCTTAAAGTTACGTTTTTTTTTAACCCAAGAGCCACGTTCTTAAACGCATCTACCATATAAATAACACCCCTTAAATCACTCATATTTGGCTTAATGGAAGACATTCTGAAGGTACAGTCAGTCCAGCAAGGGCTGAATCACAGCAGGGTGACATTGGTAACCTAGCCTCCTTGGAAAATTTCATTCATTTCAAGATAGCATTTTCCTCTGTTTGGAATCTTGTTTATAAACCCAGAAGTATTAAAAAAACCCCAAAACATTAAGAGGTATTCCAGTTTTCCAAATCAAAACCTGCTTGGTGACACTTGAACCTGAGCTAGTTTCAGCAGGCCAGATGGGAAAATGAGGGTTCCTGAAGATCTGCACTATGTGGAAAGGGCATACACTGGAGCATTTTGGGAAGAGCTGCAACCTGTTGGAAGGACTCATGCTGAAGAAGTTCCCTCCCACAGGAGACAGTCCTCCTGTGGGAGACAATGTGTGACAAACTGACTGTAACCCCCATTCCCTATCACCCTGTGGTGTTGCCTGAGAGGAGGTAGAGAAATCAGGAATAAGTTGAGCCCAGGAAGAAGGAGGGGGGGGTGGCGAGGTCAGGTATTTTCTTTCAGGTCAGGTCAGGCTTTTCTTTCTCATTACCCTATGCTGATTTGACTAATGATAGGCTTAATAAATGAGCGTAAAATAACGGAACAACAAGAGGAGGTCAGAAGAGTTACCAATATATTCTTTTTTTAGGAAAATTTATAGCTTGCTTACAACTTCACCGAGGATGAAAACTAAAAATTTACATTAACTCCTGCTTTCAGTGCTTTAAAGCCTTAAATGCCATCAAAGCCAAAGACTCCATCTGATGTCAAACATAGTTAAGCCAGGCCCAAAGGTCAAAAAAAGGAAGTTTCCTAATTTTCTTTCTTTTTTTTTTTTTAAGCCCTAAACCATATTGCTCTGGATTATTAAGTTCTGTGAAATTCTTGCAGCAGAGAAAGCTGGAAGACCATCACTGAAAACACTCACCTTGACATTGTGCATACTCATGATGTTGCCACAGTCATCCATGTACTGCTTCAGATCCTTGTCCTGTCAAAACACCATCATCACTGTTCAGTAGAATTGTGGACAACAGATTACACGAGTATTATTTATTATTAGACTGAAAGAATTCATCTGAGGTTTCTGTGACAGCTGTCCAGTCATAAAAAACCCCAAAAGCCTGAACACGCAGAAACCTCTGGTTTTCCAGAGGATATAAATACCCATATTTTCCAGAAAGCTGCATCACCTCAGACATTATTTGTTATTGCCTTCTCCTCCATCTTGTGTGTGCCATGGCATTTTCCAAAACCACTACATTCTCCATTTACATTCCTCTTATTACACTTACATATATTTTATAGCATATTATAGAAAAATATCATTAAGTAAAGCTTCAGTAAGAATGGGAAAAGTCACCCACGCAAGAGGTGAGCAAGCAAGATACCTAACTGTGGACACTTGCTGGAAAAGGTTGTTACACAGAGATGGAATGTGTTTACGTCGAAGTATACTTTTTTCCTTTGGCTAACTTGCCAGAGTTCCATCATAACAAAAACATATAATTTGGAAAATTGTGTAATTATCCTTTGATTACAGTTAACAATTCTGGTAGAACTAGAGAGCTTGCTAAAGGAGATGACCCTGCTAGTAATGAAACCCTGTAACAATCAGAACAGTATTTATTAACTTACAGCACTTTTAGAACTGAATACATTTCTCTTTTCCAGCGTAATGACTCTACATGCAGGACAAAACTAACAGTCCCAGTATTTTTAAAAAGAGCATGTTATGTCTATGTAAATTGAATATAAAGCTCACTAGTTATTTAAGCACTTACCAGATATTCGAAAACAAGAGTCAAAGACTTGTCTGTGTGCACAATATCATGTAACGTAACAATATTTGCATGTTTCAGATCTTTTAATAATGACACTGCAAAAAAAAGAATTACAAGTATAAAAAAAAATTGCAAGTCACACTAGTAAGTGCATTCTAACAAGTTCATACATTTAAGTTTGTGTTTTTTTTAAATCTAAACATAATGCTTGTATACCATTAGGTTAATCCAAGTATAAGAAAGGTATTTAATCAAACACCAGACATTTGAGTAACAAACTGTAAATATTTCCTGAATCAAACACTTCAGGCAGAAGCAGGCATATGGTAAATCGTACGCTGAATGCTTGCAAGTTACTCACTAATAACAGTCAATTTCAGCATAAAGTCTAGACTAAAATTCCCTCATCAAAACTAACATCAATCCCATTAACCTCCCACGTAGCCTACATATTACAGCCTTTACTGTAAGAGTGGTGGAGCACTGGAACAGGTTGCCCAGGGAGGTGGTGGATGCCCTATCCCTGGAGACGTTCAAGGCCAGGTTGGATGAGGCCCTGAGTAACCTGATCTAGTTGGGGGTGTCCCTGCTGCTTGCAGCGGGGTTGGACTAGATGACCTCTGGGAGTCCCTTCCAGCTCTAATCATTCTATGATTCTGTATTCCCAAGTACCAACAGTACTATGGTCAAAAAGAAATCCACAAGTATCTGGAATTCAAAGGAGGAAAAAATGGTTATCACCTTCTCTTATGGCTGTACATGGTGCTCCCTCTTCATGTTCCAGGCGGATTTCTTTCAGGGCTACCAAGTTCTCTGTCAATTTACTTCTCCCCTTATAAACTGTTGCATATGTACCCTACAAAATAGAAAAAGAAGAAAACTTAAAAGTTGTTCCTTCATTGAAAGATGGGTTAAAAAACAGAAGAACCCAACCCTAACTTCTATCTGAGGTTCTAATACATTTCATTTTGGATATGAGTAATTTTTATATTGTCTTCTTTTGATATATGTAAAGCCACAAAGATGTTTTTGTAAGCACAGGTCAAACACACAAGACACAAGGGATGCACATGTTTTACAACTCTGAAAATGACACGAAACACTATGCACCACAGAGCTACCAATGGCGTCAGATAAGGTAGCGGTAAGTTCACCAAGATCACTGCTGGGATCATTTACCCTCTTGAAAGTTTCTATTTCATTAAAACCAGCTCAGGTTTCCGCAGCTTCCGACTCTTCCCCATTACATTTACAAAACCACTTAACTCCTTTTGACAACTTCTTGTCTTCCTTCCATGTGTTAATTTTTTGTTCTTTTTTTTTTTTTTGAGGACAGGGAGGGAATTGCCAAAGTTTCTTTTTGCTTGACATCACAAACAGTGAAATTTATAGAGCTTATCTTTTCCGATTTTTTTTTTTTCTTAGACTCTTAGAGATTCAGAACTCTTATGGTATGTTACAGAATGGCAAAAAATCCCAACAAAACAGCATGCAGGTATGACTGATCTCATCAACTGCAGAGAAAGCACAACGTTACGGAAACCGCCATAGGTTAGAGTACATACCCGGTGCTGCCCACTGCACCTTGGGAAGCAGGTGAGACGATGCACACCTGCAACTCTAACACTCCTTCAACGATATGTGATGTTATGTCACAACAAATGACCCACCTGACAAGTACTAGGGGCAAGATAAAAAACCAAATGCATTTGGAAATGAAAGCTTCACAAATGGCGGACTAGCGGCAACCTTCACAATAGATGCTGACCAGCCCTACTTCCTTCTGCAATATTCAACCCATCCCGGTGCTCCTCATCCATTTTTGATCCTGTTGTCCAACCTCAATCAAAACTGGTCATTAACAGTCACCTGGGCCTTCCTGAATTCTACTGTTTCTCTGGAAGTCAGAGGCTGAAGGTAGGAAGAAAGCTGTAGCGCTGCCAGAAGTAAAGGCAAACTCTGTGTTACATGCTTCACTTGGCAGCACCCGAAGGAACAGCTGTCCAGCTCAGGCGTGCAGGCTTCTCCACTAGAACATGCCCAGCACTACTGCCTGCTCCCCACCAAGCACTGGCTCCTTGCCCAACATGAGTGCTCCCTGACACCTAACTAGTTTTATTGACAGAGTCATTTGCTCTATCTGCATTACAAGGCCAGCCTGCATAAGGAAGCTACAGATCATTTGTAATGGAGTTTTGCTTGTACCCCATTTTTTATTTCTGCTTATGATATAAGCTTAGAACGTTTGTGCCATTGTGACATTGTTACACATGTTGAATATGCTTGGCTTACTGAAAAGATAAATTCAATGGGCGTTTCAAGGGATTTTCAGTTAATATTTGTGTGAAATTTTACATAGGGCATTCATCAAAGCAGTAATCATTTCAAAAAAAGCTATACATACCTCTCCAAGCTTTTCTAACTTGATGTAAGTTTCCATTTTTCCAAATCCAATTTCTGACTGTAATGAAAAGAAATGGAAATTTGATCACTAAAACCAAATGCTTTATTTATTCATCATTAAATCAGCAAGCTAAACTGGGTTTCAGAAAAAATATCTGGTAGTACTTGACCAATCACTGCACAATTCTGCTACTTTAAAAACAATTAAACATACTATGATATAAATGTGTGGCAGCATCAAAGCCTAATACTCAGACTGGTTTAAGTCTACTGTGTATACTAGAAGGACTATGTACTGATTTACACTTTGAACGAAATCCCACTTCACCCTACCTCCTACTTAAGTCCACTCCACCTTTCTGATCTGATTACTACTAATGAGGTTGTCATAGCTTAAAGCATAGGTGTAATTGCAACCCATTCCATCCTTTCTCTTGCTCAGCATAACCATATGCCACTGCTCCTTTCAAAATAACGTACTTGCTCCATTCAAGATCTCACCTCCAGGTCTCCTCTCCCATTCCGATTTCTCAATGTTTTTCAGCCTGAAACCCCCACAGTAAAATCCCTAAACGTAACTCCTCCAGAAACTTCAGTTTTTTTCTCAGCAATTCATGTTTCATGACTCATAAGGTCAACCCTTTGTGTATTCAACTTGGATTTATTCACCTTCTCTTTCTTTGTCACAAACTTAGCTCTGCAATGCAAGCCTGGAGGGGTTGCCCACCTACATAACATCACTTTTATCTGAAGACCGTATAATCATTACACTTTTCCCGTCCAAACAGGCAGTTACTCTTATATTTAGTACGGGAAAGTAACTGCAAGAGGTAACAGTCCAGTTATGTACAGTAGTGGTACATTGCCACTCACACCAAAGCACATTGCACAAAGAGTGCTGAAAGTAGACATGTAAACCAGGCCAATTTTTAAAACAATTTACAAAGTGCACATAACCTGTACCCTGTCAAAACCCCAAATCCACAGGCTTCAAGAGGTTTTCTTTTACTGAAAACTGAACATACAGGAAGACAAAAAAAGTCAGGCTCTCTCCCCAGCATCACCACCTACTTCCATTTCCAAACACAGCTCTCCACTTACTACTTCTCTTTACGGAACAATACTTCAACCCCAGACTGGCTTAAGCACTTAAATCCACAAGTCAAAATATGTTGATTTGCTCATAAAATCCGACTGAATTGTGTATTAGTTAGTGGCAACACAATGTAACAGAGATACTGCTGACTGTATTAAGATTTGATGACAATATATTATATAAAGGTATACTAGAAGTTGGGTTAATACTTAATTTTCAGAGCACGTGCATGAAAATACATCTGAAGGAAGTGTAAGATCTTGTCTGTAAACATGTTTGATATATCTAAGAAAAAACTGGCACATCAGTATGTTAACATAACGTTAGGAGTAACTCTGCTTTAATAAATTTGTGTTACAATTGCAAGATTCAAAAACTGCATATGGATTCTTTAGGATCAAGCACATTTAGAAGCTGTTGGAGTCTAGCTGCTTATCCTAAAATACAAGCAAAGTTGATATCTGACAACACAACTCCAGTGAGATTTTAAACATACCGCTGATATGGTACAACGACAGTAAAACAAATATTATGTTTCCAAAGTGCAGTCTGACCTACTTAACCAAACACATCTCAAAGTGAGTATTAGATGGCATTAGAATTAAAATGATAGGCTGCTTACAGAAGAAACTAAAGGAGAAATCACAGCCATTGGCCTTGTTACTGCCAGACAGTCCACAATATCAGTCTTCTAAGGAACCTTCAGTGTTGTTTCATCAAGACTAATAAACTTAAGACAATAAAATGAAACAAAATTCCCTACAAAGAGAGGACCCACCTCTCCATATGTTTAACTTTTAAATCACATATTAGTTGCCCACAACACATAAAAAACCCTACTTTTTTAGATTCCTCAAACTAAGATTAATTTTATTTTTCCTTCAAAATAATTTCTGAACTACTTTATTATTTGCTTTTCTGCAATATATATCTGTCCATCTTGACTTACACAGAAGCACCAATGTATTTGTACTTAAGGTCTCTCACTTGTGCTGGTGTGTAAGTTACATACATGCTACTGCGCCTGCACGGACGCATATTAAATACAGTTACCATAAAAGCTAATTTTTCTAGTTGTATTTCAAAGAAATACATCAGACCTAAAGTATAGCAAGTCCTCACTTGATACTTTTTATAGCTTTTTTTCCTTTGACTCGTACCACGCCTTGTAAAGAGATGTGCCTTTGAAGCCAGGCACAATATTCACATACTGCAATTAAAAGTCTGCTCAAAAGCTCTCAATGACAAATCTCAGAATAACGAGCCCTTGAATTTCTTTTTTCTTTTTTTAAAAAGGTTATTTTGAAATCACAAAAGGACAATGCAGCAAATGCATGCCTGCATACCATGGCACTGCTGGCTAGTTTCATTTCAGACTTGTTTGCCATTTAGAAATGCTTCCAAGGGCTTACCAAACCAACCTTGTGACAGGAAGGTGATCCCATACACACACCATGCTCATTAGAGGGCACTGTTTTTCTGTCTGTGAGCAAGGCAATTTAGATATACAGGAAACTTCCCCCCCCAGCCCTCAAATACGATATTCCACTGAAAAGGTTCTCCCGAAACCGTTACTTCACCACTGTGAAGTCAGCTTGGAGAAGTCTATTCCTCGATTCAGTGCTATATCTGTAACTAAGAAGTTAATGAGCTACAAAATTCTGGCACAAATATTTAAGCTTCCTATATTATTGTTACTTCCAATGTTTTGATACATTTTTTCCTTCTTTTAAAAGCTGTTCTTGTATACAGAGATATGCGAATTAGAGCTTTAGTCCTGCACACTCAATCACGTTTTCTGAGGGGAAAACAAATGACAAAATTTAACCTAGGCTTTGTTACAGACATTATTAATTAAAAAATAATAAAGATTTTCCACAGTTAATAACACTAATTCGCTATATATACTTTTGTATTTACTTTTTGGCAAACAAGCCATTAATTCAAAAAAAGAGAACTAAGTGGATTTCATAAACCTATCTAGTTTTCCTCTGCAAAGAATTTCTTGCCAATGAATCTGCTCAGCAAGTCAGTAATGGTAAAGCAATTCTTTAAGACTTTGATTAACATTAAGAAAACTGATAGATCAAACTATGACTGAAATGTAAAAATTTCTGTAGACATAAGATTTGGTTTTGTTTTTTCCTTTACTATTTCACAGATGTGCATTTTTTTTATATAAGTGTCCAAGATTTCCAGCATTTATGTATTACATTACAGGGATCCTTCTTCTGCCATCTCCAAAGAAAGACTTATTTTTTTAAATATTCCAATAATCTAAATGGATATCTGTGAATGTACTCATTCATATTCTTTGAAATCCACATATTTTTTAAAAGGAAATAAAATCTATCATCCTAACAGCAATTTTGATAAATTTGTTATGAAATGCAAAAAGAAGAGTGAGGACAACTTCCTGATAGCAGGGCCTTCCTACTATATCACATTAGAGTCCCAGCCTTGACCTAAGACTATGTTGCTTACTTGTTCAAACAGATCAACCCTGTTCTAAAAACCAAAAGGATTTAAGTCTGCCCTTTTGGAGTTGAGTTCAGCCACTGATTTCAAAGGGTCAGGATTGTCACTGAGAAGTGACAGGGCAAAGTCTGCAGAAGAAAGATAAAAGGAAAGATGAAATTCTTTGATGGATTTTGACAGGTGAAAACTGAAGTTCAGGACATAAAAGCCAAGGTGTAAGTGAAGCTGATTCATGCCTGTGGTGTAGAGATCTGCACCAAATGGAACCTGGAGAACCAAGAGGCTGGTTTAGCAAAGCAGATGCATTACACTTACCAGTGATGCTCTACGAGAACGTCGACTCATTGGCTGATCAAATGGTGGGCTGTTAATCTGCAGCTTCTCAAGATAGCCATCGGGTATCCTGATGTCAGCCGGCAGGGACAGACGCTTGTTTAAATCCTGCAGTAAAGACAGCAAGAGAAGGGTACAATTCCAAATTTCCTGAAAAATCTTTTAAACACCCTGTGTTTCTGCTACTACAGGGTTGCTATCTAAAATGGAAATAGACAAATGAAAAGTAATTTCACTGAAACTATTTTTAAAAACAATATTCTCTTCTAGTAATACTTCAAATTAGCTAGGTAACAGGCTCAATGCTAACTCACTACTTTAACAAGAAAGCCAAATTATTGAAAGAACAAATTATTGAAATGTAATTAATTACATTGTGGATACATAGTGAGTTTGTGTGAGTACTTATGCATACTTGGAATACCAGCAACTGAGAATTCAAGGGCTAGTAAATATGTTTCTTTTTATATAATAATTACATTAGATTAACGAGAGACCTCCACAATTCAAAATATATCATTCTCCACTTAGTGTCTCTGACTAATCAAAGTCCAAAACATGCTTCAACTTCCATTTTTCCAGTCTTACAAAACAGAATCTCTGAGTTAAGGAGACAAACTAATATAAATGTTAGTACATTTTCTGTTTTCCAGCTCTTATACTAAAGACCTTTAGAAAATAAAATTGCCAATATATAAATCCAGTTTCACCTACATCGGATTCTTTTCTTCCACCAGTGAATTTTTCCAACAACAGGTATGATTTCTAATACAAGCGGTGGACAAAATTACTTTGCCTGTCAAAAAAACATTTTCTTGGTGTGGCTGCACATTCTCATCTATTTTTTTTCAGTTTGATCTGAACCTCAAACATACCAGAAAAATGAATTCTAAATATTCTCTTAAGGTGGCCAGACACCACTAGAGATACAAGGACAACACACTCAAACTCACAGAGAATGGGAAGTAAATTCCAGAACAGCAGGAATTAGTTTTCCATAAAGGTAGTTTATCCAAGTAAAGGAAAATCCCATTCAGCATTAAACTATACAATCCATCCCTACAGATTCTACCCTGAAGTTAAGAGGAGATCTCTGGAACCACCAGCATTCACACTTTTTTCCAGCAGAAGAGGGAATCTCCCAATTCCTGCTGGCAGACCTCGGATTTAACTGATACTGACCTGACAGCTTTAAGCTCTTCTTTATGCTATGCTGTTCTCTCTTACCTATCACCTTCAGCTTTGAATTCTGGGCATCCCAAGCTGACCTACACGCTGGCAGTTCTGACCCCATCTGGTCCCTCTCAGGCTCAGCCATGTATTTCTCTGCAGCAGCTCTGAACTATTTCAGCACACTAAATCATCGAGACACTATCTCAGGTGAAGCACATAGCTTCCTGCCAGGTTTGTGCTCCAAACAGGTTCAGTGTAAGGTCAGACAAGCTCGCTGCCTGAACACAGGGTGAGACAGGCAGCAGGGGAAGCCTGGGAAGCCAGCAGCTAAATTGGCTTAGGCTGCCTAAGAACTGGATCATCAGACTTTTCAAGACTTCAAGATCTTGGTGGAACACTCACTAACACATTATCACTAAGTTGATAATGTACTTGAACCATGTATATGCACAATCTGTATGTGTACCTGGAGTATCAGCTAAGCAAAAAATAATAATAAATAATTAATCATACATATACATATATATATATATTTAAAGAAAATGTAATTTGGCAAATAGTTGAATTTCCTGTAGGACTGAAGTGTTTAATACACACTCCCTAGATGACTGACCTACGAGTGCTATTTACTACAGCCACTGGATAGAAACAGAAAATTTTGGCGATGCCAACAAAGCCGTAACTTCTGGCAGCTGACTCTCATTTCCCTTTTACTCCTCACATCTCCTCAGGTAGAGAGCACGAAGTCTGTTAGCTTCTACTTAGCTGCCCAAGACCAGCTTCTCTGCATAACTGGAAAAAAACAGTGTCTGTATTTCATACTTTGTACAGAATTTTTAAACTATTTTTAAACAAAAGTACTGTTTCATAGCATGGTAGCTTTGACCAACACTTTGAAATTAAACTGAAAAACAAAAGGATGCTTCAAGTTTTGGCTGCTTCCAATTTTTTTATTAATTTTCAACTTTGGTAATTCAAATTTTTCAAATTATTGGCAATTTTAAAACTGCCTATGTAGTTTTTGGGAGAGCAAAGTGACGAATTAATTACAACAGGAGCTAGCAGTAATCCCTACAGTAAAAACAGTATTTTCCAGTAAAGAATTTCCCTTCTTTGTGACAGGCTCTGCTACTGCCATTTTTACAACAGCAAACCAAAATTCAGTGAAGTTATAGTAATCTGAAAAGAGAAATGCCTTTCCCCTACTGAAAAGGACTTTGGTTATCAAAACTAAAGTAACAAATAAATTTATCCTATCTATAATTTACTGTATTCTTCAGAAAATTCAGGTAGCACATCAAAACAGACAAGCACATAGGAAAGAGCTCCACACTCCCTTAAAGAAAGCAGCTTTGTCATCTCACTGCAATGGTAAACCACGGAACTGCTGGAACAAGACAAGGATAGCAGGAAAAGGACCAGCAGCAGTCTCTACCTTCCTATTGTAATCTCAGATCAACAGGGTGACAATATCCGGATTTTCTTTCTCCTGTTACTTAAGAATATAAAATAAACCAAACTTCACAAACTCCACAGCAGCAGAAGAAAAAAGTATTGAGCCGAATTTTTCAATAAAACTTGCTAATCACGGTAGATACCATCATCACCCTACATACCCGTCGGCAAAACAGCTTTCTCCTACTCTTACCTATTAACTACAGAGCACAGAAAATGCTGCAGTGCATTCTTCTTACTGTCCCACAGCGCTCGTTTCAAAGTATGTATTTTAACAGAGTCTGTTTATAGGGATACTGAGATCACAGACCACAACCCACAGGCCTCATGAAATAGTCAATTGTACCCCAGAGGTCTCCCATCCGTATGTTCTCTCCCCCCACAGCACTCCTCCTTGGGGCAGCCGAAACGGTGCTTGACTCTGGAGCCTCCAAGAAGCATTCCATACCAAGGTGATGGCTATGTAGGCAGAAGGAAGCAACTGGCAGCTTTTAAGCTGTGATGGCCATTTGAAAACTATGCTGTTAACTGCTCACAGTGCCTGCCATCAATGAACACATACCTTTTCAAACACACATTTTTCAGAACTGTAATATCTGCTTTAATATAATTTCTCTAAGTACATTTGTAATATAATGGACAATACATGACAGCAATCACTCCCCACTCCCTTCGTTGGAAGTCTATGTTTCTGTCATGTTGTAAACAAAATCAAAACACTATCCATTCACCTTAACTTTCCTTGTTAGAAAAGAAACTTTCTTTAGCTCTAAAAACATAATGATTTAATGGAAACTGAAGCAGGTACTTGTCCTCTTAAAGCAGTACTCACACATATTTGGCTGTGTTGAAATGTCTGTCAAGACAAGAATTGTTTTTTGAAACTATATATTAACATTACTACCTACCAGTCAGAAGTCGTTTATGACACTAGTATTTGAAAGATCACAAATAAAGTTACATATATAAAATCTCATATATAAAGTCTTTTTTGTATTCTAATGATCCTTTACCTAACTACCTAAAATAGGCAAAATTAAAGCAAGTCATTTGGATTGCAAACCCAAATACCTGAAAGACAGAAATTGCTTTGTTTGTCTGTACCTCTTTAATTCCTCCCAGTTTTTGCAATAACTGAAGCAACCACCTCTTGGGAAAAGAAAGCAATCATAATTAAATGCCACACAGCAACATGTAAGGGGATTCATTAGAACGTGTGTGAAAGAAATAGGCTCAATGCTTCCTGGTGGCTAAAGAGAAACTAACATTACGTGAGTTTGATACAGCTGAAAACCCCAGATAATTTAAATGAGATTACATCAAAATAAAAGCAAGAACCCTCCTGTACAACAACCAACTTTGAGGCTTGAGTATTCAAGGCAGGGCAGTCTGCTGACGCTTAGGCAACCTCATCGGCTGACGGGAGTAAGACTTAAGCCCCTGCTGTGGGCTGACCCTGGGGAGCAGCCTAGCTTGCACCCAGCTCACCGCTCACTCCCTGCTCCTGTGGGATGTAGAGAAGAGAGAAGGATGACAAAGCATGTGGGTGGAGGCAATGACAGTTTAATAAAGGAAAGCAAAAGTGGAAGAGTGGAAAAAGGAACTGAGTGACTGCTTCCTGGAAAACCAGGCCTTGGCATGCCCAGCAGTGCCTTGGGAAGTGGAAGACAAACACCATATCATAAATGTCCTCCCATCCTCTTCCTTCCCCCCAGCTTTTACTGACACATGCCATGTCAGATGGCACCCTTGGCCAGTTCAGGTCAACTGCTGAGCCTGGGGAAGCGACTTCCCCTCTGGTGCTGAACAACCTTTCTGAAGAGGACGTGAAGCCCAGAGCGTTAGACACAATGGCCATCTCTGCTCCCTGATGTTGCCAGCGAAGCCATCACATTGCAATCTCACTGCTGGTGCTTTAGCAGCGGGCAAAACCTGCTCTCCTGAGCCCCGCGGCCTGCTGCTATTTTGGCATGAGGCCAAGCTGCTGTAGAAGCAACAATAGGAAACGGATTTTTAAAAAGAACTTCTAATTCTGTTAAACCTCTGTGGAATTCTGTGAAACAATAAGATGGCCACTTCTGGGACAGAGGACTTTGAGTTGGTAACTGAAATCAATGTGGACAATCTAATGACATCTGACCAGTTCTCAGAAAAAAAAACAACAACCCCAAAACCTTAACCAAGAAAAACAACTGAAACCAAGAAACCTTTTATAATGGAAATTATTAGTGGGCTGTTAAAAATGCAGGCTGTTACAAGATCCTGCTCCAATGCTGTTTTAAGAAGTAATAAGGAAGCATGTGAAATTAATGGCAGGACTGATTATTTTCCCTATGTGCTTTGATTTTTGACACTTAGGATTGTGACCTTGTCAACACCATGGAGTTAAATGTCAACTTTTTAACACTAACTTTGCATCCCTTTATAGATCTTTTAATCTTTTATTTCATTCTTAAAAGTAGTAAATTACAGTAACTCCCTACCTTATCTTACAGATCCTTTTTTTAAACATAACAGGTGTGTAAGTGGTGTGCACAGACCCTCAACTATGCAGGAGGAATCTGGGTGCGTTCCTTTGTAAGTCTAACAGGCAAAGATTTACCGGAATGCAAAACTTTAGCTTTCAGGGATAACGAAGTGCTTTGGGTAAAATAAACTCTAAGAAGATTGAAATGGTAGCATTTTCTTGTATGTCATTATTTATTTCTACACATTAGGTCAATTCCTAACATTTAATAGTTTGATTCTTTTATGGTTGTCTTCAGGGTCTGCTTGCAACACAATACATCAATGTTCAGTAAATGCAGTAAAAGCAGTACTGTTAAATGCTGAAATGGCTACAGTTAACTGTACGTTGCTTAATGAGCTATTTTTTGATCCAGTTCCAGAATATATTCTGGAGAACATATTCAGGCACCAGTTGCTTTGCCAAGTTAGCCAGAATGCTCATGGCATTTCCCCCCTCCTCTACAAGTCAAACACACATTTTCTATCTTCATGAGCAATGATTATTCTCCGTCTTGCTTTATTCCTGGCTGAGAAACACATACTATTTTTATAACTAGCCTGCAATGAGAATCACATTTGTCCTACTCTGCTTGATGGCAGATAAACATGTAAGCACTTGTGATGCTAATGACTTTGTTTTCCGTGGAGATAAACTACCCCAACTCCTGCTTGTCTTTAGCATCTATTTCTAATCCTACACTTTGTTGAGCCTTTGCTTTCATCTGGCTAGTATCCAAGCCTGGCGCTGTAACTTCATGTGTATGTTCTGTCTGCCACCAACTCCTTACACTTGGGCACATGAAAAGGAGGCAGGAGTCTCAAATCCTGCAAGTAAAAACAAAAACATCTTCCAAATAAGAAAAACCCACCACCATAATACAAGCTTATTCACTATTCCTCTTTCTAATTGCTTGGCCCATGTAATATTTTTAGTATCACAGGATCACACTTTCAAGAAAGCCTCACTCCTGATCAACAGATCTACTCTCACTTCTCTTAAACTCTGTCAAAATAGTACTTTTTTCCACAGCATGACCTTTTTCTTGTGAAAGCAACACTGCTAACTTTTCACACTTTAAATCAGACATTAAAATCCACAGCTTCTTTTTCCTTTACTCACCATTTATTTGCTGCCAAAAGGAATTAACTCACTTCCGTAAATTTCACTGAAGTGAAATAAAGGTGGTTCTAATTCAATGTATAGAACATTTAAACTCTACATGTTAAAAAAGCTCTTCAAAGAAGCAATTTGAAATACACACACATTTTAGACTGTATTAGGATGACTCAAATCATTACATCTTTGACCTGTACACCACTGAGATAAACACTACTGTTTTTTACAAAACTGAATAACAATGATATAAAATTTAAAATAACTAGAAAATTGCCATTCTTGAGGCGTTCCTGAGTCCAATCCTCACTACACTACAAAAGGCAGAAAAAAAAGGGCTACTTTTACTTTTATCCTTTAACAAACGAGCCAATTTGCAGATTATTTGCTTCTTGCTGGAGTAGAAACAATAACTCTTTCCCCAACTATTGGGTTGCAAATGCCACCAATCATTCAATTGCAATTCTGTTTCAAGCTGCTGCTACACTCAGAACTGCAACAAGAGAAGAAAGATTCAGGCTTCTGCCAGGGAAGCAAAAAACCAAAGGTCAGTTATGTATTACTAAATGACACATCATAAATCTGGAAGGGAAATTCCATGATAGCATCAGCCTCAATTCACTATTCCTTGAACGTTTCACTTAGCTAATCTACCAGGTGACTACCTCCAAACCCAGCATTTCACTGCCTGAGGCCAGACGTTTCTATCACTTCTTGAATTTGAAGGGGCTCTAAGCTAACGATGCAACAATGTGGTGTAAGAAAGTCAACTGGCAGAACGCTACCCCTTCAAAACAAAATGAATATTACCTGCTGATGCAAGTTTAGGAGCCAACAGAAGGACGATGGTTCTGTCAGGAGCAGGTAGTAAGTGGACAATACAAACCACATCGCTAAGCTGCAACACTATATACCAATCCTTAGTGCTTCAATTCATTGCTAAGTTACACTTCCTGACCAAGCATTATTTAAGGTAATAATTTAAGGAAGACAAACAGTTCTCCACCTCTCCCTGAAGTTTTAGCTTATCTTTTAAGAGTTAATATTGTTACATCCTGTCAATAAAAATTTGTTATAGTCTCACAAAGAAGAATTGTTCTTTTAAGCCTACAGACATCAGCCCAACTGCCCAAACAATCCACTACAGATGAAATGAAATGCTTTGCTCTCTTGTGTAAGCATCGATCTGAATTAGTCTTCTCACCAGTTTCAGAAAATACAAGTGAGACATGTCAGCTGCAACCACAAGCTGTTCACTAATAAGTCACAGTGCTTTTGTTCAATGGAGAATGCTTAACAAGATCTAAAATGCTATGTCATATAACACTATGCTACACAATTCCTGGCAAGTTTAGTGTAAAAAAGAAATAATCCACTTTTTATAGTACTCTTTCCTTCAACATTTTAAATAGAAGTTTATAGGTTACTTCATGACATGCAAACAAATTAATTTAAAAACGTTTGCTTATGCCAATGAGAATTTAAACATTCTAATATACAACCTTATATACTTACTGTAACATTTCAGTATCAAATACCACATGCATGAGTTTTTTATGAAAGCAGCCTTATCAAATTTCAATGCATTTCTGTCAAATGACAGAGTTAGTACTGCTGAAGCCAACTGGATCCTCTACAGAATTATGACACTGCCAGAGGCAAAAGCAAATAGAAAAAAAACAAAACACTGAAACAAAACCAACCCCAAATCAGAGACTATCTTTACAGATAGTTTTATTGTTTGGTTACAGCCCTGAAGACCTCCAGGTCTTGAAGCAAAACACCACCATACAGATCCATTAAAAGAAACATATAGCATCCTTGCTGTATGCTATTTTAACATCTTTGTAAGTAAGCCTCCGTTACTGTAACCAAACCCACTATTTGAACAGCCGGTATGATTTACCTATACCAGGGTTCCTACAGGGTATACAAACCCACCATCATTTCCGCACTCAACTGACAGATGTAACCGCAATTTCATCAAAATGCAGAAAGTGCCTTTTTTCCTGCCTTCTGCAGAATGGTTTGTACCTGAATACATTTCTCCTTTATACTTGATTATTATTTTACTGAAAATACAAAATTGCGATGAATCAATTATTCTGTTAAATCTGAAGAAGGTGTCTTCAGAGAATCCCTTCTTCAAATAAAAGCTGTAATGAGAACATAATCTTAAGAGCCATCTACAGAGTATCACTGCTACCTCTCAACCCCATAAATCCATACTGATTTTCAACCAGTCAACCAAAATGCAACACAATTGAAGAAAACATCAATTTTGAGCACTGAATCAGGTGGCTTTTTCTATTCGGGACAGAAATGACCCAAGATACAGAATTCATGCGTGAGTTAAATCAAGAGGGATTTTCTTCAATACGGTCATCAAATCAAGCACACAAAATATTTTCAGATGTTCTATTATGAGATTGAGCCCACAGGCTGTTTTGCATCAATACCAATGACCAGAGATGTTCCACTGTCTCTGCCGCCCTCCTCAATGTAAACACAGCGTGTCAGGTTCGATGTTGAGAGCTAGGAAAAGATGAGTCACCAAGTGTGATCAGTGAAATACTGATGTTAAGATTTGTAAGTTTTAGTCTCTATTTTGAGACTGGGAGTTACATTTTCCCAGCACATATACTATCTATCATCAATCACAAAACAGGTATGTTATTGCCAGTTCAAGAAAGTTATCACCAATATGTACAGTATCTATGGCTACTCAAATCAAGATATATAATAATTGTGTTGTAAGCACAGAAACCATATTCAGAAACAGATTCCTTCACTTTTACTTACTTTAGCCCAATGAAAAGCTTATGAAGTCTTCTATGTATTTTTTCAGTAATACTTGTAACCATTAGCATTTTTGAACCCACAAAATTTGAATTAAAGGTGAATAGACAGGATTTTTTTTCACGAAAGCAATAAAAAAAATTTCTTCAAAATACTTTTAATGAGAATTTTAATTCATGGATATGCTGTTTAGACTACTAACTAGCTGCATAAAAACTGCTCTTTCACTCTTTCTTCAAAAAAACCCCAGTCAGGTTTTTATTTACTTCTTATCTCCCAGCAGTTTTAAGGTGAAAGGGTGAAACTGTTCAGCACAAATACAGTATTCAGAAACTGCATTCCAGGAGCATTCAACTCACAACCAATGAAACCAAACCAAACACATGTGACATATAAAATGAGCTGTGAAAAATCTGAGAAAGGAAAAATTAAACTCAAATGTAAGGTATCCCTCTCTTTTCGAGTGTATAAATTCACAATAAATTTGTGATAAATTATGCCAGAAATACCTAAAAAATCCCAAGGGTTTTTTTTGTTGTTGTTGTTTTGATTTTACTGCATCTCATAAGGAAGTGAACTGTAAGGAAGAAAGAAAGACTACAAGGAAGAAAAATAATAACATAAAAGATCATGTCTCATTTTGTCTGGCTAAATTATCACCTAATAAGGTATCACTCTGTGGCATTAGGCTCTTAACACAAACCCTGCTGAAACCTGGGGGTTGACAGCTCTTTGACTCACTGGTAGGTGCTGGGCAGTAACAGCTGCTAATAAAGTGAGCCCTGCCTCATTTACCACTACACCTTCCTGAATTTTAATGATAGGTATCTGTATGTTTTCATCCATTTCTGTAACAGTAGTAGGAGAAACTACCCAAAAAAAGAAGAATGAGGTGGAGGTGAATGGCACTGTAGGAATGAAAACTTGGACCCTTCACACAGTTCAGTGTAATGTTAATTAGCAACACCAACCATGCACATCAAGTTGCAATCACCAAAGGGAAAGTCCCATGAGGAAACCTGTCAATTCATAAGAAACCAACTTCCTGTATATGGAAACTGGAAATCTGACCTTCCTAGAGAGGACAGTGAGACTGAAATGCATGGTAGGAAACTGCACCCAAGCTTCTCATCTGCTGCATTCCCATGTTTACCAGAGATGTGTTTTTGTAGATGGACATACCCAATATGACAGCAACTACTCTTACATGGAACTTAAAAGGAACATCAAGCTAAGTGATGCAGTCGACATGCCAGAGGTACCTGGACCAGCTAAAGAGGTGGTCCTGAGCAAACCTCATGAAATCCAATAAGGACAAGTGCAAGGTCTGGCACATAGATCAGGACAATCCTTGCTATCAATACAGGCTGGGTGGATGAGCCTGATAGAGAGCAGCCCTGTGGAAAAAGGCTTGGGGGTACTGATGGACAAAAAGTTTGACATGATCCAACAATGTACACTCAGAAGACCAATCACATTCTGGGTTGCATCAAAAGAAGCGTGGCCAGCAGATCGAGAGGTGATTCTCCCCCTCTACTCCGCTGTGGCGAGTACAGTACCATATAGTACTGTCTTGCAGGGATCCAAAGGAGCCAGCCCCTTGCAGGGCAAGGGATGTAGGGCTGAACGATCAGGCTGGCTTTGATACCGTGCCTCCTACTTCCAAATCTGATGACAGCAGAAAATACTGCACTGCCCCTGATGGAAAGCCTGGGTCAGTGCTGCCATCCAGTCTACTGCTCAAGAACTTAAATGATCGAACTGAGCCAAGAGCACCCTGTCTGCACATGTGAATGGGGACCTATGAGCCACATTCTAATGTGGAGCCTGCAAACAGAAAATCTCAGCACTGCATTAGATGAAACATCAATTAACGTTGTGGGGTTTTCTCTGGAGAAGGTACACTTGCCCAGCTGGACCAACAGAACACCGAATTACTCTGGCTGTATCAAGACTCCTAAACCAATCATGCCCCTGGTAAAACCTTATCTCATATCTACATCTACATCCTTTCTTTCAGACGGTGACCACTCCAATGCACACATGACTACAGGGTCTGTTCATAGCCTTTGCATTTCTCTCTGTTCAGCTAAAAGCTCTAAGCTCTGCAGCTAATCCTCCTAGGGGAAAATTATATCCTGTAGCAGTGTGGTAGAAGCAGCCTGATCTGGAACACACTCCCGTCACTAATGTGACAGTCGGATGGATAAGAACTGTTTCTCAGGATAAAATATCTGGGAAACAGGCTGGTGAACAGTGGGTTATGGCCCTCCGCCAATTCACATGTGAAGACAGCTTACAGACCTTGGGACTTCTGGGAAAGGGAAACAGATGTTTCAATTTGCACAGACTGTATCTCCCTATTTTTTTATACAGCACAGATCTTAATGAAGCATTTACCATACAGTGCACGGGCACAGGGCCCCCAGTGAACACTTATGGCTTGAAATTTGAATTTCTATTAGTGCATTACTGCCCATATCTTCTTCTCCAGCAAACCAAAGTGTAAATGCTTTAAGCTGTAGCTGAATGATCTGGAGGAGTGTTTTTCATTACCTGATGAAAGTTCCTACACTAAAGATACACACAGACATGTACTCATTCTTAGGCTACAATGCTTCTGATGCTTGAAAAAAAAAGTTTTCATGTATCTGTTACGATAAGAATTTTTAGTGATTTGCTAAGCAATCATTAATATTAGCATGAAATTAGTAGACATTTAAATTAAAACCTAACAGCTGTTTGAAGCCAAATTCCTCACACAATAGATACTTGAACCTACTGTGAGCATGGTTCCTGAATGAGGGGAAGGAAGGAGGTGGGGGGGAGGGGAAGGCAACTGCCTTATGGACCATTTGTAGGCTGTGCATTACAAGCAAAATAACCTCTATGTAGGCAACACAATGAGATTCTGGTATGTTCTCTTTGTTTTTAAAGCACATGATAACAATGAACAATCATTAAAAAAAAAAAAATTTAGACCCACATCTGCAGTGTTGTCAAATTCAGAAGCAAATGCCTATCATCTTCCTGTCTGTAACAGACAAGCTGGCTGAAATTTTATGTCACCTATTTGGGGGGATGACAGATTGAAAGTTTGTGTCTCCATGGTCGTTGATGCACAAGGAAAGTTTTCACCCCAGCAGATTTTTCACTTCTGAGAAGGATTCTCTCTCATTGCTCTATCAATATTTCATATCTGAAATGCTTCACATTTAGGTTACACTGCAGCAGGACGATTTCCTATCCAAACCAGGTCAACTTCAGGTTATGAATTTTTAGCTTTCTATTGCTACGGAAATTCTGCTACAAGAAACACATTTTCTAGCTGCATCTACATTGTCCATTGTGCTCTATCTTCCATGGTCTCTCAACTGGAAAATATTAGAAAAGTCGAGTTTTCTTTCCCAACAAAGTCTTTCATATACTATGGACAAGAGAATCTGTTGTGCTCTTTGGTGTTACCATTTGTTTTGTAGCTCTGATAATGACATCTGCAATACACCAGTAGAACCAAAACTGAAACAAACCATCGCTTACTTTGCGATGAAATTATTTCTCTTTATATAAACAAAAAATTACTACTGAGCCAGCTAGCTCCATGGCACAAATCACACACGGCATGCAGGCAAGATTTCGTACAAGAGGAATCCTTTATTTGGGTCCCTCTGAGGCCAAAGCAGCAAGTGGTCCCATTCCACAAAGAGCGGAGCCAGTATAACCTGATTTTCTATGGATGTACATCTTGAGACTCCACTCATATGTGGATACTGTAGTGTTTAATAAAGGCTGTATCTTTCCTAGCAGTGGATGCATTAGCAATCTCTCCCCACACAGAGGTTTTTCTCACAGAAATTAACAGAAAATTAGTATCGGAGATTTCAATCCATCAAAACTGACAGAAAATGACCCACGGGAAAATTAAGACAAGGGAAAGACATGTAACTACTTAAGGTCTTTTCACTTAGGAAATGCAAAAGTCAACTGAAAAGACTGTGATTAGAAAGGTATTTTAAACAACACTACAAAGACTGTTAAAAGTCTTTTTTCCTTTTGAATGTACAAACAGGTAAAACCCACTTACTTTGCTACAAAGCACTTAGAAGGAAACTTAATCCAACCAAAAAATACCTCTAAATGACAGCATTCTTAAAATTCAGAAGTGAGAGTGTTTGCAGACATTAGCTTCAAACCTTATTGGAAAAGTCACCATATTGATATTGAAGTGATTTCACACAAATATTACAATTCTCACAGAATATACGTGAAGAGCTGCCAAAAAATTAGTGTGCTCATTGACTCGGCCAGTCAATGAAGAAAAAATGTTAATTTCAACACTCAGAATTAAGTACTTGGAGTAAAATGAGAAAATAAACATCGGATTAAAAAACTCTTAAAATAAAAGCTTCCCAAAGACTTTTAAACAGTAACACTGGAACTGTTTCATAATTAGGGAGGTCACTATAGATGCTTTTATCTGACACACTCTGAAAATTTAATGCAGAAATTTCCTACTCCTGAGTTAATTATACAATCCCAGACTGGTCTGGGTTGGAAGGGACCTCAAAGCCCACCTATCCCCAGCCCCCTGCCATGGGCAGCGACACCCTCCACTAGACCAGTTTGCCCAAAGCCCCATCCAGCCTGGCCTTGAACACTGCCAGGGAGGTGGCAGCCACAGCTTCTCTGGCCAGCCTGTGCCAGGGCCTCACTATTCTCATCATAAAGAATTTCTTCCCACTGTCTAATCTAAATCTGCCCTCCTTTATCTTAAGACCATTAGCCCTTGTTTTCCTACTCCATGCCCTTGTAAACAGTCCCTTCTCCAGTTTTCCTGTAGGCCACCCTTTAGGTACTGGAAAGATACTCTAAGGTGTCCCCTGAGCCTTCTGTTCTCCATCCCAAACAAGCCCAACTCTCTCGGCTTGTCTTCATATGAGAGGTGTTCCAGACCCCTGATCATGGGTCTTAGTCTACCAAATTCTTATCTGTATTGTGCTGGGGACCCCAGAGCTGGATGCATGACTGCAGGTCGGTCTCACAAGAGGAGAGTAGAGGGGGAGAATGGCCTCTCTTGACCTGTTGGTCACTGTTCTAGTATGTCCCAGGGTGGCTGGCTTTCCAGGCTGCAAGTGCACATTACTCGTTCACACTGAGGTTCACAGAAACCAACACTCCAAAGTAGATCTCCGTTTTTCTGCAATTTCAATTACAAAATTACAACTTTGTAATTGCAAGTTCTTTTTTTATTTCTTTTAGCTTCTTGGATCCTAACCTGAAAGAGAATCCTTTAATGGTTCTTAGCGCTCTCTGGGAGACTTGACACATTTCCATTTCAGTTTGTTAATTTCATTATGTATCATCAAATTTCCATATTTCTTTCCTGTTTTAAATGCACATTTTGAAATGCAGAGGAAACAGACAACGAACAAAAAGGAAATAATCCTTTTAAATAATTTCCTTATTTTTAGCTTCTTTCTGATTTTCAACTTCTCACAATTCCTTTTTCTTATTTAAGCATCCTCCATAAACCAATGGACTTACCTTAGTTCTCCCAAGTAAGTGGCAGATTTTGTATTGAAAATGAGATTAACATACAAATTTAAGAATTTGAAGACAGCACCCCTGGTTGCAAGAAATCAGTATAAATAAATAAATACAGCTAATTCATGAGTTCTTAGAATCGTATCAGTATTACATGCTTGAAGTTTTGGAATTCCAAGCATAACACAATGCCTCACAAATAAAAAAAACTGGCACATATACCCTACTGTAACTTATCCAGATCTGTTTCCCTAATCCCATATTTGGTATCAGGCTTTTTAGGAAGACTTAAAAACATACCAACTATGCACATTGGTATGTATATCATAAAGCAGCAACTACAAAATTTTACACGCTTCTGTGACAAAGGCTTCATTATAACTGTAACTTTTATACACTCAAGAAACAGGGAAGTGTTCTGTTTTTCTTCACCAAGGGAAATGACAACAAAGCAAGCACAAGGGTGGCTAGTATTAATAATGAGACTCATAAATAAAGGAAATTATGTGCACAGTTATTCATAAGGTACTTTTCCTCCTTTTGTTTACCATCCTGTAAAGTTCCGTTCTTTAAAAAACAGGAAGAGAGGGAAAGGCTGAAGCAGTCAGGACCATTGCTGCTGTAGCATTAGTTTTACAAAGCTCAGAAAACACTCTTCAGCAGAATATGTCTAAACACCCTATCTTCTTGAATATACTCGGTGAATTGCAGAGAACGTGACAGAAAGATAATCAAATGCTAGACTTAAGTTCTTCCCAAAAATTCAAGATTCATATCGTATTTAGATTTTCAAAATTATCAGCTCATAAACAATGAAAGATTACCATTGGATTTTTGTGTGACAAACGAAGATGAAAGTTTAAGTAAAACTAAAAGAATGCACTCTGCATAAAATATGTCAGAGCTGTTAGTTAATTGAGAAGACAACCAGTTACAACAAATAATTAAAGTAACCCCCAATTCTCTTGGGGATTTAAGCGATCCTTATGTGAAAAGTAAATTACCTCCATTGAGATTCGTCTGTGTATCCGGTTTCTGAGACAAACACCTGTGGGAGACTGAACTTCATCAGATGACGTTCCAGAAGCTTGGTCACTTTCACCATCTGACCCCATTTTCAGATTTTCATGAACAATATCTTAAAAACAATCCAAAGAATTGAAAACAGTTATTCAGTATTCCACCAAACATCTCTCTCGTACAGACAGAAAACAACCGTATTCTTACTGTGCACTGGGGTCACACAGCAGAGTCCAAGATTCATCACAATCATGGTAGCCTTGATATATTTTTATGGCTCAGGAATCACAAAACAAACAATATTACTTTATAGGACTTCTACACAAACTTTATCATTATTTTCCTTATTTCACTTGCAGCAAAACTCAAACTTCCAAAACAACAGACATTCCAATCTAAATTTTAATTCCTGTATGCCACCTTCCCTCACAGCTTCAATTCTTGAACTCCCCCGCTACCTCTTCTCTTTTAGCTGCTCTTGGATATAAAGCATTAGAGAGAATACAAATATTTTCATATCAGACTACCTGATGATACGATGAATCTTCAGAAATCTTAAAAAAAATCCTATGAGGTATAGGTATTATTTTAAGAAGTCCCAAATATGGAAAATTTGGATATAAAAAATTTGGTGTGCCTGTTGGAAGGAAGGGGACTTATTCTGACCATTTAAACAGAGGCCTACAATGGATTCAGCAGAGGACCTCATATTTAGGAGCAATTAAGCAAAATTTGTGACCTTATGAAGGAATTTAGGTAGTTGACTTTCTGATTTATATGATGTTGCAGGACCTTCACGTCAACTGAAATTGGTACTTTTATCCTAATCCTGTAGATTCATCACACAGAAAAGTTTATTACATATATGTATAAACAGTAATTACAAAACACTTCATGCACATTATGTGTGTGTGTATGTGTATATGTGCACACATACACATTACTTTTAAGCACCACAGGATCTTCCATACTTTGGAGGACAGTGTAATGAAGATCAAGGTGATGTCTCCAATAGCATTACTTATGAAACAAATGACTTGCAAAAGGACAAAGGATGGGAAACTGGTCATACAAGCAATTATTCACTATTCACTACGAATAAAGCTCCATAACACCTCTGGAATATTTGAATTACTTCAATTTACATTACTTCAGAGATTAAATACTTATGCAATAAAGAAAGTGGTTCAAAAGACACCAATTTCCCTGCCCTCTCCTGATCCTTGGTATTAAGGATGATCTCGTACAAGGCAAAAGTGAACCTGGGAAACAAAAATTTCAGAGCTCTGCCCCTAAAAAATGCTAATATTAGCAAAACACAGAGTTCCACTCATCCTTATCACCAACACACCTGAAAATATTCAACGTTTGCACAGCAATACAGCAATAAATTAAAAAAAACACAAGAGAAAATTCAAGTTTTATCACTATCAACAAGCAAGAAAGCTGCATGTTCTAGGAAAAAAAAAGCCTTTGGGCTAATGTTTAGTTATCATCCCATCTTCTAAAAATGTCTGTCTAGTTTGGCTTGCATAGAATCTCTAGACATCAAAGGATCAAATTCTTCCTCAGTACAAAGAATTTCCTTTTACAGAAAACAAAATGGATATAAAATTATTAAGCTCTAAGGCACAACATATTTTAAGTCAAAAGTACTTTAATTAAACACAAAAATTAAGCATTCATCTCATGCACAAAACAGATTTTCCAGCATCAATGTGGATTTAAATTGGATTTTGATTAAAAATCCACATTGCATCAGAATTTTCCCTGCGAGTCATGCTCAGATTCGGACTGCACGAGAAGGGAAAAAACTGATGCTGCACTCCCTGCACAATGAGAGGTGATATTCTCGTTTCAAACAAAATACTTATCAGTGCTTCTAAAGGCATGGCAATTTGAACCAGAGGAAAAGATTTTCAGAAAGTTGTCCCTGAAGAGCAGCCTTAACCTTAAGCTAAGCAAACGTGACTCTCTCTTGCCAAGTCTCTGAGAAAGCTCTCAGACTCTCCTGCAGTGACTTTATAGCTGTCTTTTTTATCTCTGACAAACTGCAGGAAATTATTTTTTAGCAATATAAAAGCATTATAAAAACACTTTGCAGCACTGTCTGATAGCACATTCACCACATTAAGCATATCAGCTCTTTAATCAAGATTCTCTTTTAAAATACTTTTCTGGAGAGGTCACGTAATACATTTTAGCAATTTCAGCTCTCCAAATTCTGCTCATAAAATTAAATGTAACAGCTACTGACAATTGTTCCCCAATTTGTTTATCCTCCTGTTAGTACAAGCCCATTCATTGGGTCCCAAAGTACTTTTTCTTTAGAGAAGCTAGAAAATAGACAGTTATCTAGGCAATCCCATATATAAGGCTAATGAAATTAAAGTAGTATTTTATTTTAAGCCATGGAGTAATTACATAATTTATTTTAAAGAGGAACTGACACTTATGAATCATGTGATTGATATTGTCATGCTTTTTATCTTAATGTACAATGTTCAATTCACAAAAGTGCATGCATTATGAAATCACTGTTTTAAAAAAAGGATGCTTCAATATGCAACGCCTGAAACTACAAAAGAGAGTCCTAGTTGAAAAAGAGATTTCCTCTGTTAAGAAAAACATCTACGCAATAATACACAACTAAGGTCTATTTCAAGAACTAGTACACAAACATACATTTGGGGATTCTGTTCTTTATAAAGCAGGAATGTAAAGACAAAGTGTTTACCACTCAAGTAAAAAAATGTAGTATTTTGGATTGAAATAATGGTCAGTCTGTTCAGAATACTGATACGACTAATTCTATTAAGTCTGGATAAGCTACATACCCATAACCAAAAGGTTTTAAGCAGGATAATGGCTGCAGCATCCAAAAATGTATCATTAAGCCAATGCCTTGATTTCTGATGGGCTAAATACTTAACTTCCCATCTACAAGGGTATGCAGATGTTCTAATTATATCCTAAATAGGAATACGTAAAAAAATATCTTGACTGTGTTATCATCTAATGTAAGTGTCCTATTTTATTCAATTAAAAAGGCATAAGGAGAGCCTTATGTTCATTATCTGAATTGTATGAAGCCAGGAATAAGGCATTAACTTAGTAATTTTAATAATTTTGCACAGGTGCACAATGATAATATCTGATTAAGCAATGACGAAAATCATGAAAAAACTTCCTCAATTTCACTGAGCTTTCCTATAAGCAAGCTGACCTGCACTAAAGCCACTCTGCATGGTCTTCAGAGGTTTTAACGGTTGAATGATTTACTCAATTGCTTTCACCAATACCCAAGCCGTTCTCTTAGACAGATATTTATTTTAATGGACTCAACATTTCTAATTAAATATCCAGAAGGCCATGTAAGGAAAAGCTGTAGATGACTACAATATAATAGGAGAGCTATGGAAGTACATTGAAAAGGCATCATTTCACCTGTGAGGAATGTACCACGGAAGAAATTCATCCAGGGAACCTACAGCACAGGAAATGGTAACTCCTCCAACGGAGCTGAAGTAATATCCCCAACTAGTCACCAGTGAGTCAGACTGCATGGTCTTCCCATTGTACTTCAAATGATTACAAAAAGAGTCACCTGACTCGCGTATCAGATTCTTTCCAATGAGCATTTTTCCAAAGCTCACTTTTTTGTGAAGCTGCTACATTTTAAGATTAGTTTCACTAACATAGACTCAAACTGAGGAAGGCCACAGTGAGAAACTGCCTTTGCTGTTAACTTTACTATACAATAAAAGCAGTATGGAAACATCACCTTTTTAAATTCCAGTATTTACGACAAAGAAACAAAACACTCTGTCTCAGCACAACTGGGAAAAGCAGGGATAAACTCTCCCCAGCTGCTCCTGAGGTTCCTCAGGAGGGTCAGCTTCAGGTGGCTTTGCACATTCCAATCACCTCTCCAGTATTCCCAGTAATATAAATATGGAACAAGGAGAACTAAGTTGACTCTGCATTCAGGTCAGGTCCAAAAGAAAAATAAACAACGTTATTTGCTCTGGTTCCATCACAGACTGCAGCAGTTAAATATTTCTGGAGATACAAGTCTTTCGAGCTGTGTAGGTAAAAAACGCTAAGCCAGACCTCCATTCGCAGCGATGGCTTGGCAGAGTCACAATTTAGCCTACGTATCATCTATGTTACTCAAAATCATCACGATAACAGTATGAAATTAAAAATGGCTACAAAATTTTAAACAAAGGTACACTTTTCAGAGATCAGTTCAGAATTTTTGTCTTTACAAAACATGAAGCTAACAGATGTTTCTAAGCAGTAATTATTTTAAAAATATTTTGGGATTTTACATGTTAATACAACAGCAGGAACTCTTGTTCAGTGCTCAGAAAGCAAATAAAAGTCCAAAACTCTGCCAGGCTTCTCAACCAATTTTTTATATTCAAAAGCAAGCTGCATGAAGAAGCATCTGTGGCAGGTCCCATTTTAATCTGTTTCTAAACCAAAAACTCATCACTTTGTGGTATTTCAAGGATATCCCTCTGAGAGCATTTTTCCACTGTTGGAAGAGAGGAAAAAGTGGAAAGGGAAGAGGATGAATGAAGAAAATGAAGAAAATAAAAAGCCTCATGTAGTGTAGCATATTTGACTGTTTCATTTCTGATGTTGTTAACCCAACTCAGAAAACCTCAGCATCCTGCTGAGTAATACCATTTTCATATGGCTGGAACAAAGGAAGAAAGATATGAAGAATGAGCAGAAAGAACATTACTGATTATGCTTACACATGCTTGTACTTGGTGTTATCTACTACTAGATATCACACACAAGTAGCTTACATTTTCATCAAAAGAGAAATAAAAAAAGTATTGCTGATGGCATCATTGCATCCAAGAGAAAAGGAGGTGTCTAATATATGTGGACATATATTCAGTAAATCTATTCCATACTGCTTCAACGAAATTTCAAATTTAAACAGGAATCTGTTTAAAACATTATTGAAACACTTCCTACAGACAAACATATTAAAACTGTGAGTGCTATTTAAACACTTGATCACCTATAAAAATGATCACCTGAGAAAAATAAAACTAATGGCATTCTTCTGAAATACTTGCACATCTGTATTGTTTTCAGGTAAAAAATAAAGCTTTGAGAAAACTGGAAAATCATTACAAGAAACAAAACCTGCTCATGAATTTTCCTTTGCAAAGCTGATTTCAAGTTAATAGTGAAATTCTCAACATGTTATAGCCAAGTAATTATTAATTATAATAGGAGTATTTTTTAAGGCAACACACAAGAACCAGAGTAGAGGTATACATCCTCTGCTCTTTCTGTACACAGTTTATGTACATCTGATTTGACAAATAGTCCAGATGAGACTATATATTCCTAATCAAAGATTGAAGTACACACTTTTTAAAAAACAAAAACCTTTGTATTCCTGTCAATTTAAGCAAAGCTTGGCTAGCCAGGAAAAAAAAAGGGGGGGCGCAGGGAGGGGAAGGGAAGGTGTATAGTACTTGAATGAAATCTAGAACTGATACAGTAGCAAACTGTGTACAAGAAATGAGGACAGAATTCTTTTTTTTTTCAGTTCAAATGGTAGCACAAACAGTGAAAAGGTGTAGTTTTGAACATGAGCAGTGATTACAGCAGTGGAGGATGCAAGTGGTATGACTACTGTCTTGAAGACTCACATCTTAACATAGAAGGAGATCAGTTTCTCACAGATTTCTAAATGAGGGCAAAAGATTGAAAAATTCATAAAATTCTAATTAAACTGTGACTTGCTCTCATTTTCTAGTATCAATTAATTAAGCATAATTTAAAATAGCATAAAAGCAGGGTAAAACATTAACGGTGACTGGAGGCAGCATCATGACAAATTACTTGAAGAAGAAAATTTTCATAACTTATTTGCCCCACAGTACCACAAATACAGCTTGAGGCCACAATAAAAAGATAATCATAGTTGAGTGGCTTTAATTTATCACTGAAAAATGTATCACTGAAAATCACAGCAAAAATTTTTAATAGAAGTAATGACAAGTAAGTAATACATGAGTTCTTTCTAAATTCTGCAAATAGGCTGATTATCCTCTGGTTTTATCATATTCAATGTACTGTTCTCACCAATGCTTGACTGAGATGGTCACACACACATTTCTTGCAAAGTATTAAAAAAAAGCATTTCATAACTTTAACTCTGCAACTTGTCAAAAATTCATGGGTGACTTGTGTGTGTTCTTGTAATTGTTTTCTTCCTGAAAATCTTAGAGAGACATTCAGTACCTTAAACAAAAGGTTCCCCAGTAACTCCAGAGAAAGACTACTGCACTCCCAGAGATTTATTAAAGCATTAGAATAACCACATCTCTTACTAAGAATCAATACAGACATTATTCTCAACAGAAAAATGAACTTAAACAAACAACATAGTAAATTACCTAATCTGCTCCCATTTCTGGGCATTGCCATGAAAGAGCCGAGGCTGCCCCCTATGACGCTATGTGGTCTCCGTAAAGGGGGCTTCTTGAAAGATCCTGTGTATTGGTGGAGAAATGAGTGCATGCTGTGAGACGTTGGAGGCCTGCCATTCTTCACAATAGGCTCTACAATTCACAAGGATCAAAATATTCATTCCCACAAGCAAGTAGGAGTGTCAGGAACATGCCAGAAGGGAAAAAAAAACAAAAAAAAGGAAAAAGAAAAAGAAAAAAATCAGTTACTAGACAGGAAATTAACACTCTGGTAAGAGTAACAGTAGACCAATATACTACTGCCATTTCTCTATTTACAAATTAACACAAAACATGGCATCAAGTATTACTCAAATTTCATTTTATGAAATTCACTCTGCTGCTGGATCAGTAAATGACCTGAACATACAGTCTAAAAATGTGAATAAACCCCAAAATGTAGCTTTTAATATTTTTTTAGTATTAAACATTTGTCCTATTGCATAATATTTCATATTTAATTTAAATAGACCAGCTGTTATATCAACTCACAAGTTCAACCACAAGCCTTTGGAAGTATTCATCCCCCTCAAAATTTGTGAGCGTCACTAATAGTAACATCTCACTACTGTACCCACCAGAGTTGTCATGCCATAATTAAGGTTGTTAACCTAAAGGATATCAGAACAATTAACTTTTCAATGAATTACTGGCTATTAGATTGTGTCTCAGTTCACTATGCTTAGACTTAAAACCAGGATCAATCATAACATTTAAAAAATATATTATAATTGATAAACCGTTAAGTTTTTAAAATCTTATATGCAAATACACCCAGAATTTGAGTGCCTGTGTTCTCTCAGCAGCTCTGCACATGCGGACTCACACTCAAGTCTTACTCTAAACACAGCAAACATTTTTTTACCTCAACAAGAGGCAGAACAGGTGTCAATTTGTACTGACTGTCACAAAACTGGACTTATTAGAACCACCGAAACAGTCACTCAAACAAGAAATTAAAGAAGAAATACCCAGAGGTTGGAGTTGCCTGACAACATACAAGCACTGTCCCTGTACTAGGACCAGAAGCCCAAAGCCCAGAGATACTGCAGATTTAATTTTATTTTTCCATCATTTCGTTCTTACTACCATTACAGGTATGTGCTGCTTGCTGTTACTTGGAAAACCCAAAAGGCAGCAGCCACGCACTGAGGGATGGCAGTGCTGCTGAATGGAGTGGCACCTTCCAAGCCATTTCTGGAGCCACTGCTCCCAGGGCACAACGCCACTGCAATCCGCCCAGAGGTACGCTCGTGCCTACTGGGGACAGGGAGCAGGCCGGGATGCTCTTTCATCACCCTGACTTACATTCTCGCATGCAGGGACCACAAATCTTGCTCTCCCTTCCAAAATAAGATAAGAACAATAATATTGTAGCTAGGAGAACTTATTTTATGGAAAGTAGAATTTCAGTGGTGAAGGAAACTAACAGCAATAAATACCTATCAACCTAAGGACAACAGGACCCTGAAGGGAATCAATCCCCACATGTACGAAAAACCTTTTGGATAAACTATTATGATTAGTGTGAAGCAAAGAGACAGAAGTACACAGAACTATCCAAGGATGGGGCAGTAACTTAAAAAAATGAAAAAAATTTTTTTTTTCCATATGAACATGAATAATAGAGACCAAACATATGAACATGAATAATAGAGACCAAAACAATCACTCTAACTCAGCTCCTGCAGGAAAAAGCAAAAAAAATGCTTGAGGCAGAGAACAGAATGTGAAAGGAAACACATCATCGTTACATACCTGCCCACATTTCAATTAGCATCCTTCATAAGCACAGCTTCAAGCAGGTGAACAAAAGGCAAAACACACCACCAGTTCACAAAGTACAATCATTGCATTCACCTTCAAAACTCTACACACCTCTGTCCCCAAACCCATAGTTCTGTTTCTAATATATTGCATCATCCCTTTTAAGAGTGATTGTTCCATGATTTCAACAGCAGCTTTTTCCTAGGCAGCAGGCAGCAGGCACCAAATTCTTCACCCATTTTGGCTTAAAATCCACTACTACTTCCACAGTCACAGCCAGCACAACTATTGCTTTTGCTGCATTCAAGTTTGCTTTCTGCTTTCTTAGTGATTTTGAATTAAATTTCACATGGTTTCAAGACTAAAAACCTCACACTGTGTTTAAACCTAATGCTAAACAAATGAATGGTAACACTAAAAATCTAAATACATGATGAATGCATAGTTTCTCTTTTGAGACACTCATCACCTGTTACAGCTATGATGCTGGATGGGTTTTAATGGCTAGTTTGCATAGTTTTGAAGTTACTTCATTTGTGTTTCTTTAAGATGTAATTTACAAATACTATTATGGAAAAGAGAGCCAACTCAAAGAGATTCAATAAATTTTAGTTTTGAGGTTCAATAACAGCAAGTGTAGGGTCTTGCACCTGGAAGAAACAATCACAGGTATCAGTACAGACTGGGGGATGACCTGCTGGAGATGAGTTCTGTGGGGAAGGACCTGGGGGTCCTGGTGGATGACAGGTTGACCATGAGCCAGCACTGTGCCCTGGTGGCCAAGAAGGCCAATAGGATCCTGGGGTGCATTAAGAGAAGTGTAGCCAGCAGGTCGAAGGAGGTGATCCTCCCACTCTACTCTGCCCTGGTCAGGTCTCACCTGGAGTCCTGTGTCCAGTTCTGGGCACTCTGGTACAAAAAAGACAGGGATCTCCTGAACACAGTCCAGTGGAGGGACACAAAGATGACTAAGGGAGCATTTTCCCTGTGAGGAAAGGCTGAGTGAGCTGGGGCTGTTCAGCCTGGAAAAGAGAAGACTGAAAGGCGATCTCATCAATGTTTATAAATATCTGAAGTGTGAGAGACAAAGGGAAATGGACAACCTCTTCTCAGTGGCCTGTGGGGACAGGACAAGGGGCAATAGTCACCAGTTGGACTACAGGAAGTTCCGCACTGATGTGCCAAAGAACTTCTTCACAGTGAGGGTGATGGAACACTGGGACAGGCTGTCCGGGGGTTCTGAAGTCTCCTTCTCTGGCCACATTCAAGACCCATCTGGACACCTACCTGTGTTACCTGCTCTAGGGAACCTGCTTTGGCAGGGGGGTTGGACTCGATGGTCTCTTGAGGTCCCTTCCAATCCCCTACAATTCTGTGATTCTGTGAGATGAGTTTTCTGGGAAACCAAACTGCCCTCCCTTTGACCAAGCCCTGCTTTACCAAGTAAAACAAAAGTCCCCGTTTTTCATTTTGCTTTAAAGCCCTAATAACAAAACTGGGAAGAAAGTTCTCAGACTTTTTTGTTGTTGTCAGTAGAATGTATAGCTAAGTATCCCTCAGATATTTTTAGCTCTGCCACTAACATCAGCAGTAGCCTTACTCTTTGGAGGGTAACTTAAACTCTGAGCAAGGGCTGAGACAAAACCGATACTTGGCAACAGAAAACCTATCTCCCATGGCTAAGATTACTGTCTTACACACAAAAACACTAAACCTGCATCAAAGTAAACATGACTTTTCTCAGTCTAGTGAGAAACTGAGGATACCAGGATACACCTTGACAAAGGTTGTGGAGGCATCAAAGGCAATAAAGGAGCAGGGCTGTACAGCTGGAAGCAAAACTGCCTGTGTGATCATGTCTCAGCCATTCTAGCCACCCAGATCCCCCTCCGTACATTCACAGCCGCTGAGGATTCCAGTACTATTAACCACGGTGGAATGTATACCCACTCATGGACTAGAGCTGCATTCATAGGGCACGGAGTTGGTAATTTCCTTTTTATGTGTTTTTATGAATTAAAAATTCATCTGTCTCAATGAACTGCATAGCTTGCAAAAAAGATCAGAGTTTACAAATGCACTGAACAACTAAGTAGACACTGAGTTTTACATTTGTTACTAACATGACAGAGTGGGATGACCAGACAGGGCTGCTTAAAAAAATTTTTTTCCTCAGGGCATTGGTGGGGAAAACAAATTTGCACATATCTGAATTTAAAACAAAATTCATAAAATATCCAATTATACAGAAATAACTTTTGCCATCATAGGAAACTATTACCGTCCCACACTGTCGTAAGCACGGTTCTAAATTACGCAGTCCATTATAAAATTTAGCAACAGTAATTTAGGTCATGTAGTAGGGCAGGTGTAACTACTGACAGACAATGAAATGAAGGTTACAAAAATTCTCAGATTACTAGAATACCTCTAAGAGAAGTATTAATAGTACTTGCTTACAAATATTTTTAAACATCCTAGCACACATTCATTTAGGAGGGATTATAGGGTATCTGATGGTCTAACATACAGACTTACAGTCTGGGAAAGTATTTTTGTTACACAGAGTTCAGTTTGCACAGTCAAATGATAGAAACTTTTAAAGAAATGTTCACATGAATTCTGCATTGTGTGCTGCTTCCTCCCTGCAAATGTGACAATTCAGCAAGCAACAGCTGAAACAGATACTGAATACGATCAAGCAAACTCTTACTGGAAATTAATTTACAAGACTTATTATTTATGTGTGTTTATGAGATACAAGATTTAAATACTTTTTTGAAGAGCACTTTCTTTATTTCCCTCTGCCCAAAGATCTCCCACTGCTTTTTCCAAAGTTACAATTTCATTTAATACACTTGAGGAATTAACTTTTGAATATTATTAATATGTTGAATCACTACATTTACAGGGTAACACTGCAGTTTTTAAGGTGTGAATATGGTGCAATGGCCTGTTCTTGAGTAAAGAGGAGTTGCAACTGTGTAAATTAAATGCCTTTATTACATATGTCTATAAACTGCTTATTTTATCTCCGTCATTATAGGTTTGGTTTGTCTTTACAAAAATGTTGCCCTATATAAAACTTACAAACATTCCTTATGTTTCTGTCACTGTATGTGGTAAATATAACTCAGTAACCACTTAAAGGCTTACTGACTGGGTGGTTTTTGGTAGCACAGTAGGTATTTTCATGGTGCTATTGGTTTAATTTTCAGGCACAGTCAAAAATGAATCGCAGAAGAGAGGGGTAGAAAAACACCAGAAAATCACTATGCCAATATGCAAGTGTATGCATCTATTGAGCTTTAATTACTGCGAACAGTTGTGGTCTTCCTCGCTCCAACAGGTTAAATCCTTGTAAGATACAACCCACAGACTTGCAGGAGGGCTAAAGAGAGCACCCAGGAATCAGCTGCATCCACCACCACAACATCCCTCCAGCACAAGAGCATCATTGAAAAAGAAAGCATGGCAAGCTGCACATGGAAGCGATCCTTTGCAGCCTGTGCAAACTCCTCACAAAAGGATGTTATGACTATCAGGAGTTTGCAAGACTCAAGCGGAGACCGAGGAAGAAATCTGCTCAGTTACTAAATGCACAGAGATTTGCCTAGTTCAAGAAGTCTCTGAACTAGAAACCAGCACATTACTCTGGGGAAATGCTGTTATATTTTGGGCTCTAATCTTAGACTTGCCCTTAAATGTCATCCTCAGATACTGGAGAGCAGCTAGGAAGATCTCCAGCCGTCCCTACGGCACAAGGCTTCTTTGGCACCTGGGCAACTTGCATGTGTTGGCTCGTTCTGGTATAATCATTCCAGCGAGGGCCTTGTGAATGATTTATCTCACTCCGCTCTATCATCTGTAAACCCAAGCTGATACAGTTTGTAAATATAGAAAGGGAGCTGAGAGAGAGGCTTCTCAGTGGTTCTTTTCAAATTGTATTTGGTCAGTTGTTATATTATCTTCCTATTTTGGCTATGTAACACTGTATCTTTCAAGGAACATCAGCTCAATTCTTAAATTTCTAATAGAACTACTAAGCTATCAGGCAAACCTAGTCTTGAAATGTGAAAAAAAAAAAAAGTTAACAGAAACATTCTGAATGAGAGTATTTTGAAATATTTTACTGGAATACAGGATGAATACATGGTTTGCTGCTCAATGCCCCTGAACATTTATTGAAACATGAATGTGTCCTGAGGTTTTTTTTAAATTTATGTATACACACACAAATATATATATATATATACACACACACTTTTCTTTTAATGCCACAGACATTTTACTTTGCTAAGTATGCATTTCCAGCAAGGTTTAAAATTGGGCAACGCAGGGTGACTGCACTGTTGTACTACTTGATTTTCAAGTTTGGCAAATGCTGAGCTGCTGGTTTATTTCATTTGGATCATTTTCTTGTATTTCTTGCATCCTATCATTCAAGCTTCCGTTATTATTGGCATAATGCAAAATAATTACAACAGCACCATTCAAAGAAAATACTGTTTAAAATACAACCAGCTGTGCTTACTCATGTTGTAAGAGTTGCCAGACCACATTGCTGGACCCTTTTAGAACATACACCTACATTTTAAGGACTTAACGCAGTACCCAGAAAGGTACCACTGCTTTGCTGACTTTGAAATAATGCCAACACCAATTCTAATAATCATACAAGAACTCAAAGTAACTCAAATCATCTGCTGAAGTCTTTCAGTTGTGAAGGGACAGAAATTTATGTTTGAGTATGAGTGGAACTGATTTTTTAATCTTTTATTTTATGAGAACTACCAATGTCAAGTAGAACAGTAGTGTATATAACAAAGAAGCTTGTCCAAGGAATTAGTTAAAACCGACTATTTTATGAGGTTATAAAGATGTCCCTTCCTTTGCCCTTAACTGCAATTTAAATTAACCACAATCCCTGACCTTAAATTCCTCCTAAGTTAAGCAATTTTTCAATAAATCCCCAACGTTTCTTTTTTCTTGTCCATCTATCTTAACAAAGAGCCACACCACCACTTTTTTTCCTGCACTGGATTTACTTAACTGGATTTACTTAATCTGAGTTTCAGAAAGGCTGCTGAATTGCCTGGCATTTCTATGCAAAGCCAGACACTGACATACTGTCACACGTCAGTCAGCTGGCAGATTAAAGAAAGAAAGTGTTTTCATTAGGAATGTAAATGCATTTTAAAGCACATTTTATGAATATCTAACACCACATATTCAACTACCTCTTTTTCTTTTTTTTTTTTTTCATGTCCCATGAGTATCTCTATTATGTGACAAAAAGGCAGAACTGGCTTTCAGATTTCACTGTCTAGATTTTGGAATGGTATTTGCTTCAGCTAGCTTTAATAAAGAATCAAAATCACCTGTCATACGCGGTGACATTTTCCCTAAAATCAAGCACCTCTGATAGAACTGAGGAAGTCTGCAAGAAAATGTATTATTCAGCAACCACTATCCATTCTGGACATGGAAAGCATACAAATACATAAATATGTACTTTATTTGTATGAAATTTGAATACACATGAGGAGGTTTTTCCTAACCAAAGAAAAATTTCACAGACCTAGCATTTACGATTTTGATCCAGGTGCATTCTGGGGAGTGAACCCAGGCCTGCTCCATATTCTAAGTAGGTATAAACTTCCATGTGACACCAATTTGCCTGACATGATTCACTGCTACTACCAAAAAGGTGGCTTAAGGTTCTCTCCCAGCAAAAATGATGTGCAGTTTTGATTTAGGTTTCTGATCTAGACCATGATGGGGCACACAGCGTATGTGGGTGCTGACAGAAGGGTGGAGGCAGAACCTCACTCACCACTTCTAGCAGCAACTTGACTTTGGACTGGCTCAACTGTACCAAAATCTCAACGAATGCCTTGAAAATCAGCTACTGTATTTTACAGGACAGGACACTCTGCTGTTTTTTTACCACCCACCTTGATCTCACCCTTGCTCCCGAAAACCTCCAAGTTTGTTTTCTTTTTCTTTTCAATTTTGACAATGAATGGGGTATTGTCAAAACTCTACATATGTGAAACAATCTTCGTTCTCTAAAGAGCATGCATTCATGAAGGTTGTGAACCATCACAATAACCTTTTAAAATTATTTATGGACATTGTCTCAAATGCTACTGTCATAGAGTTTACTCATTATGGCATCATCTACTACACATTCACTGAACTGATCTGAATGCATGCTCTATTAGTGATCACTCGACTTTTTTACGCGACTTCTGTAGCAATACAGACTGATTCACTTTTTTTGGATTTGCAATACAAAACATTTTGAACAAACTGCTTTTCTGAAGACACTGATGCCAAGCAGACCTTTATTTCTTCAGAAATCTTAGAATGTAAGCACATGAACTTCAGACATCTTAGAGCCCATATGCTGCACTGTACAACATTTAATTACACTGCTGTAATGCTGTGAGACCCATTCTAGCAAAATTAGTTGACTGCAGGTGAGCTCCCATACAAGAAATACCTAAATAACTTAAAGCAGCTATATATTTGCTGTACTCTCAGGGAGCTACATGAGGAGCACTGGATAAATACTGTATTTTATACATGATTTTATGGGGCTGATTCCTCAGAGTCCATCATGTGATACCCTGGAACAGATGAAGTCATTCTTTAACTACGTGAACCACTGAAAACTACAAAATTATAAACTTAATAGAACCTCAAGGAATTCCTTCCAAAATTAATCCATCTGAGTACAACAGTCACATCCACAGTCAATGTTCTTCACTTGGAAGACACAAGGCAAAAAATACTGGTAGCACGTTTGAAGAAGTGAGCCAACAGAAACCTAAAAACCTTCAGTTCCTCCCAGAAAGTAGGTAGCACAAAGATTAAAATGGCAATGCAATGCCTGTAAACCTTTATTTTTGGTGGGTTTGCTTGGTTTCTTTTTAAATTTTGGATGGAAAGGACAGAAACTTTTCCAAGGATTCTGTTTAAACTACAAAACCAAGAGATAATATACAGGGTAAAAAATGAGATTGAGACCCCTAAAAAAACACTACAAAAAGCCTTTCAACATTGACTTCACATACAGTAAGTTTTTGCCTTCAGTCTAAGTGGCAAGACAAAGATGATCACAATCAAATGAAAAATATTCAAAGCTGAAAATCTGCCCTTGAGATTTATGTATTTCCTACTGTTTTAAAAAAGGGCATCTACAACTTAAATCAATGTGAGTCAGCATCACAGACAAGAATCAAGTATCCCTGGCCTCTATCCTTGACTCTCCACACATAACTACCCTGTAGCTCCCAATGCAAACATCTGCAAGGTCACACCGCCAACAAAATCAGGAAACAGAGGATCTAGCTCCCTTTTGCCCTACTTTCAGAAATAACGGTGTTGACTAGTTATGTCTATTTTACTCTAATGTACTTAGCAAGTCCATCTGACTGACATTTGAGAAGAAATCTCCACATACTCATACTCCACATCAGTGAGATTATGCCAGCAGAAATTTGGTGTATTTACAGAGTTCACTTCTGCACCTAAGCACCATGCGCTCCCGCCAAATCTGCGCTCTGCTTCTGAAGGAAAACGCTTATGAGAGGACAAGCACCCTCCCCCTCCCGCCCCAAGACTACAGGTCTCTGCAGCACGCTTTCAGGCGCTGAATTTTCATGCTCATTTGACTTTATAAGCATTTCCACACATGAACAGAGCCTCCAGGTTTTGTGGGAAGAAGCAAATTAAAACAGAAGGGAAGAAAGAACACTATGTTGTGCAGTGTACGTGGGATGGAGAAACCATACTGAACAGTAATAACAAAAATTGATGTATGCCACAGCACAGAAGGGTACATACAGACTATAATAAAAACATCATCAGGACAGTCTAGGGGACAGTACACTATTCAGTATTTAGCTTTGACAACTGCCAGTTATTTGCAGCAATCGGTAGCTCTAGAATGAGCTCTTGCACTTCTGGGGACTTTTTTCTCCCCCTCTCCCCCCATTATTTTTATTTTGATACTTTCCTCCAGCATCAACAGAGAAACTTGTATTGTCTTTTTACCAGTAAGTATTTCTGTGCTCATATTTTCAATTCAAGAACACCGTCTTGAAAATATGTTGCAACACACTGTTTTCCTTCCATACTCAAGGAGTCGCACATAGCAGATGGAATGAGAGTTTCTCAGCTGTACTGAAGATGATATGAAATGACTACAACTACAAAGACATTTGGATGTTCTGAGACAGCACTGCAATGTGTCAATTTTTACAAACATTCATTCCTTTTATCAGAGTGGTAGCTAGTGATTAAGGCCTTAAACCTAAAGAACACTTACGCACTTTACTGTAGCTGATCCTTCCATTACTACTCACACCTGTAAAATTACAAAAAAATTATGCAAGTGTTTGTGAGACGGGATCTGGCATCACATCACTGAGCTTAAACACACCAAATGGAGATAAATACTATTCTAGAAATTCATCAAGCCATTTCTGTCAGAATTTCACTTGATTGGTTTAGTATGCATCTGTGTATATATATATATAAATAAAAAATAAACCCAGGCAATATAGAATGGCTTTCCAAGATGCATGCAAGAGCTGTGGATGTATTTTTTAACATATTTTGTAATTATTCTTGAAAGCATGCTTGGAGTTTGTGATAATGCATTTTATAATATTAGACAATACGTCCACATTTTTTGCTTTCATTAGAGCATATTCATACGTATTTAAAGTATTTGCATAAATTTTACAGTTAATTGGACTTTAAATATGCATGATTTGGATGTTACTTCTAGCCAAATTTCATTAGTATGTCACTGGCAAAGAAGAATTTTAGTTGTCAACTGCTACAAATTACCATTTAGTATTTTTAATATTAATCTGAATACATACATTAAGGTAGAACTCAGAATCAAAAAAGCAAGCTGGCACATTGTTATTGTGCTTGAATCAAGATAAAATGAAAAATAAACAACAAATGTCCAACTAATTTGGTTTTATGTGTTTCAACAGAGACCATGAAAAGCTGCAGCAGCCAGATAAAAGAATAGCCCAAAGTATACTTCATACAGTCCACAGTTCATAAGGCTTCAGACAGATATTAGGCATTCCACTGGTCCCTCTATTTTTATGGTTTCTGCATCTGATTTTGTGGTGCTTCTCCACCCAGAAGCCAATTACAATGAACATAATTTTTAAGGCAGATTTAATTATATATAGGTTTCTGCTCACTAAATAATTTGATGGTGTTCCAAAAAAAATAAAAATAAACCCAAAACCAAACCCAAAACCAAAACTGTTGGTTATTCTGCATTCAGTGCAACAGCTCTGTGCTACTGCACTGAACAATATGGGCTGATCCCTGTTAATCCCATTCTGCTGCTGATGGATGAGTGCTGCATACTGAGATTGTACTGACATCACGCGATGAAGGAGGCTATGTATGAAATGAGATTGCATACAAAAGGTTAGCTGATTCAGTGGTATCAATGCGCTGGGAAGGAATCAAAAGTTGCCTATCTATTTTTATGTCTGTGAGCCGCAGACAGGATGATTTGTTCTGCATTAGGAGTACTGCTTTTTTAAAAATAAATCTTCAAACAACCCGCTCAAAGCTGGAGTTAATGACAAGGTGGGTCTCTGGATCGGAGCTGCAGTTATTTGAAATCAGAGGCAGTTGTTCTGGGAGAGGAAATGTGTGCCAGAGGGATGATCAAGCCAGGTTATTGCAAAAGGGTGACCCCTGAGGAAAGGTCCCCTGACACTTGTGTGCATGTGATCCACATCTGGAATTGCAGTGCCAAACTGGATCTTAATCATAAAGATTTTACAGGACATGCATGTGAAAATCAGACAGATATGAGTGTGGACCCCAGGTCTGTACATGTGGTTTGCTGCGGATGTAGCCTCTACAGCCTCTGAGGTCCAGTAAAGCAGCTGTCTGCCAGGAAGGGAAAAAGCTAGCTTGTATAAAATTACATCCTTCAGTGAACACAGACATCAGAATGGAATGACAGGAGACAAGATGGGTGATTTTCTATGAAATAAAAACACCCCAAATGACCCAATAAAACGCCCAAAATTGGACAACAGCAGAAGAAAAAAAATGCTGTAAAGGGGTTCAGGGTCTATCCTTGCCTTCTGGCACGAGAACAGCTGCAACGCCCTTCAAGTCTCATTTCTCAAGTTCATGATGTAATAACGGTTGAAAATAAGCCACACATGAAGAGCCTCTTTCTGAAGACTGTTTGTATCCCTGACTTTGATTCTCTGTAGATCAAGATACTGGCTTGACTTTGATTTACTAGGCTGTGCTTTTTCAGTTCCTTTAAGAACAGATCCAAAGCCCATGAACTGGGCTGGGCTCGTGAACTGATTTGTGTTTCTCTGTTCCACAGCGTAAATGAGCTGTTTATTCCTCTAAAACGAAAAGCTAAGGAGCTGGTTACTCCCTGCCCTCTGAGATCAGCACCATCACAGTACAGGATGCACTTTCAAAATCTTAGTGCAGCCATCACTTTACAAGCTATTTTTCAAGAGACTAGATTCTCTCTTGCACCTGAGGAGGGTACTGACAGTTAGCATCTTGGCGCTCTGATTTTACAAGATGTCATGACAAACGATTCTCATTTAACCACTCCTCTGTAAGAAGTCTTTTTAATAATGTCCATTGGAGGATATTTTTCCAGATTATCTTCTGCCAAACTTTTCTCTCGTCAAGAGAGAGAACTAATTTCCTGGGTTTTTTTCTCAGCAATTGTTGCCCAAACCCCAATTCCTGTAGTCTGAAAACTGCTCCTTCCAAAATATCTTGATCTGTGGGAGAGTTGGAGCTTCCTTTAGAAAAGCAGGACTAGCTGGGTTAGCAAGCATTTTTCCAACCAATGCTTTCTAAGGAAAGAAGTGTTGGAAAGGAAAAACAAAGGAAACCAAAAATCCACAACATAGTATCCTGTTCATCTCTGCAAGACCAAAGATAGGACAGATACTGTATTCTACAAAAATCAGGAAAAGGAAGCAAATGTCAGTAAAACTGATTAAAATTACATAAAATAATGAATTAAGGATTGCAGATAGCAACAGTACAGTTTATATTTACTATCCTTCCTCTTTCAAGAGGACAAATAACACTTCAATGTATCCAATGCTTCACTAAAGCATTAACAACATTTTGCAGTTGCCAGCACAGTATGTGCTGTATCACACGATATTAGTATATAAGCTTCCTTTTGGCCAAGGAAATCATGTGTAAAGCAAAATAAAAGAAGCACTAACAGCTAAATAATGAATTTATGATTAGAATAATTTTCTACAGTTGTATTTTTACCACTTTAAATATCTACCGAGAAATCTGTCAACATTTGGTGATAAGCATGCAGAAAACATCAAGTATCGCTGTTTGAGGTAATTCTCCGATAAATATTATAAACCATAAATAGATTCATACATGGTTTAAGAGAGCATAAGCTCATGCTTCTGTAAATGATTTGTTGCATCCTCTGTCCCTTCAGCTGGCACTCAAACATGATCCAGTTTAAAATAAAATTGTTTTATTCTTCCTGGATCCAGTTTTCAACTGAAGCCATTCAGCAACCCAGTTCACAAACATTTACTGGTGCTGGTGACAATTTTTTACGCTCATTTCTAGCATGAAAGTAATATTCTTAGTGCTTATTTGCATAATTAAATCAATCTGTCAGAAGTATATACAGGTTTGAACAGAATATGCATCAGTAACAAAGGCTAATACAAGAGAAACCATGTGGGATAACTGCTCAGTGTCTCAGAAAGTACTTCAGAGATATCAGTGCAAAAATGCTACAATTATTCTTCAGAAGAATATGAATCAGACCTGTTGTATAAACACACTGAAAGTTGTAATAAACATCACTTTCTGAACTACTGGGCATGGCCCACTATGAAGACAGGACAATAGCAATGAGTGTATTATGGGTAAAAAAATGGGGAAAAAACCCCCATAGCTTTGTTTTGTCAAAGGTAAACTCAGCTTTTAAAAGCTTGGTCTGAAACAGATTTTAGATGGGGTTTTAAAATGCTGCAGGGCAAATTCCAGTGCTACTACTTCTGCTCAAGTTTCCCAGCTCTGTCAGTTTTCAATGGGAAAATTCAGAATCAATTATTGGTGTTAGGAAAAAAACCCTTCAGATCACTTGATACCTGAGAAAATCTCAGATGTCCGCAGAGCAAGACATAACACTAATCAGCACAGAAGATGAAATACGGCTTAAAAACTGCGGCCCAGGAAACAGAACAAAGCAACAAAATCTCCTCCAGTCATTATTACTGCAGTTTGCATTCAAAAGCGGTATCATCATTAATGTGAGCTTCATAGCAGCCACTACATTTATGGGATCAGCCAAAGACTTGCGCAAAAATACACAGACGAGCTAGTTATCCTGAATGTTTCTAGCTGGCTTCATACTGCTGAAGAGAGTCACTATTCAGGGGTGACAATTCTCAGACTACTGCACTGCATCATCAGTGACACGGTAAACAGTTTTATTTATTATAATACTTAAGCAATTACTACCAATTTTATTACCAAATAATGAATTGAGAAAAAGTTTTAATTTGAAGCCATATGAAGTTGATGCGAGACCAATTACATTCACATGATAATGGGTTTGATTACTGAAAGAGCATCTATGATTTTTGCTGCACATAATAAAAAACCATCAATTTAGGTAGCTTCTGATATATTGCTTTTTAACAGTTTAATATCAATGCAAACCAGACCAATATGCAACAATACATAAGCCTGTTAACAAGCACCAAGGTAGTCAAACGCAATATAAAACAAAAAAGGTAGGTTAGTGAAGAAATCCATGCAACTGTGAAAAGTGAAATAGACCCCAACAACCCACTTGAGTGGGGCTTGTTAAAATTCTTGACATTTTCTGGAAACTGAAAGATACACTTACCATTATCTTTGCTGCTGTTTTCTTCAATTGTCATTTGTTCTGCTAGCTCAGACAGTGACTCATCGATGGTCTGGCTTCCACGCAAGGTTAAGGAAAGTCTCCTCTTAAACTTTTTCATTCTATCAATATTAAGTCTGGCTTAAGGAAGCCTGGAAAAAAAATATTCAAAAGCAAGAAGTGAGAAAAAATTAGTTGTCTGGGAAACAAAATTTAATTACCTCACATAAAAATGCATGAAGCCTTACACAAAATTTCGTCAACATGGAGGTTATCCTTAAAACAACAGGACTACTCTACTGGACTGAAGAATGTCTTGAGCTGTTGGTATCCATACATTTTTGCAATTTCTATTAGGAAAAATTAGAACCTTTGGGTTTAAAAAAACCACCCACAGCTAACTTGATCAGTGATTTTTCAATCCAATATACAAGTCATCTGAAAACCTATCTGAGTGCACAGTCTTTTGCCTCCTCCTGCAGCCTCTTTAACTAAAGCCACTGAGGAGAAGGCTGGAACCTTCTCTCTCTTTGAGCACATTTATTTACAGATGAGAAGTTACTCAACTTCTCTATATTTTCCCCTTTTTAAAAAGGGAGGAAGGGCACAACACTAAAAGCCTTAAACACGAAAGCAATTCTCAAACCCTATCCCATCTAGGGAAATTGATAGCCAGGGCCTGATAACAATGGTTAGAATGAATGTTTCTTTGCAGTCAGGCAATAGGACTAAACTGGAAAGAAAGAAGGGGCACGTTCTGCACGGAAAGCAGTAAGCAAACAAGCAATAACAACAAAGGTCCAGGCTGATAAACACGTTGCCACAATCCTGAACTGGTAAGTGAACTTTGCTGCACACCGTATGTTTGCCCTTACAAGACAAGAAGGGCAATTCTATCCTTCATTACTCCATCTGGACAATTCACCCGAGATGCTAATTCAGAGTAACTTGCTCATCTGCTCAGAGCCTCCAAGAGTCACACAGGCAGTGCCAAACACAAGCACAGAGGGCTTTAAAGCCTGAGATGCTCATATATTTTTTTCCCTTCATCTGTCAGCCCCTTTGCACTCCAGGATGCATAATTCACACACAAAATTAGAGAACAAAATCTTCCTCAATGTCTGCCTCCAAACAGACATACAAGAAGCAGCACTCTAAAAGATTGAAGTTTAATAAGAAATTGTGAATATTACTTTTATATTGATATCCTCCCTTAAAGCATACATATTTCAAATGCATAACTTAATCTTTGTTCAGATGCTACATGATAAAAAGGAGAACAAATTGGCAGAACAAGTTGGAAGTGACTCCTGATGCTAGTAGAAGACATACACAGAGTAAGCAATCACATGACTAGACTGCACAGGACTGTAACATGCACAGATGGATAAAAGCAGACCTTTGGGATTTGAGCCCAAAAGCTTGATACGAACAGCACAACTGCTGACAAAGAAGCAACGACATCCAAGGGGAAAGAGGTGAATTAACAGGATAACATCTTAGACAACCACAGCTACTATGACCAGAAATCATCAGGCACCACATACGGATTTGTAGGAAATAAAAATAACTCCTGAGATACAGTTAAGGCAGCAGTTTCAAAACTGCTCTTCTAATGCATCGCTGTGTGTACAATCAAGCCACACCTTAGTATGAATAATTTCGCTCTCTCGCTCAAAAGCAGGATATTCTTATTGTTAAGAAACTGCATTCAAAGAACATTCACTTGCTTTAAAGACCTTTCTTGAAACTACTTGAATTCTGCTTTTAACTTTTAGAAAATTATAGCCTACGATTCTCTTAAAAATCTGTTCTGCTGATTATTTTTTTCTCTCAAAGGGAGGAAACATCCTTCTAAGTGGTTTTAATCAATTCTCCTACAGTTTTCTTTGAAACTCTCATCTTCCTATGTGTACTATTATTAAAAAAAAAAAATTCAAATAACAAAAGGCAATTTTTAGCCCTAAAGCCACTTGACAGCACAACAATTTCTTTCCAATTTTCGACTTGGGCAGTAACTAAAAAAGTAGACGCCTTTATAAGGAAACAGGCTGTTCCTGGCTTTTGATCCTGCAAATATTTAAGCCTACAGAATTTTGTAGCAACAATTTTAAAAAGGTCTGCTGAGAAGTACTACATATAAATTAACAGACTCATGGATTAAAAAATCTGAGCAACGTTCTAAATCTTAAGGTAATTAATATAAAAGCAAATATTTGCTAACTACAAATGCAAAATTTCTCTAGTTAGGTTTCAGGAAGTGCTGAAGTACCATTTTTACTAAGATTATTTAGTAAATTCAGGGGTTGATTTTGGAAGATTTTGATAGTTAAAAGGAATCAGAAGCAGGAATCTATGTGTTAATGAATGCTTACTTCTACTGAAATGTAATTCAGGTTTTTTTAAAGGAAAATGTGCTCACTGATGTGATGGGTTTGCAATGTGTCTTCTTTAAGAAACAGCTAGAAAGTTTCTCCAAGGTCCAACACAGTAAATCCCAGTTGGGCTCCCAAGGCCAAACTCCCAAACCCTATTACTGACAAGGCCAGGCAGGCCAATCAGCGCCGGTCAAAGGCCTCCGGGAAACACATTTTAGAGAGAAAAATGCAAACAGACGCATTTTGCCACCAGAGAAGGGGGGAGGAGGAGGTGCTGAGAGAAGATTCCCTGCAGCCTGTGGAGAATCCCATGGTGAAGCAAGTGGCCCCCCACAGCCCATGGAGGACAAAGAGACCCCACTTGTAGCCCATGGAGAGGCACCTGGGACAGGCAGGAGCCCACCATGGAGCAGATGGAGGAATAGGGAAGAATCTGTGACCCATGCTGCATCAAGTCCCTGGCAGCATCTGCAGCCCACGCAGAGAGATAAGAGACAGGCCCACACCGGAGCAGGTTTGCTGGGGGTGCTTGCGACTCTGGGGGAGACCAGGCTGGGGTCAAAAGATTGGGACTGAGAGACATTCTATGAGTTTATAGCAGTGACCNTGGTTTAAGAGCCGTTTTGTACTTCTCATTATCTGACTCTGGTTTCTCTGTGTGTGTAGTGTAATAAATCAGGGTTTTCTTGCCTTTATTCTGCATTGAGTCTGTTTTGTCCATTACACTAACTGCAGAATGATCTCTCCCTGTCCTTATCTCGACTCCAAAGCCTCTCAATAGATGTTTTCTCCCCAGTCCAGCTAAGAGGGGAGTGATAGAGCCACTTTGGTGGGAGTCTGCCCTCCAGCCAGGGTCAAATCACCACAACTGATAATAAGCAAAAATTTCCTCCCTTAAAGCATCAGCATTCTTGCTAATTATGTGTAAATGATGCATATCATAGAATGGTTCGGGCAGGAAGGAACCTTAAAGATCATATAGTTCCAACCCCCTGCCATGGGCAGGGCCACTTCTCGCTAGATCAGGCTGCTCAAGGCCTCATCCAACCTGGCCTTAATGCCTCCAAAAAGGGGGGAGCCACCACCACTTCCCAGGGCAACCTGTTCCAGAGCTTGGAAATGTCCAGTCTTTTTTATTTCTTTATTCTCATTTCTGGCCAAAGTTGCAAAACCTGCTAGATAATCTTCGTAGTTTGAGGCAAGGTCTCAGTGAACAGAGCTTTGAAAATACAATCTGAACAATACAAAACCAGTATTGGCTCCCTAAGCCAACAGCAATTTCACAGAAAAATAAATTTTCAGTTTGATAAAATTAAAGAGAAATTGTCTGATATGAATTGGTGAAAATTACTACCACATGTATAATTATTTTCTTTTTTTGAGAGTAAATCTAATTTAAACCCAAAATGAAGTTACTCAATTAGTAATATACATCCAGTGGCCATGACTAGATGCAGTAAGACCCCTAGTGTTCCCCATATTCTTAATATTTGTGAGAAGAACACTGCTGCTTTTATTTTTTGAGCTTTTAGAACAGAGCCCAGGGCTTGACTATTCTATTCAGTACATTTATCTTCTCTGAATAGGTCGTACCCAAATCAAATATTTTAGATGTCACGGCAGATAGATGCATACACTTGAATGCAACTAATGCAAATTCTGAACTTCTGCAGACAGAATGAGGGCAAGCAAGTTGATACAGTATTGTCTGATACAACCAGAAAAGCTGGCAGACATACTTGTTCAATCCTTATCCTGATGGGAAATGAAGGAAGCGACAATCTATTAAAGGAACTGCTGCTTCTTACATGAGCTCTCCAGCCTAGCCCTGGAAAGTTGGTATTTTTGCCTTTAAAAAGCAACACAAGTTAATCCTTGAAAACTATGCTAAAAATCCGTACTACAAGTATTTTCCAACATTCACTGTAATTAACTCAGCTTACTTCAATAGCCTTAGACTCTCGCTTTGCTCTCAGTATCATTTAAAAGTGATTTCTATAACACAGTTCTGAAAACAAACTCCACAGTTTTTACATTATCCAGGTAAGATCACATCTAAACAAGTGGGTTCTGACTCCCTTTCTCTGTATCAGAAGAATTGTTCTCATAAGAGCCCATCTCTGTTAGCAAATACAGATGTCTACAACACCTTGGATATATAGTGGACTGACATTAAAGCATTTTGATTTCAAAGTAATAACTAGATTCTGTGGTCATTCATTCACCAAAAATTAGAGGCCTTACAATGCTGAGGGCTGAAATTATTAAAAAAAAACCCTAACTTCAAACTCAGACTCTTTGTATGTTTAAAGTAAACAACAGGAACATGTAGTATCTTTATACACCACGAACGTATGCTGTGTGTTTAAAGTTTAAACAAAGTCAGCTAAATTTTTTCAAAAACAATGACATTATTTAACAGCTTAAACTTTAGCCAGTTTATTTCAGCAGGGTCACAAATAACCAAAAGCTCACTAAGATTTTGCTGATTCAAAGCCCTTTGAAGTCAATGGGAACCTGTCCTTCAACTCTGCTTTGGATCAGACCAAGTGCTGACTCTTTTGTTTCCAGATGTTACATTGCATTATGATGCATCTACATAGAGATTAAGCATTTTTAAATTACTTTTCAACTTAGGACACACACTGAAGTTGCTATTTGACTGTTTTTAAAAGCTGATTTATGATGTAGTAGATGTTTTCTAAAAAACTAAAGGCAGTTCTTGTTTGAAAATCTCATTATCTGAATACAACACCTGAAGGGGGAGGAAAGGACAGGAACAGAAACCCTACAGCAGCAGTGCATCAACAGCATAGGCACAGCATGGCCCCTGAGGATTGCTGAAGAAACCTAAGCCACAGGTGTAAGACATGGAGGCAAAGAGTTAACAGCACTCTATATGAACTTCTAGGACAGAATGGGATGTAAACATATCTCATTTCTCAAAATTCAACAACCCAACAAGTACATTTACAGAGCCAAACTCTGTAAAGACAGCTAAAAACTGTCAAGAGGTATATACTCTAGCAAAACATTGATGAGATTTACATGTTTTAGGATCTAAGATGGAAAACCAAACAAGGTTTTATCAACCAAAGAACAGAAGCAGTCCATACAACTAGAAAGAATAAGAATCATTTAATTCTCCGTTACACAGTTCTCAGCATTACAGTTGCTAATGATTCTCAAAAATCTATTGTGTCACACACTGTGTCATTCAAATCTGAACAGATAATCATTTAATCTTCCACTAGCATTGTAAATGCACAAGTTACAGGTCTCTTAAATATTTTCAAGCATGCAATAAGCTATGCATCATTTGTTTAGGTGCACAGCTAACTTCAGATGCCTCTAATTTAAGAATAAGTATGCCTGAAGGTAATAATCCAAGCTTGTGTCAAGAAGAGGGGCCTGAAAAGTTTAGAGTAATGCAAAAAATGTTAATTTAAAACAGGAACAGTAAGCACCTGCCCAGGATATTGGCCCCTTAATCTAAAAAGAAAACCAGGTTTCCATAGGGTTTATATTTATTAAACTGTTCTTAATCTACCTGAATTTAAAAAAGCATAAAGAGCTATTGATCACATAAGCATGTTGCACATCGAGTACAGAACAAGCTATTAATTTCACTAGTAAGAAATAAATGGATAATTTACCTGAAATCATAACCTACCAGTCTGAGCAGTCATAAAATTCACATCACTACAGATGCCATACCTTACAATCACAAAATGACATCTTACTCATTACATCTGTTCTTTGTGTTTGTCTTAACATGTGTTTGTTCACAATGGTGACAAAAATTTTCAGCTGTATTCTTCCACGGTCATTCTTTAGAAACAACATGACTCTGGCCAACTAGGCTGCCTTGTCAGGAGCAGAATTGTTGTTATAAGTTACTCTCTTTTATGCTGCATTAGGGCAAAGAACCAACATTGCACAGACATAAGTGACACGTGACAAATAAGGCCTTTGTTACCGACAAAAGAAAAATAATTATGACGTCAAATATCACAGCTCAGTTTGACCTCCCAGTGAAAAAAGGGCAAAAGGACTCTCACAGCTTTTTGGTTATGAATAAAACAACACTCAATATGGAATTACATTTCCGAGGTGATGCCTCTTATGTGTTTATAGAATTGCAGCCAGTTACTGAAAATGGGAGGTAGAAAAGCATTTACAGAGGTTAACTTCTTATCTGAGGCTAGTTTTCCTAGTTAATACAGGCAAAGAGACTCCTCCCTGAGTGAGTCAAAGCATCTATATTTGGCTCCTGATCTAGATCATCAACTGGAAGAACCTCTGCGAACAGAAGAAATACATGGAAAACAGTCTGTCCTAATTAGATTATGAATACTTTTCCTTATCTTCACCCACCCAGTCCCTTTGCACTTAAAAGGTATTGAGGGCCAAAAATAAAATTAAAAAAAAGTTGTGGGTCGTTGTTTTGGTGTGTTTTGGGTTTTTTTTAAATAATCCTTTAAGTTAAAAAAAAAAAAATCGCTTCTACACACATGTATTTAACCATACTACTGGTACGGAATTTAAAAGAACGAAAAACCCCAAATCTGCCAGAGGGGTGAAATCTTGCAGTCCTTTTTTTCCCATCCCATGCTTATCTTCTTTCTCACAGACTCAAACTTTACTTAAGTAACCACACCAAGTTTATATTCTTTAAAACGTATGTTGCGTTCTGCCACATACAGACACAAGCAACACCAGTCACATCGAGGGAGACATTTAATCTGATGGATCTCCCTAGAGCAGAGAGATCATACTGATGAACAGCTCCACCTCTCTCAGCAGAAAGGTTCTGTTCTCTCAACAGCCAAGAGAAAAAAAACCAGTCTGGTTAAATTGGCTGACATTTAAGCCAACAAAATGAATGAGCTGACTGGCAAGGCTTCTTGCATTTGCTGTCAGATCCATAAACATTTTTTCCTCCGAAAGGGGAAGGTAAAAAACAGAAGGTTGTATGAATGTAGCGTGTACACTACCACCAGGCCACAGAACTTTCCATTTAAAAAAAATATAATGAGCACTGGACACCAAAAGCAATGCCTGTAATTTTACTGACTTTGATTAATAGACATAAAGCCTTAATACAGCTTTCAGAACAGCACTTAAAAAAAAAAGTTACGCACACAAAGCTTGCTGCTCCCTAACAGGGAGATTACTTTAGTGGCACATTTACAATGTTACAGTCATCACTTCTGGGACAATCTTCTAGAGTCTTGCAAATGAGTCAGTCTTCTGAAGAAAACTTTTCTGAAAACCTCTTCTACACTAAAGATGACTGCGTTAACTGTAAGACTGAAAAGCATCTTCAGTCTTTTGAGAACCAGAGGAATTTTGCAATTTTGTCAATAAAAGGCATGGACTTTCAAAACCTAAAGACTTTATCTTTTTTTTTTTTCCCCACCACTATTCAAGGCACCAAATCAAAGAGTTTCATACTGAAGAACTTTCAAGCATGAGTAGCTCTCATCCCAGCACCACCTGTCCCTGTAAGCATCTGAACCTCCTTGACCAATCTTCAACATCTGCTGCTTCTTGTGCTCACAAAAAACTTACACAAAGACTTAAGGTAATGTAAAGCTTTCAAATTCTTTCATTATTCTTCTGTCAGGCACCAAGAATCATAATAAATATACCAGGGCAATATTAAGTAAGACTGAAAACTAGGCATATCTGAGGAGGTTAAAAAAAAACCCAAAGCAGTGGTAAACATTTCTAAATAAAATTTAAAGAATTCGGTCTTTTTCTCTTAAAATCACCAAGCAAGAGGTATCATAGAATCATAGAATCATAGAATGGCCAGAGTTGGAAGGGACTCCCAGAGGTCATCTAGTCAACCCCCCCCTGCAAGAAGCAGGGACACCCCCAACTAGATCACGTTGCTCAGGGCCTCATCCAACCTGGCCTTGAATGACTCCAGGGATGGGGCATCCACCACCTCCCTGGGAAACCTGTTCCAGTGCTCCACCACTCTTACAGTAAAGAACTTTTTTCTAATATCCAATCTAAATCTCCCTCCCTCTATTTTCAAACCATTACCCTTTGTCCTGTCACAACAGGCCCTACTGAACAGCCTCTCCCCATCTTTCTTGTAGGCCCCCTTGAGGTACTGGAAGACTGCTATAAGGTCTCCCCGGAGCCTCCTCTTCTCCAGGCTGAACAGCCCCAACTCTCTCAGCCTGTCCT
>VXBZ01000534.1:1092456-1120302 GCA_013399135.1 Heliornis fulica
ATCCCTCCCCTCCAGCGTGTCGACAGCACCACACAGTTTGGTGTCATCGGCGAGCTTGCTGAGGGTGCACTCCATCCCACTGTCCACGTCACCAACAAAGATGCTGAATAGGGCTGGGCCCAACACGGACCCCTGAGGGACGCCACTCGTGACCGGTCTCCCTTTGGACATTGAGACACTGACCACCATTCTCTGAGTGCGGCCATTCAGCCAGTTCCTTATCCACCGAGTGGTCCATCCTCTCTAGTTTAGAGAGAACTCTATATAGTATAACAGAACTCATCCCAGGGAAAAAAAAAAAGCTTTGTAATTATTAAAATTGCAGATAAAAATGAAGACCATTATAAAAGACATCATTTTCTTAAGGAATTGGTACAATTTCTGTAAATTCACTGCTCACCGTTTCCCCTCCAAGTGTCAAATTTTTGGTTTCATTACTTACTGAACCTCAACACGCTCTCCGTATAGTTTGAACACACAAAAACCCAACTACCAAGACAGTTTTTACATAAAGACCAAACACTTCCACAAGTACTGTACACATGTGCATATGAGTAAGAGCAAAGAGTCCAGAATGGTTTAAAACCAGACAGCTTTGGATGCATCTCTTACACATCTCTCTGCACACAGAAGACAACTTAAAAAAAAGGCAAGAGAAACAAAGCTGTTTGACAGTAATTAAGGGGTTTGTTTTGTTGGGAATTTTTGGAAGAAAGCACAACATAGCAACACAGGAAGACTTTTTAATCAGCACATAACAGACAGCATAAGCAGTGTGGTACAGATAAGTTTTACAGTACTGGCAACATATGTGTGTATCTTCTCTAAGAATGACAGGCCACATTTAAGAACTGATCCACTGAAGGCATTATATTAAGACACAAAACATTAAGAAAAAAATTGTATAATGAAATAGACTCTTCAGAGATTTATTTAGTGCATAAGATTTAACAGTCTCTTCTGCAGTAATTTTTTTCTCTAGAGGTTTTTAACAATAATAAGTTGTAGAATAATTACTATTCTTGAAACAACAGAGAGGTGGAATACCTTGGCTACAACCGAGAAAGAAACTACTGACAGAAACAGCCTGAACAAGCTTTGCATAGTCAAATAACAATGTATGTAATATCTTGACTGATGTATTTTAAAGGTAATTCTGAAGGGGCAGGAAAAAAGCTCATTTTGCAATAAACAATCTTTGAAATATCAAAGATTTATTTGAATTAATGAATGTCTTATTTATATTTATTCTGCAATTCAGTAATTTATAAAATCCTCAAAATTATTGCCTTTCCTTCTCTTCTCCAACCCTGTAACTTCAGATACTCCTCACTGAGAGAAAGTCTCTGAACCATAATTACAATTATTTTTCTGCTCTGGTAGTTTTACACTGCAGTCAAGATGTCCCAGAATGGGACCTATTTCTCTGTTAAGTAAGACAAATATTGCCAGATCTGTCTGAAGTGTTCATGCTGCCATTTAATGGTCAACTGGACATGCGTGCATGGATATTTCACATCTATTGCTAAAGATGCCAAACACATAATCAGAAGACACCATTCCTAATGCAAATCATGATCTAGCTGACAAACTGGGAAAGAAGAATTTTGACATATGTTTGCTGAGCGGCTTTGCAAATAGTTATGTTGGCACCAAAAAGCTAGTGGCAATATGCCCTACAAGGCAGAGAAGCAAGCAGGAGCTTGCTTAAGCCAATGTGATACCTTCATGGAAGCAGATCACCAGTGCACACCAAACACAACGTAAGGCTGTCCTCACTGGGAGCACTGTGACAAAGCTGTTGTGTACCAGAAAGTGGCCTGAAAAACTGCAGAGCTTTGCCTTAAGCTTAATTAGCCTAGCTAAACAAAACCCGAGATCTGAAATAAATGCAATCTGTGAACAAAATAAAGGACAACAGCAAATGCTGTCAAGGAAAGATGACATGGGAAAACAAGAACAAATGGATATGAAATGAAGTAAAAAGCATTCACCACAAGTGCCTTCATCCTCTGCAATGGGAATGTTCAGGCCATCACAATTCCCACCAAACAATAGCTGCATGCAGATTCTTTTTTCTGTCTCTGAACTGCTCCCATAGCAATATCTCACTCCCAAATTAAGTCATTCTGCCAAGCCTCACAAAGCGCATTTTTTGGGGTACTTTCAAGGAGCTGGGGGCGAAGTACATCCTCATCAAAACATGCAAAATAAAGCTACTGTCATGCATCAAGCTGTCACAACTGTCACTGTTGGCTCAAAAACAAGAACCCTACATGGAGACTAACAAATTTGGAGACTTTGCATATCACTGGATATTCCTTGTTCTGTGTCTGCAGTAATTCTTCACTGTGCGGCTTTTATACATGACCTTACATACTGCTCTTCCTCCAGGTTACCTAGGGGTAACCAAACAAGGGTTTCCACATTTTGAAACTAAATTACAGAGGCCGCTCTCCTTCCCCACTGAGCAAACAGCCTAGCACAAAGAACACTACTCAGACTTTACATGACCTTGTCTTAGAATAACCATTCTCCACCTGAATGCATCCAAGCAAGTTTTCCAGACCTTTCCACACCAGTGGAAGATTAAGGAGCAACAGTAGAAACCAGGTTTATAAAGAACAGTGACAAAGTATCAGCTAGATGGAGACAAATGGCAACCAGTGAAAGTGGAAAAATATCCATCTGTAAATAAATGACTGATCAATAAGACAGCAGTAGCATATAGGAAACCTGGGAAAGTAACAGCTATTAAATGTCTGTCAATAACATTAAACTAGACATGAATAATCAGCAAACAAAACCTGAAAGACAAGTAGTCTCCAGATTTAATAGAATTTAAAAAGGTAAAATAATCATGACTAATGCCAGGCAAGCAACACTGATACTGCCAACAAAAGCAGGCACAGACACAGGGCAAAGCAGAATTTCTCTAGGATCCTGCAAGCCACAGCTTAAAGCCAGAGCAAAGGTAGGTGGATATGTTATTATGAAATCCCTGTTAAGCAGCAGGGAAAGAATCCCACAAGGAAAGGAGCGCTGTGCCTGACCATGTATTTGTGCTAGGAAGACTCATTTGCTCTTTTGTTTCCCTAGCAGCAGCAGAATAACCTGAAATGTTATGCCTCAAATTAAGCAACACATAAAATTCAACATAAATTATTTTTATTTTCCTCACTACCTATGTGTATCTTTGTTTCATAACCGCCTGTGGAAAACCCTGCTCTAGCAAGCTGTCTTTCATCCTTTGATATATAATGTCCAGCTGATGTCACTTGTCATCTCAAAGAGTAAAAGATTATGTTTTGATTGATTTAAGGCAAGTCCTCATTCTTTATAATTACAGGATATTAGATTCTTTCAGCAAACTACCGTTTCTATGTCAAGAATTTGAGCTGTTCTTGAATCACCCAGTTCAACATCCTTGGACAACAGTATCCTTTTGCCAAAATATTTAAAACAAATTCATCTGCATCCTAAGGGAAGTTTTGCTCTGTTTTACCATATAAGTATGGAATGTTTCACCATATCCAACTATGCTGAAGAGTAACCAGAAGAATCCTCTAATGCAGTTATTTCCTTCTGATAATTAGGATCCACAAACCTGAAATTAAACAGTCCAAGAAACTTCTGGCTCTCACATGTAGTACTTGAAACTCAGACCTATAGCTTTGTTTTTTTTAAAATTAGTCTACATTCTATTTAATAAAAGGGAACCCATTGAGAACATCCTCATAAGGACAAGTCTGCTATTCATCATTAATAATTTATAAGAGCACAAAATAGTCAAGTACTATCATCCTGAAATTTAAGTTGTGCATCTTGAGCACATTTTCAGCGTAACACCCAATAATGAGACCTACCTGTGAAATAAATAAAATGAGCTCTTATATCTCTTTTATTATGAAAGCCAAACTACATTTGTTTTTTTCAGTTTGATTGGTTTGGCTTGTTTTTATTATTTTTTAAATTGAATAACTTTAAAAAATCTCCCCTTTAAGATTCTCCTTATCTAATTATTTCACTCTTACATTCTGGTGAAAATTTCAGAATAAAAATATGCCAGATCATTGCAGAGAAGTGAGCCTTCCTTTTCTTTTTTTAATCTCACTGGACTCTGTTTTTAATACAAAAATTTCTCTGTAAGAATTCTGAATGAAACTTCTCATCAGCACAATGGCAAACCGTAACAGCAGAGACTATCACTACTACTACATTTACTGTAGTAAATTTTATAGATTTACTTCACATAGAGACAAGATACACACTCATAATGTAACTTTATGTTCCTGTTCAGTAGCAATATGGAAGCTTGCTCCAAAAGCCTTTGGGATAACTGTGCCTTCTATTCCCCACAACTGGTGAAACAGGACACCACTCCTCCACTGTCCATATCTGGTCCAGGTATGTCCCTAGCAGAGGCCATAAGGAACATTTTTTGAAGGGATTTTTACTTGAGTACCACGGAGATAGTATTTAAATGAGACTTCTGACATAATCTGGGGATTTCCTAAACTCTTACAAGTCATCTTCATCACCTCATCAGTTAAGGAATTCAGGTTCTTTCACTATAATGCTATGGTGACCAGAGACTCTAAGATTCCTTGCCAAAGGTCTATATATCCTCCCCTCTCTCCTTTACCTGGTCAGGCATGCCTAAACTTGCCTTCTGCATAATAAATAACTGCCATCATTATGTTTTTTCACATGTCCTTCCTTCCTCTACTGCAGTCTGGAACTCCTTATTTTGGAACTTCCTCAGGACCACCTTACCTCACATTTTCTCTGTTGCACATAACACAAGTGATCAAATTTTCACAGCTCTAAGGAGGTACTACTGACACTTCTACAGCTAGTTCTGTTAATTCTTAGGGCTATCCCAACAACTAAACTTTCCACCTCTATGAGTGCATTTTTATGGAGAGGTTTCAACAAAATGCACACGAAGAGCTCATGGCATTAACTGAATTCTGAAAACCTAAAAGTAGAGAATCCACCACAGAAATAAAACAATGTTATCACATACTTGAGATGATGAATATGTGCAATATTGTTTCAGAAATAGAGGTTTGATTCTTCACAACTTAGCTATCTCTACTGTTGGAAGAAGGGTCCAAAATGTAGTCACTGACCACAAATAAAGAAAAAACTAATAGAAATGGTTATGTGATTATGAAGTATTTTCCTTTGCAATTCATTGACTTTGAGGAAAAAAACCTGTAGAGGAAACTTGATGATGGCAGTAAATATGGTATTCTTGAAGTGCCTTCTGACTAAAAATGTAGTAGAAGCACATTCACTACTGCCTTGCATGAAAAACAGAAAACATACTCGAGTTAATGAAAGCAGAAGTGGTTTCCAAGGATCAAAACTGAATTTGCCAAATTAAAGAGGGATTGCAAAAAAAAAAAAAGATCCATTTCAATTTCCAAAGTAGTAATGAGTAAAAAGATGTATTATCTTGGTATATTGTTACTGAAACCAGACATAAACTGATAGCTGACAGAAATCTCTGAGGGTGGCAAGCAGCCAAATAAACATCCAAGAACTGAGTAGACAGGTTATAAAGGTCAAAACCCAACCCCTAACGTCACTTTGGTGATTACTGTTTAACAGCTCAACGACGTTATAATCTACATAAAATCAACTTCATTTGTCTGTTCAGATTATCAATCTTCAATTACATTAAAGCATATGAGCTACAGAAATTATGTTCTATCACATGCAACCTTAGGATTAACAGAAGTATCAGCTATTTTTATTGCTAGTACCTTACCAATGTTTAAATATCTACTAAAAAGGACTGTTAGCAAATTACATGTCAGTACATACAATCTTCCTCTTTTTAAGAAGGTTACTCCAGAATATATAATTTTAAAAGTTACAACAGAACAATTTTTAAAGCTAAAAATACATAGATATTTCCATGGTAAAGCAACTAGTGCCACTGGAGAACAAAGCTTCAGCTTTTTTTTAAAGCCATTATTGACTAAGTTACCTCCCTCTCCCTCAGTGGACATTAAGAGTCCCACCAACTTCCAGAACTGCTAGGCCAACATAATACACCTCTAAGGCCACAAGGCTTGCTTTAAATTTCACTTGTGAATGGGAGGTTTCCAAATTTTACATCGGTTCAGGTTTGCTTATAGTAAAATATCATTTTTTCTATTTCTAAACATTCATTTTTCCAGTTCTCACGTGTTTCCAAGAAAGTAAAGTTTAAGAACCATGTCTATAATCCAATAGGACCATCCAGAAAGTATTGCTTTGTCTTTCACAGGAGCAAGACTTGAAGCATTCAGTCAGGATACCATTCCCCTCTTACTCAACTCCACAATGGTAACCTTTTACTTAACTTTGCAAAATTAGCTAGGTATCTATGGAGTGTCTACTCTCAAGGGTTTGTTCCTTCAGAAGTGATTCCTAAAAAGGACAAGAGTAAAGGACAACGTTTGGAGTAGTCTGTAGTTGTGAAGTCTTCCTATGAAAATAACGCAAGAAAGGCTGAAGATTTTTTTGTTACTTTTGCTCTATCACAACATATGCTAATTATTTGCCACATCCATTTAGTGAACCCTTAAATGCCTATGGCAGGCTTTAAACTTTAAAAGGGAATGAGACACAAGATCTCCAGAGCTTCAAACATCTCTGGTTTCCTTTACTGCACACAGGATGCTTTAAGTCAATGTAGTGCTACTTTCTGAAAAGCATCTGAACCTTTAGTCAAAGGAATGATGCCTGCTGAGAACACAGGAATTGGCCTGATTCCTTAGAGACACAAATACACTATGCAAACTCTGTTCTGGTACTCTGTCCACTTATCCTCAAAGAAGGTGGAGAGACCAAAAGCGTGATGAAACCTAAAGTCAGGCCATGAGAAACTGAAGAATAAAATCTAAGAAAACATTTAACAGAAGTCATCAAAAACCCAAGAAAAAATCTTGTTTTGTTCAGAGATAAGGTAACATTCAAAATGGTCTTGAACAGTCATTCCCTGCAGGTAAGCCAACAACAATTTTTTTCCTTTTCAGAAACAGCAAAAGACACATGCTGTGGTTTATGGGAGGATGACAGCATAGAAACAAATTACACGGCTTACACAGACAGAAAGACAGAGCAGTACACAAACTTCTTTCTTACAAGACCTGGCTAACATTTTCAACATGCACTGCAAAAAAAAAAAAAAATTTACCATTTTAATTAAATTAGATATGTCAAAGCAAAGACAAACCACTTTCAAATTATTAATTCAGTTTTAATAACATGCATTCTACTGTTTTTAAGCAGCCCAGTCTTAAAAGATTTTGATTCAGTTTAGTCTATGTTCTTAAAACTCTACTTCTTTGCCCGTAAAATTAGGGTAGTCCTTTCAACTCTGAAGTAGATCACTAGCCAACCATTACTCTGCCATCTGCATTCAGACCCTTGGCCTAGATGACCAATTTAAATTTCATGCAGCTGAAACCACTGAAGTAAAAATACTGAAGTGTGCTATTATTTCTAATTATCTTGTAGTCTGCATAGCAGTTTCTTAAATCTGAAATAGCTTTGGGGAAAAGAAAAAAACAAAACCAAAACCCAAAAACGTGACTCAGCCAATTTGACAGGAAGGTTTGATATTTTATGTAATTCATGGTTGTCACAATGCACATCCATATCTGGTGATGGCACAATGGCAACTAAAATTTTCAATGCAATAAAGTATAAACTTGCAACAATTTTCTCTTCAATCCTTAAAATAAGAGATATACACTAATGGCTACACAATAACACAGTTCTTAAGCCTAAATATTAGTGACAGAATTGATTTATTTGGAACAAAAAAGATTCTTTACTATTAAAAGGCTATAAGCTACAGTTAAAGGCTATATCATGATCAGTGTCAGGTTTTCTGCTCATTTTCCCAATGTTTAACTTTTAAAAAATTGTTTTAACTACAGTGAGCAGCAAGAGACAAGACTGCTTAGATGCTACCTAGGAATAAATGTATTATTAATGAAGGTACAGTTATCTGAAGCATCTGCACTATTTAACTGTATGTAAGAGCACGAAGGGCTAAGCAACAGAAATTTAACAGAACGGAAAAAATTTATAGTAATACAGACATTTGCATCAACCAGCAACCTGATGCTTTTATCCTTGAAGGTAGTTTCATCACTTTTCTCCAAATGGATATCTTTAACAAGAAAATCATTAACATGAAAATGAAAAAAATTAGCTTCTTTCATTGTATTTGCATGGCTAATGTTGAAAAGTACATAATCCAAATACAGTACTCCTGAATGGAAAATAATGTAAACAATATATCTACATATTAGTCTTTGAAAAATAATTTGGTCTGGACACATGTGTAGCAAACTTTATTTCCTTGAAAGTATCACTTAAACATGCAGGAGACAAATTTGGGTTCTCTGCTGGGATGGTAAGTTCACAAGGAATTGAAACATGGCAGACGTTCAGAATAGCGAAGCACTAAAATCAAAGAACGTGCAGAATAAAGTGCTCAGTAAGTTGATACTTCAGACATACACCCATTTTTCCTGATGATCTCTAGCACAGTTTAAGCTGCTACAGATTCAAATAAAAACTTCACATCAAAACACAACATACGAACTTGGTTTCAGAACCTATTTTTCCATCTTTTTCCCCATTATCTATTCTATGATTATTTTATCTTATATAATTGTGTAATAAAATATTGAAGCCATATTTAGACGCTGACATCTTGCTATGTGAACAATGGGAGGAAGTAAGTGCATTTTTCAGTTGCTTCTGGTCTGATCCAGATTCCATTATGACAGACATCACTCAGAAAACCATTTTCAGAATCCTGAGTATGCCTTAGAGGAAGCCAGAGTTTTTGTGTGTGTTTTTCTCTCTCTCCTTTTTTATTACTATTTTTTTTTAATAAAAGCATTAAAAAAGGAAAATGTGAAAGCTCTTGCAAGCTGCATGCAAGTTGAACCTGGCTCTGAAAAATCCCATCAAACCTTTCAAGCAAAATAAGTGTTGACAATTGATTTAGTCTCTCGACCCTCCATAGTCTCTACAAAATCAGAAGTCTTACACTCAATATAAGACTGTCTTGTTTTTAAACTGCATGTGTTTATAAGACCATATAAGAGTGCCTTTACAAATTCCACACCACTAAGCCAGCACAGTTCAAAAATATTCTCCTTATATGAGTACTTTAATACGCATTTCTGCTCTTCAGTTTACTCTTCCTTACATGTCACTGCTTAGTCCTGACAGCACTAGAGGTGTGAGACATAAGTTCTCTTGCTCTGCCCAAAGTAACCTTTCTCGATGGCAAGAAACAGATACAGCTCAACAAGCAAATCTACAATAAAGGTTTGAAATCTAAAGAACAAAACAGTTACCTGCAACTGAGGCTTCTAACTGAAAGTATCAGAAATGACTTACTAAAAGGCTTAAACCTTGACAAATACTTTTAGTACTGGGATTTTTTTCCCCTCTTCTAGCATTGATTTTAAAAATTCTAATTCCAAGCTAGGCCAACATTTGTTTAAACACAGACTACAATTTTTATTACTAATTAAAATATCCAAAGTTGCATATTTACAATGAAAAACTGCCAAAAATTAAAAGAATTTCACAGATCTATTTTTAATGTTGAGAGATGCTGAGAGAATTATATAGGAAATCCTACCCTTTTCAGGATACGTAAGAAATACGTAAGAAATCATATCATTTTTCTAAGTTCCCAAGCTTGAGTGAAGTATGCTATCTTGAAGAAAACCTGAAGAAATTAATTGGGATCATAGCAAAAATATGCACAACAACATCTTCTGAAAATTAAAGATCACATTTGCCTTCGCTTTTCTGGCTAAACGCTGTAATTTGCATATCGATAGCAAATCTGAAATACTGAATCCATTTTTTATCAACCATCAAAATACTCACTCCAAATTCTGATCTCCAAGAATCAATACTTACCTATCATACAGAATAGAGAATCAAGCACAAATGTATTAATGTTACATCCTATCTGTTAAAATCTTATATACTTCATAGTCTTCACACCTAAAAATACTTTACTTTTTCTCCCCTCTCTGTTTTCACCTAGGGAAATTTAAGGTGTTTTCACCCCTCTGTATTCCACCTAGGAAATAGCCAAAATAATCAAGCCATTGAAGAAATAAAGAAGAAAACAGGCAAAAGTGACTTACTGAAAACCAACAACTTTAATTTCCAAATGAGGGAAAAAAAGGCTTGATCTAAAAGCAAGAAGTGGCAAGGACTTTCTAATTCAGCAGAACAGTCAGTAATGCCACACAACCTGTTTCATAACAAAACTCTTACTGATGATTCAACAAGAGATCGTGACCACTTAAGTTCAAACACTTCTCTGAACACTTAAGGAAGTTCCAAGCTGTCTACCCCCACAAGAAAAAAAACACCTGCTAGCATGACAACAGCAGAGGGAAAGGACTGACAAATATTACAAGGACAGACATACATTATTTCACATAAAACATTTTGTTATTGTGTATTTCAGTACTTAGAGTGGAATACTTTCAATTGTGGAAAGTTGTGCCAATAAGTTAGGACTATCCAGCACAACCCATCGTTTCCCAAAAAGCTACTGTCTCACACAGCCTCAGTAAAGGTCTCAACGTCTCCATGACTAGGACTATTTTTATTCTGCATATTTAGACTGGATTTTCAAATTGTTTATCTAATTCTTTGTGGTGCGGGAGAAATAAGCATTCACTGATCACCTGAAATCACCAACCCAGAAACAGATTAATTACTGAAAAAGTCATTTACTCCAGTTGCCATGCATTTAAGTTAAATGGAATGCGGAAAAGTGAAAGGCAATGATTTTTAACCTGCAGGGAATAAAAAACTTCAAGTCATGGGCAGAGCTGACTGGAAGACTTTACAGAAAGTTTTATAACATTTTTCACAACTACTTCCAGCTAGCTGCAGCTGTCTGTAGCAGTATGCAAACCAGGTACTTTATAGCCAGCTCAGGTATCATCACTGCTGCGACTGCAGTGCAGTTAAAGGCTGAGACAATGAAAAAGATACGCAAACCACTTCACTAGAGCTGTGACAAACTCTTTCCTCTCAGCTTTTTGTTCGAAGCGTTGCTACCCATACCATCCTCACAATATGCTGAAGCACCAACAGAACTGTAAGCTTTCACAGGTTAGGCTTTTATAAAGTTTTAGAAGTGCCTTGGCCTCTTGCTGTGAGGCAGTGAGGGTATCAGGTATAACCGCTTCTGAACTGCGGATAGCGTTCCACTTAGAAATGCCTTAATTAAATATGTAATGCCAGTACATGCTAGCTAGTCCAAGTACAGGCATATGACTTACGTGGAAATATTCTCTGCCCAGCAACATTGGTGCTGCCAGGTCCCCTATACATAGCACTATCAAGAAAGGAATGGTTTTTTTCTCCTAAAATCTAAAGAATTGGTTTCTTACAGAACTTGAGACCAACATGGCTTATTTCTTCTCGAGTATCTTTTAATTTTAGCCTCTATCGCTATCTAATTTTCTTTTTTGTTCCTGGGTGTAGGAGGAAATCCTACCTCCTGCTGACAAAAGAGATGGTAGGAGGTAGCAATTACTAATGAACTAGCAAGAAAAGCGAAAAACTCTTCATTATAAAGCAAGAATTTAAGAGAGTCTGAATAAGGGGAGAGATACCCACACTTTCCCTTCAGTGGCAATAAGGATGAAAATACATTCTGGGCTCCCAAAGAGCTCTTAATTCCAGTCCCAGAACAATGCTCTGCCACTGCATCTCTCACATGCTGGAAATCTGGGTAAGACAGCACAAATGCTTGTACATGTAATCAGAGCATGTTTTCCAGACTCATACCAATTAGTTCCTTCCCTTCTGTTTCCTATCACTTGAATAAAAACATTGGGAAAGATCCAAATAATGACATTTTGACAGCAAAAATATCAAAGGCATTCAAACATCTGAAACAACCCAAGCTGTAGCAGTACCTCTTTTCCTGACACCTAATTCCCCATGACATACTTCCACGAACTCCAACCAGCTCCTTAACAAAGATCATACAGTTCCCACATGCAACATAAATTCTGCAGGTACAAATCAAGTACTTTCCCAAGAATCAGCCTGTACCTGGAATAAGCCTGAAATACTTTACAGAGTGTCAGAAACTAAAAAACAAACCAAACAACCAAAAAACTGAACATGCAAACATAGGTGTATGTAACTTCCATGCCTACATGTAGACAAGATCTTAGACTTGTGTAGAGAACAGGACCTATGTCAGTACATTTGTACTGCACCTGATAGTGATTCGTGACAAACACCTCCCTTCAACAGGGAACAAATTAACATATTTGCACATTTAATTTCTAGGCTGAAGTAGCTAAATATGTAACTACCCGACAAAAACCTTTAACTTTTTAATTTGAAAGACCTTAAAATTAGCATGAAATTTACTACTTGTCCCATATTAGACATCAGAAGGAAAAAACCCACTGAGTTCACACGCTGAACATCAGAGACACGAACACAGAGTGAGGATGCCCTAGGAATGAGACTGACTGATCTGTATGAACTGTCCTTTGCCCATATCCATCTTCCACACCTCTTGCTCACTCTAACAAGACTCCACAACAAAAATCTCTCTCATTCCATCAAACAACTTCCTATCAACAGGGCTACTGAAACTAACACTGATTTGTTTTTCAAGCATATCTTCATCATTAAATCTGCCTGTAATAGATTCACATCCGATTTACAAAGCAAAGAAAGTCTGGGACAAATGCTTTTTAGCTTATCCTTGCTACACTTGCTCTCTGCATGTTGCACAAATCTATTACAGCAGAATTACATCAACCAGATACCACACTTCTTTCCAGACTGTGTTAGCTCTTGCCTACCACTGAAACATGGCAGCATAAGAGACAAGAAAGCAAGCCAAACAAAAGAGAATTTTAGTTGATTAGAAATCTCAAGATAAAGAAAAATAGCCTTCAAAAGGCTCACGTAATATCCCCATAAGATGATGGGGATATTATCCAAATACAGTGTGTGAGAATAAACTCTTTTACTTCAACAAACACACACAGCTTTTGGGAGAAAACCCAAACTGGAATCTACAGACTATTGAACTAAGCTACATCCATGTGGCAATCCAATGCAGATGGTACAAGCAGAAACCAAGTGCACTCATTTCTGTATATTCTTCATGGAAATACAGAGCAAAAATCAAAAAGGGGAGGCAAAGAAGCAAAGCACAGATAACTGCCTTTCACTCTAGACAGATGCCTTGCTAAACTTTCCATTCTCAGGCATAACAAAAACACATCCAGTTTTAAGTACAAGCCCTTGTACCCACTCAGTCTTCACAATAAAATAAAAGCAAGAGTAAGAACTGGAGTCTTTCTATTGCTATCAAAACAGTATTATTTTATCTACTGATGAACTAACTTCATTGCTGCTGCAGCTCAGATTTTGCAAACCACCAGCACAAATTCTCACTGAGTATTTTTCCTTAAGACAGCCCAAAAAGCTCAAAAAGCAGCTTGTTTTGTTATGACTTACAGGACTGACACCATTTGTTTCACAATTTATGATACTTAAGATACTGTTCAAATTGTTTTAAGTAAGTATTATCTTAACTGACATTTAGTAAAACACAATGAGATAAGTGAAGAATAAGTGTTTCTTATTAATTAGGCCTGTAACAAACAGGTTTCACATGGCACTTGAGCAGTGTCAAAGTAGCCTCTGCAAGAATTACCTAATTTAGTCACCAAGTCAACTGAAAGACCTAACTATCTCCCTTCATTATGTAAACACTACGCGTACCTTGCAGAGCATCTTGGAGGACAAACCAAAAGAATGCGATGTTTTTGGAATGTCCATGTTTGATGAGCAGCAGTTCAACACATTAATGTTTAGGTCAACAAGCATATACAGCAGACAGCTCCACAGTAAATATCTGATGTAAGGCAAAGAGATGACTAATCATCAACTCCTCTAAATGGCATTAAATTAAGCTACCACCCAGAGAGAAACACACTGCGGATTTACCACCCTGCTTGCAGTCCTTTTGTGGGAACGCTCCTTTGGTGAAGCCTGCAGGGAAGGAAAGCTGCTGCCCTGGAGCACTAGGTGATTTCTACTCCAGCCATATGACAACCATACTGTGTGGAAAGCCTACCTTTATTTTCAACCTCATGTACAACAGTGTAAAAAAAAATTTACACAGGATGGTTCACCTTCAGAACAGCCTGGTACTGAACACATACAAATCTACCCTGACTTTAGAAAGGCATTCACCAGTGTCACCAGAGCTGGCTTACAATCAGTTTTTCCGCTGGATCTGTAAAATAGCATGGGATAGTGGCATATACAAACCATCAGCTCAAGAATCCTTTGTAGAGTATCAAAGCAAAGCTCCTGTTTGTGCCGCACCCTGCAACTCTGTGAACTAAAAATATGGACAGGTAGAGCTAAGGAAATACTTTACCACAAATGGATCCTGTCCATATTGGTATAGTCACTAACGACTTTTAGAGGTCACAGTAAATGCATACTCACTTCAAAGCTTTTTTACTCTTAAATGACAATTTTTTATCCTTTAAAACATATACGGCAAAACAGGTTAAATACACACCCCACAAACAAGTCTTCATTTCCATGTAGCTCACTATATACTCAACCTAACGTTTTCCCTAGAGACAGAAACCATCATCTTGGTACCAGCATTTTATCATCAAAGAACACACCTAGAAGAGCCACTGGAAAGGGAGCAAAGGTGGCCACATCATTCTGCCTGGCCAGGCTACATAGAATCCAGTCGCTGCCATGCCCTCATCCCCTTCAGCCTTCCACCCTTTGGGACAGGAACATCACTCCCAGCTATCCATACTCCTAAAGAGGCACAATCCATTGTAAAAAAGCCTCAAACTTTGTTTTTAATGGAAATTATTTATCTTGATCTGGTTGTAAAAATGAAACACCTTGAAGCTATTGCTGTTTTTATTAAATGACCCTAAATTACAGTGCATCATTTTGACAAGTAGTACATCCCGTGCTATACATCAGGTTAATATTAGCATCGTACACCATTTCGTACAAAGAAAGTTCACTTCCCCCTTTAAAATAAACAATTAACTTTGAGTAATTACAAAGAGCTGTTAAAAAGCAATTTCCCTTTTAACCTTACCAAATGATCCTTACTGATGTTTTGAGACAGAACATCTACATTTGAGATGCAGTTTCACTATGAAAAAAACCAAAAACTAAACTGTATTAAACTTCCACTTTAGCATGACAAAGACTTGAATATTCTTTATTCACACAGTGGATTATTTTAAAATTAAGTGGTCCATGTATGGCCCGTGCATTCGAGAATGTAAACACGAAGATACTGCTGATGACAACATTTAAGTCTTACAAGAATTAATTTATGCTCTCTGAAGTGCTGCTAGACAATTCTGTGTAATGAGCAGTGAAAATACTGAATAAAGTATTTATGATTTACACAGTATAAATCATACCCTGATATGCAGACATGCATTTATAACATGCCCAACATACATTAACTAATCATGAAGCGCACAACAAAGGAACTGCAGAAATTGCTTTCAGAACATGCTCTTGCCTGTGTGAAGAAAATGTGGTTGCATTTCTTTACATCTCCTTTGCAATTTTATGGCTAGGTGAAATTTGTATATAGCAACTTTAACCTCCTCCTCCTCTCCATATATGCAAATGTTTCAGTAGAGAAATACCTGAAACTTTCATGGCACTTTCAAGTAAAGAGAGTTCCAAATACATTATAAGTAGGATTTTCAATAGTCCAAAAGGCAAACCTAATTGAAAAATAGGTCACATTTATTAAAGTTACTTCCAGATCTCTTAAATAAAACATACAAAGGCCTATGGATCAAAAAGCCTAGTAATGCTTATAATAATCCTAAATACCTTCTGTTTTCTACAAGGTCAATATGTCCTTCTATCCATTAGCTGCTTTTCTACTGTCTATGAATTTAATTAACATTTAATATAGATGATGCTTTCCTTTTTCCTTTGAATTTAAAGCTAGATCGCACACCACTTGAAACAAAATTCAACATTTAAAAAATCTTCAATATAACATAAAGACTGTTTCTAAGTAGTGTCTCAAAGCAATGCAGAATTAAATTATTCCACAAGGGAATCTTCTATTGTTTTCAAACGCAGCTTCCACGTTCTAGGAAATTACATAACCTGGAAGAAATACACACCATCAGTTTTGAGATTAGTTTAACATACATAAATTTCAGATGAAGATTCCAGCTTCCTTCAATACTATTAGAAGCATACATGCCAGCAGAGCTCCAAATAGGGTCTATGAAAAAAATTAAAGCCCGTATTACGTATTGTGTTATAAATAATTGTATTACTGCATACTGAAACATCAATAGTTTTAAAAATGAATCATTTAAAATGAAACAAAAAATTAAGCCTGCAAAGTTGCAGATCAGAAGCTACAAAATTTAATCTTTATTACAGCAATACAAACTCTTACAACTAATCTCACTGAATTATTTGAGTAAATAAATTTCTGCTCCATGTATGCCAGAGAGCCAGTAAAGAGCAAGGAAAACCTGAGCTGACAATAAGGTCCTGTCAGTAACTTTGCCACTTAGTGATCCTGGATGCTTGAAGTAACACTAAAAACATCAGCTTGGCCACCTGATAAGCAAGGCAGATAGAGATTGTTCTAAGGGGTCTTAAAAATAATCTAAAAGTCAGTTTTTAAAAAATACCTAAAATTAAAATGTTCATTAACCCCCAAGGACAAAACCAGAGAGGATGCAAGATTTAAGCATATAGAACACATACAGCAATGCATTCCCCACTGACAATTTTTAAGAAACACAGCACTTCCTGAAACATTGATGGACCAAAAAAAAAAAGAGGAAAAACTCTACTGGAAATTAAGGAGAAAAGTTCCTTTTTGCCTTTAGGAAGTTTACGTTTTACTAATAGAATTCCTAGTATTTAACTTTCATACACTTAAATATTCAAGGTTTAAAAAAACCCAACAAAAAAAAAGAGTAGTGGTATTTCACAGCAGAATCCCAAGACCAGCACTCCATTAGCGGGTACAGAGGCACGGAACTAAGTATTGTTCTATAGAAGGGCTGGTCAACAAAAAAAATGTGTGTCAGAACCATGGATAGGATTAAACTAGCATCACTACAAGATAATGCGTTAGGACATCTGAAATATTTCTGAGCTGCTCTTCACTGTCCTCTGTCATAATACTTTTGATGCTGCAGAGCATGTGTTTGACAGCAATGAACGGCAGCATGCAGTAATCACCTCTAGCTTTTCTACAACATTATATTATTCAATCTACAGCATTTCATGACTGGAATTTTAAAACAACTGGATACGATATATCCCTATGGCCTACTAAAGTTCAAAACGTTCAATTATCCTTAGAGCACATAATCAGCATGTATCATGAATAATACTGTACACAGCATCTCTCAGAGAAAACCTGCAGTACGGGATCTAAAAGCAGATTTACATTTGCGGTGCTTCACTACATAAACACAGATGTTTGCCTTTTCAGATCTAAATATTGTTGATAGCACAGACAGCAAAGCCCTAAGACAACACTTAAGCCTTCTTCTGGCTTAAAAACAAACCAAAAATCCCACCAGATTCCAAGCATTTCACAAGAACGCACTCCAGCAATACCCAGCTCTGGACGCAGCATGCAAGAAGAGCACGCCCTGCCTGAGAAGCTCTCCTGTGTCCCAGCTCCATGCTCCTGCCCCCTCTTCCGACACCTGAATTCACCCCATCTGCTACCCAACAAAACCACTGCTAACCCAAAGGTTTGGATTAAAAATACAACATAGCTACAAGGCTGAGGATGGGAATGAGACATTATTAAAATAAAGTTCACCTCTGTGACTTAAAACAAAAAGCAAATTCTCTGTATTTCAGCCTGCTTAATCAAAAAACTTCCAAGAGCTTACAATAAAGAGCCATGATAACTCAATCCAAGCTGGAACAGCATTACTGCCTAGCAGAAAAAGCAAGGCTTGCACACACTGTGGAAGGAGCTTTGTCAGATGAGAAACCATCATAAACTCCTCCCCCTTTTGTGCAAAAGGGAACAAGTTATTTTTCTGAAGCCTCTTGCCATCACAGAGAGGCAAATATTTTTAATTAGAACACAACACAAATGAGGTGGCAACTACACAATAACTTGAAAAGCTATTAACTCACATAATTTTCTTTATCCCTTTTAAACCTCTGAATACAAGGGGAAAAACATTGTATTATGTCACTAGGATCCACTAACAGTTAAATAAATTACCTTTGGGGTGCGGCTCTTCTCATAAAAATGACTATACAGAACTGGAATTTTCTCTGTCAACAGTTTTGCTTCCTGTGCTTTATCAGAGGTTTGAGGGTTTTTTCCTCCTTAAATGACAAAGACTTTTTTTTTTTTCTTCTTCTGTATAGTCTACTGCTGGAAGCTCTGTATACCCAAAGCAGTTGAGGGAATATTCCCTGTAGAAGAGAGTCAGCCAGACTGCCTTCCCATCCTGTGTTTCAGGCCTGTCTGGAAGCAGTGAGGTTATTATTTATGTGTTAGTTCTGTCTGATGTATGACTGGAAGAGGCACAAGTGCAATTATCTTAATTGAGATGTAAAGCTTTAATGTAGATTAAATACCTCAGGAAAGATTCATTTACATTGGTTTAAAAAGACTAAGAACAGCATATCACTTCGCCACAGAAAAGGGGAAAGCTACCCTATGCTGTTAGGACAAAGCTGGCTTACCAGTATTTTATAGACACACCATCTTCACTTCTCCAGCTGTTCCTCTGAAATGTTTACTAGAATCTCTATCACTAGGTTTTCCAGCCACTGTCAGGGTATTACTTCTGTTAAGAGGTCTCTGCAGCTGACACTGTTGAAGCTGATTTTCAAAACACCCTCAGCACTCACACCCTCGAGATTAGTATCTTTAAAAAGCCTCGATTAAAGCAACCAAAATTTGACATCATCTGTCCCTACATACTTCTTTAGCTAGTGATGCATTACTTTCCATCAAAACTGGCCAATGTTAACGACACAAAACCTGTTGCAGTTATGTCCTAAAATAACATCTTCAATGTTATCTAAACTAGCATAAAGCTTGGCAGATAATGTTGTCCAAAAAACAGAAATTACTCTCAATATACAAGCAGAGGAGAGATTTCACATCCTGTATTCCAAGCAAAACCAAAAAAACTCAGACATAAGATACAATTTCAGTTACCAGCAGCTGATCTCCCAATCCAATCACATGAAGATATAAATACCTTTATGCGGTGTAATGTTGGTAAAAACCCAACAACTAATCAATGTAAGTGTAGTATATACTCAAATCTTCACCAGGGTTACTTTATCATGGAGCATATCTATTCCAAGAACCAGTGTTCACAATACCAAAAAACCCAGAATATTTTATTTCTCCTTGCAAGCCTAGTTTCTTAAATTGCCATGAGACATAAAATGAGAAGAGCTCATTCAGCAATCTATTTCAATATTATAATATACTATCACTACTACTCACGTGACTCACGCTAAGCACCTGTCAAATGAAACGAAGAACAGAGGAAAACACACATACCTTCTTGCTTACATATTAAAGACACAATTGAATAAATTGCATGGGGGGGGAAGGGAGGGGAAGGGGGGAGGGGGTTCATACTATTCATCTTTAGGTACCCAGGTCTCATACCAGTTCTGGAGCCAGTTAATAGTTTCCCACCACCAGTAAGAAAATGCTCTCTTCCTTCTTCACCATGAACCGTGTAATTCCCACCCTCTCTCCTTCCCTCCGGTACTTTCCAGATAGTAATGGAAATCTATTCAGTTTATTAATACAGCAAAAATTATTCTGAAGAAAGCAATTAATCTCAAACTGTAATGTTGTAATACCAAAATGTGGGCTACGATCGGCTCCCTCCCAGGTAAATGTGGAAAAAGAGGCAGCTCTGTATGTATTAAGATCTTGGGATTACGCTCTGAACCTACCTCTAATGATTATAGAATTGAGCATTAAAAACAAACAAAAAACCCACACCCAAAACCAAATCAGTTAGTCTGCCACAATTTGTATTTTAAAGGTGAATAAATTATTTGCTGGGAAAAAAATTAAACTCCAGGTTTTTTCTACCCACTCCTAGAAACAGATGATTAAGAAGTCATAGATGCTCTGTTAAAATGTATATAGAGGTGCAAATCACTGGCTACCCATTCATCCCCGAAATAACTTCTAATGATGACAAACAACTTATAACTTGAATCCTTCCACTAATGTCTACCTCTTCCACTACCAGAAATATTCACAAATACTAGGAAACAAAACACCTATTATGTAATACCACTCACCAAAAAAGCAAGCACCCCATTTTAAAAGAAGCAGATTCAGAACACAGCAGCACTCAACATTTTACATTTTATATACAAGCTAAAACCAAGCATATTTTAAGTGCAGTAAGTTTAAGTTTACTAGCAAAGCACATCAAATCCAGACTTCAGAACTCATCACCTACTTGGAGCTGTCCCCATAAATACTAAAATTGCATAATTCGTGGAAAAAAGCATATACCTACGGAGAAAACTAATTGTTATACACCGTGTTTGGTTTATTTCTTGACTGCACAGGAGAAACAAGAGTATGCTTTAACGAAAGGGCCTTCTACTAAATAATTTTTTTAAAGATTTGAGCTTTGCTTATGGATCAAAATTTTTGCTTTTGAGAATTATGTTGGGAAGAATCAGAAACCAGCCACAATAAAACATTTAGGTTAACTTCATTCTGTGATAAACAACCCAGTATTACAAGCAGCAGGTTTAAAAATACTGTGACTCGTGCAAATGGGAACACTGTAAGCTGTTTATCTTGTTTAATCCTGAAGGTAAATAGCATAAGCTTTAAAATATTTTGCTTCTTTGTCATAACCTAATGAATCATAGTGACAAAGTTAACAAAATACTATGGAGCATCTTAAACTTTCGGAATTGCCCCTGACATTGCTTTATCCACGTATTGTATAGGACATTATACTCAAGGACACCTAATGTAAAATTCACTGATTTAAATCCAGCTGTAGCTTCAGCAAAGCCAAAGATCTCATCGTGTCTCTCCTGAGGTGATCTCCTCTTCAGAAGAAACAAAGACCCTGCACAACTCCCCTACTGGGCCCCTTTAAAATATGCCCACTATACTTAATGACTTTTTTTCATTGTTGCCTGTTCCTACCATAGCTCAATTGCAGATTCTGTAGGGTTTCTTAAAAATATTATTTTCTAGAAAAAAAAAAAAGCACACATCAGCTTCCTTAGATTTCTGTCCTCCAACAATCTCACACACACACAAAATCCTATTTCCTTTTGTAACTTCCACCTCAAAGGTTCACCCATATTTAAAAATCAAACTCTATTCTAGAAGAAGTTATTGTTTTCCCCACTATCCCTTCTTATTCAGTACCCAAATAAGTTTCTGAGCTGCTCCTTTACACATCATTTCCAAAGACTTTCCTACTGCATATACGTTTGCTATATTTAGCAGCTGAGGACCTCCTTTCCTCTTTGTACAACAGGAAATTTCCCCTCCCATGTGCTCAGGGTATTTAAAAAAATAATTGCAAACGGTTGTTTTTCCATTGATTCTGCAGAAAGTGACTGTTATTTATGTGTAAAAACAAAAGTAGAATTGAGCCCAAATGCCGTTTGTAACCTTCGTTGGCTCCATAACATACCCAGATGGCCACAAGACACCTGTGCATATGCAGGCAGTAGTGAGGGATAAGAGCTGCAGCCAAAGGGGAAAACCACCATGGCTTTAAGCTTTAAACAACAGTGCCAAAATTATATCAGTTTAAACTGTTTGGAGCCACAAAGTTGTTCACAGGCAGCACCCAAAGCCCAAGCTCTGTATCCCACAGTCACAAAGGAAAACTTAAGTTTTATGTTTAATTTTCAGAGCAAACATAAATAAAGAGAATTATGAAACAGTTTCACATTTTATAAATAGACATTTAAACAATTTAGTAAGATATTTATGACAGAGCTTTAAGACTGAATAGTACTTAAGAAGGAAACAAGCCTCCTGCATATGTAAATACTGCTGCTTATGACAACCACAACTTGACAAAGAAAGATGAAGCTGCTCTTGCAATAAACTAAGGACTGAGTAAAAAGAAAAAAGGCTTTTAATTTTCCCCGTTAAACATATATAACCACAACTTTTTTGGCCTATGCTGGAGGTTTATGAATTCTAGATTCAGAAATTCAGCTATGCTTCAACATACAGAGTAACTAGCGGAAATATAATAAAATGTAATCTATTATTTCATAATTGATTCTCCTCCTCTTGTATACTATTAATGAATTATTAATTGCATTATAAGTATCCTTTAAAAGGAAAAGCTTTCCCTAAGACCCACATACTGAATGCAGATCAACACTTAGTATCTGTTCTGTATTATACATGAGAAACTACTCCAAAGCCTTACAAAATAAATTAAAAAAATGAAAAATATTAATAGCTGATTACATTTAATTACTAAATATCATTAAATTATTTTAAAAGCTAATATACCATTTTCAATCTTTCAAAGCCCGATATAAAATGCTGCACCAAGTAAACAATCAGGAAATGGCAAATTTTCCAAGCATCCACCCTGTGCTAATGATCTGGCTCTGCAGAACCTATTCTCTTCCCAATTTTCTATGAGTTACAGAAACAATCAGCAATTTCCACTGGCTTTCACTTTACTAGTGGCAATGCCCAACAACAAGCACCCAGCACTTCCTTGTGCTCCTTCACGAACATACTTTGAAAACGAGGAACCCTCATCACAGGCAGTTACGTAACTGCAACTATTTATAGTTAGCCACTTGATTCACATTATCTGCCAGGATTTAAACTGTTTCATACATAGACACTTGATCTATGATTTTAGGGCCTTTATCAAAATGTCACATAAAAACCAAGTAAAAGGTTTCAGAGAAGCCTGTCTGCAACATCAACATTATACAAAAGTTTGTAATCTTATCAAGAGAAGCAGAAGTTAACTTCACAAGAGCGGTCTTCTATAGACTGAATAATTATTTCCTTTACATAAAGCTCCTGCTCTGTCAATACCCATTACTGTACATATTACTTTTAAAACCACTGGAAGAGTTGTTCTAAAATGACAGAATTTCTGTGTCCTGATACATACTGAAAACCATGATCAACATTAATACTCCAGAAAGCACCCTATCAACTTGTACAATTTTTACCCTTCAACTCCTGTGGCTGCTGTTTAACACCCTCAGACTCCCTTCGGAAGTGTCTATCACATGGGTTTACTTCTCAATATAGCAGTACTTAATGAACATCAACCTCATCTGAATATCATTAAATGCTTACATTTTCTTTAGCATTTTTAACAGGTTAATGGCTTTGTTAGAATTCATTTTCCTCCTAAAAAAAAAAAGCCTTGCCTTATTGTCACAGTCCTTGACCACACGGGTTTTCCTCATCGGTCTTCAGCTTCCCCTATCGATCACTGAATTCTACTTCTCTACATTTTTGGAAACTGGCTTCTTCAGTCCTGTAGGCCACTGGAATTTTTTAATCCCAACAGTTGTGTCTCAATTACAGGATAATGTGTTTGCTGATAAATAATATTCTTTGGTTATTGTCTGTAATCCATATTTCCCAAAGAGAACTCTAAAAGGTGTTTTAGAAAACTCCAATTTAACACCCACTACTGTAAACCTCATTACCTTTAATGATGGCTGTTTAAAGATCTCTTGACCGTACGTGAACAAAATGCAAACAAATCAACATATTTTCACATCAGTAAGGTAAGAGTAGGAAGTCAGAAATACTTGGAAAGAGACATTTCTGAAAGACAACTATGCAGGTTATGGCAGTTCATGAAGATATAAGCCTATCAGTACAGCTACATGCCTGCAAAACACCCTAATCCCCTAAGCACAGAAGAGAAAGTCACGATCTTGCCAACTTTAACACAAACTGAAAGCTCGCAAGTATCCTTAGTGAAACTGACAAAAGGCAGATGTTAAAAAACAGAGACTGTCCTGCAACTCTACCAAGCCTTGAAAACAGCAGCAGTCAGAGAAAGGAGCACAATTATGAGGCACAGATTATAATTAAATGAAATATGATTAGAGGGCACAGGGTAACATTTACTTATGCAAGATTCCTAGCAAGTCCAATCTAAAATACAGAGAGGCAGGAACTGTAGCTAGGAGTGTAAATGAAAGACATGTCATTTCTTTGTTCTGGCATAATAACGCAGCCTTGTTCATCATAATACATGCACAACGACTTGCTCCAGAGAAAAGATTAAAAAAAAAAAAAGGTCATAATCAAAACCTAGGATAAAAATGTTCCTCAGCTTACTGTATTTTCAAGGTATTACAGAAATAAGCAAGAAGAACAGTGCCCTGAAATTCAAAGAAGCTTCTGAGTGTTTATTTAAAAATGTAATAAAGGTGGTATTTTCCCTTTTCTTAAAATTATGCTTAATTCTGCCCCACAGGAAAAAATTATATTTGACAATTATTTCCTCTGCTGTTGCATTCTTTTTTGGCGATGCTATACATTTCTTTCTTCTCCCTTTATAACATTTGTGCTTATACACAGAGCTTTGTGATAACCTGATGCTCCCTACTGAAAGAAATTTTGAATTCTTTAAAAACAGGCACTAGACCACAAAACCCCAAATACACCACAGTCGCTATTACCAAATACACGCTGATTCCAAGAGTATTTTATACTACAGTCAGACACAGGGTATAATGATTTCCAAGAAGTGGCAAAAACTTTACTATCTGATGCATCAAAAGCTGGTCTGATGCAAATTACCCGATCTATGCATCCATATTGTTTCTCATATAACCAGACCACAGAACTAACGCTTTTTTAATATTATTTTCTTGTGCTCCAACTTAGTAAACAAGCTCAACTTTCAGTTTTGTTTATTCCTTGTGACTATCAATATCAGTGGTTAAATGCTCAAGGTCTATACATGTTCTAATTAGCCAGTTCTATTGAAACTCAGAGCTGACATTGCTGCTCAAAGGAGTCTGGAACCATCAACTCTGGAAGAATTGCCAGTTCAGGACAGTCAAGAGCACGCATATACGAACTGTATATAAGTCCCTACATCAGCACGCCAATAGGCACACAAAAATACCCAAACCCTTCCACTTCTTACACTCAGAAGGAGAAAGTTATTGCTACAATTACATGCGCTGAAAAAAAAAAAAAGACAATGATCATCAGCAATACACTGGTTTAGTTTGTTCTTTAGTTATTAAATGTAACTGTTGAGTAAACATTTGACATTTAAAAGTTATTTTTCTTTACGAGCTGAACCTGTGGAGTAGTGTTTTATATCTTGTTCTGAGTGCCGCTGATGATAGCGGTGCCCAGCTGCCTCAGTAGATACAGACCCAGAGGTTGCTGTAAAACTAATTTCAAAAAAAGCAAGTATTGAAAAGCATTCAGCTAAGAATGTAACATACCTATAACTTGAAAACTGAAAGCAACATTTAGTGAGTTTATGCTAGAAAATTGTATTATTACTGAGCTTGATTTTTAGGCAGGATCTTTCTGTGTCACGTAACAGATTACACATTCAATAAGGACACACGCAGTAATATGTCTTTTTAAAAACCTGCTGATTTGCTTTCTTGGCTAACAAATAAAAGTTGATCAGCACATGAAAGCTTCCATTAAATGTGAAAAGAGAGTAAATACCAAATTTCTGGACAGGTTTTAATACTGACTCTTCCTTGAATCATTCTTCAACGAAGCCATTCCTGACTGCACTTCTTCGGTTGATCTACTCAAATCTACTGTAATGAAACAAAACTTATTAGGACTAAAGAAACATTTTTTTTTTAGTCTCCTCCCTCTTCTAGTAGCAGGTAGAAATTAGATTTTGTATGTTAGTAAGCTGTTAAAAAAGTGTGCCTAGTTTTAACAGCTCTACACTGTAACAGTAACCCAGACATAGAGAACATCTTAACATCCAAGTCATAAGCTGTACATTTTCACACTGCAGTGATGTGCAGAAACTGAAGCCAGAGACATTCAGGGGAAAAATCACAGCTCTGTTCTGGTTTTCAGTTATTCTCAGTCTAATTATATTTGGAATTATAAATTAAGTCTTTCACTACACATTACTGGTGTTTTACATATTAAAATGATCAATGAACACACTATATCCTTAGCCAACCTTACAATAAATGACTTGCCATTTTCAAAGTATAATTTGCTTCAGACAACATAAGCTCAAATTTGCAAACTCTTGGCTATGGAGGTATGCAGACCCCACCTACTGATTTGTGTAGAGCTTCATTTCATGGAAACACAGGGCTACACCATGCAACATGCAAACACAGGTATGAACTTCACTATCCTTACTAAACATTTTTGTACGCCAGGCTCACTATTGCCAAAGCAATACTTGAATAACACCATAAAAAAAAAATTGCTTTCATCTTTCAAATTTCAGTGGCCCTTCTAATGCCAAGTTGACATTATAATAGTTTATGTTGAAGAAGTAAATTCAGTTTACTCTTTCAAGTATAAATAATAATTTAAAAATATTTTTCACTGCACATTTCAAACATGATTTCCTGTTTTCACATCTGTTAGACTCATTTTGAATAATACAAAAGTATCTCACATCACTTAAGTGCAGATAAAAATAACATGAGCTGTCTATGAGTATACTTAATTCCTACAACAGAGCAATACAGCAAATTATTTAACATCTTAAGCACATAAAACAGCAGATCACCTACTTCACTGTTACACAATTCTAATAAGAAAACAAACCTGAATTTGGTATTAAGTCTAATTTCGTAAGTGTTTTCTTCTGCCCCACATCTTACAAGTATTTAACCTTTGGTCATTTAGTTTCCAGTTCAATTAATACAATTAAAAAAAGGAAGGAGGGGAGGGAATGGAAGAATGTCAACTTAAGCTTCCTCTCCTCATATCTGTAACATGATAGCGACAAGATGTTGTTATTGATCAGTTAAATTACAAAAAAGAGGAAAAATATTCATCAAAATAAAAAACCCCAAATGGAAACAGATGAACAGATGCTTTTTAAAATGATTTAGTTTTGATTACGCTATGCCTCAGCCCTGCTTCCCTCACTGTTAACCACCATTCGCAAAGTGCCAAAGACTGGAATGAGTTTAAAACAATTCCAGCCAGCTACCGAAATTTTTGCAGGAGACAAAGGGGATCAAGGTCTGTATTCTTCTTGCACAGCAGCTAATCCACTCTTATGAACGCAGTATTGGAACTGGTATAGGTAGCAACTTCCATAAAATATAAAAATACGCTTAATGCCACCTAATTTCCCCCAACCTTGCGAGCGAAGAACCATTTTGCTCCCACTGGACTCAAGCCATTACATATCAGAGAAGAAGGGGAGGGAGAAGAGTTCACCGAAGTTCAGGGTCAGCCAATGTTCACGTATCCTGTCATCCACGAACTGAAAGCTCAGAGCGGAAAAACTCTTGTGCCCCGCACAGAACCCTACGTATATTTTGGGTGTGTAGGGGGTGAGACCTGCAATACGAGCGAATGTGTCATCCATGCGGAGGCTGCCAGAAGAGCTGTCAGGAGAAAGCAGCCTCGCTTGAAGGGGAGGAGGCGGTGGGGAAAGGACGATTACGAACGCAGGATCACCGAAAAAAAATCCCGCGGTGCTCACCGCCGGCATGCCCCTGCTCATCCCTCGGGCCCGGCTTCCCTCGGCTCACCCC
>VXBZ01000534.1:1120703-1171786 GCA_013399135.1 Heliornis fulica
CGGCTGCTGGCGGTGCCGAAAGCGGCCCAGTCGGCCTCGCGTCAGCCGGCCCGAGCGGCGGGGCTGCGGGGGGAAGGGTCGAGCCGAGTCAGGCTCTGCGCGTCCCCGCTGCAAGCCGACGCCTCCGCCCGCTCGCAGCGCGGAGGCTCGCACTGAGACAGCCCCGCCGGCAGCCCGAGCGCAGGAGGGGCCGTGGGGGAGGCCCGGGCGCCGGCGACACCTAGTGGCGGCCCGGACGCAGACTGAGCCCGTGTCTCCGCGGCTCGGCGGGGCGCGGGAAGGCGGGGGAGAGGGGGCGGGAGGAGACCCTNCAGAGGCTCCCGAGGCCCAGGGAGGCCGCCCCGAGGCCCTGACCGCAGCTGGTCGTGGGGAGGTCTCCCCGAGGGCAGTGTGGGAAGGGGAGCTTTCTCGCTTCGTTTTCCTGCCTCTGGCAGTGTTTCCTCTTGGGTTTGGGGGGGATTTAGCTGTCTCTGAAGTAGCAAGCATCCTCCCCTGCCGCCACCCCCCGCCCCCGGCTGACGAGTCAGTAACCGAACTTGAGGGAAGCTGTGTGGATTTTTAGATCGATTTCTAACTCAGTACCTACAAAAAACATCCTTTCTATATTTATTCTTGTGGTGTTTTCTTTCCTTTGTCTCCTGTATGCACATTCCCGGCCCCATCCCTCTCATCTCCCTTGCAGTTGTTCTGCCAGCAACTGTGTTTCCTTCCTGTGCTTGTGGTTTTCATCCTCCCTCCTCCCCCCTGCAAAGTGGTGCCGTTTGCGTTCCCTCACTTCTCAGCCCTTCGATCCCTAAATTTCTTTGCCCTTACATCCTATTTGACAAGACCCAAAAGCTAAGAACTAGTCTTGTGAGCCAGTTATTCAGCACTGTCTGCTGTTTTCATATTTTCACCACACACCAAAATATAACAAGGCCAAATCTTAAGTGATTTTAGTGACGTGAATTTGAACTTCAAGTACCAGATCATGCGTACACTTAGAGCAGAATTAGGCAAATTATTGTGTTTCTTCTCCTTTTGGACATTTGCCAATCCTTGCTGTGGGCCTGCTCACTCTCATCAGACAAAATTCGGTGTCACAACCAACTTTTCTTAAAATGGGTGTCCCACTGTCGTGCAGACTGTGATTACAGAGTGCCTATGCCAGGCCACGTCACAGGCTCCTTAAAGAGGAACTAACAGGTCTTTTGAGTCTGCATCACTGCACTCCTCTATATGCTGAGGAAGGCCAAAGCTCCGTCGCTCAGCTGGCAGGTCTGCGCTCTGCTATGTCTAAGTGGAGACCTGAGTCAATTTTAATTGCAGTTCCTCAAACTCCTTATCTTGAGTAACTCTATCTGCCACTTACTCTATCCAGTCCTTCTTCCCAGTAGGGCCAAGTGGGGGCTACATTTGGAGGAGTAGTGCCAGCTGAAAATTCCCCAGCTTCCAGTTCCAGTTGCACCCTTCCATCAGCACAAGAAAACCAGGGCACAGATGATTATGTTTTCCAGTAACAAGAAGTCACTTGCTTTTGCCTAAAAAACAAAGGTGTGCGAGCATGAAACCACTTCTTACCTGCACAGAAATTCACTTTGCTCATGCTGATGTAGGCTTTTGGTGAAATCACTTTTGAATAAAAAGCAGTCAATATGGCTCAGGAACAAACTTGCTGTCTAGAGAAACAATGCATGATTATCAAGGCCTTTTCACAGAGATTCACAGAACGTCAGGAGTTGGAAGGGACCTCAAAAGATCATCTAGTCCAACCCCCCACACACACACCATCTGAGCAGGATCACCTAGATTAGATCACACAGGAACGTGTCCAGATTGGTCTTGAATGTCTCTGGAGGAGACTCTACAAAATATTTTCAAGATGTAGGATAACTACCTTACCTTTGCAAAACTTGTGGGATTTTTAATAACACAGAGAAAGCAGACATCCAAGCTTTGAACTTCCTGGTAATGCAAAGATATCCCATATGGATCTCCTTTAAAGCTCAGGACCTACCAGTTCTTTCTGGATCTACTAGTTCTTTCTAGACCTACCAGTTCTCCTGATCTTTGAAAGCTAACAAGGTGATCTGTGTTTTGTTTTATCTTATTCAATTTGAAGGCTATTTTGGGTAATATCATTATAAATGATTGTGTGCATGTTTGTTATTACATATGTGATTTGTAAAACAAGTTCTTGAAACAGTGTAGCACTGAGTGCATTTACCACACACGTCCAAGTAAATTATGCTCCATAAATGAAGTGTGAGGAGAAGGTGGGTTGGAAGTTTATGAAGCAGTCTTTTTGTTTTCATGCATTAAAAATATTGGTAAAATATGCTTGCTTGACTTTATAAATATTCATGTCTGCCATTGGTACTTCTGTTATGACAGGAAAATTAATTATGACAAACAGAAGAAGAAACTAAAAAATGAGTAGCTAGGATGAGTCACCCGAGAAATAAGGGGTCAGCAACGATTGCAGTGCAATGAGAATCTTTTACTTTTTTCCAACTGTAATGAGGGCAGTACTGAGTTGTTAAGAGGCAAGTCTGTAATGGTGCAACACCTGGTATCCAGTTGGCCTTTGTATCTAACACTACCTGGTGCCCTCAAAGAGAAATTTTTGCATCTGGGCAAAAGACAGTACGGTATCAAGCTAGAGTGACAGACATAAGTTTGAAACATAGGCAGTGATTTTGATTGATTAATCCCATGAGTCTGGTTTTATAACTATAGCCATTGATTTGTTTTATTATTTAGTGGAATATGTAGCAATCAATCATATTTCCATCTAGCTAACCATGATTATTAATATTTTAAACTAGTTTTAAGATGGATTGGCTGATGAACGCAGTAACTCTGCTCTCTAAGCCAGCGACAACAGTGTAGACCCAGGTTACACGGAATGAAATATTGCCACTGGACAATCTGATGAAATCTACATCAGCCATTAGAATATAAATCCAGCTGTAGGAATACAGTGCTGTCAGCGGACCGAGATTTCCTGCTTTGAATATGAATAGATTTGCTTTGCCTCTGCATTTATTGAACAGAAGGATGTAGTTATTTTGTGACAGTAAAAGTAAAGGAGTTGAGTTGGTGAAGTTCACATAACTTTAGATGGAAACTTTAGAGAAACATATGTATTTTTAACACAATGTATGTGGAAAGCAGTTACTTACCTGCCAAAAGCCAAGTTGAGGATTTTGCATCACAGCAGCAGGAATCTGCAACTTCGCAACCAGTCGGTAGTGTGGGAAAGCATTGTGCTCAGCTACAAGGGATGTGTTCATTTGCAGGGGAAAGACTGAAAGTGTTGGCAGGTAATAAAAAGGAGAAGCAAATTTAATATACAATATTTTGTTTTGAAATGCAGTTGTTTTTCTTTTCTATTGGATGCCGAAAATTTATAAAGAATACAATATCCTCTAATGAATTGTATCTATGCTGTGGGAGAACAAACAGGGCTATTGTTCTGCTTACAGCTATTTATACACTACTCTGTGTAGCACCCTTTTCTGTAATGATTGTCTTCCACCTACACAAACCTTCCAATCCATTTAAAATAATCAAATTAAGATAGTTTCTTGATTTCTTATACCAAGCTGGTATTAATGTAAAGCACTTTCCAGGATGCTTGGATTTAGTACAAAGTAATACTTGCAGGCCTCTAGAGTAAGAAAAAAAAATAATTTGGTAGCATCACTGGAAGAGCAAAGCCCTTCCTCTCTGAATGAATGGAAGCAGGAAGTAGTGACAAGAAGGTGGTCACCTTTGCACAGAAAGCAGTATACTTCTGCTACTGACAAGGGCTGTAGCCATTTCTATCATGATTTGAGTAACTGCTATTTGATGATTGATTTAGTTGCATTGTATGTTTCAGAGAGAAACAGGTAAGTAACTATTTGTTCTTGTTTGGTAAGCAGGCAAGAGTTCTCAAAGTGCAAATAGTGGCCTGTTTGTTATCTGCACTTGAGATTTGCATTTTTCTAGTTATACTGGCATTTGGGGACTGATAACTGCTGGAGAAATTGACATCACTGGAAAGTCTGTGTCATCCCATGCTTACTACCCCTTATCCCTCTTATCTCTTTATTTTGTAATTTTGTAGCATATAAATATTTATTATGACATATGACCTGACATACACATATGACATACCATTGTCCACTCTTCTTCCTATTCCTTAGCCTTTAAATTCACAACATCCTCCCAAAATCCTACTTAAATATTAATTCTCATTTCCTTATGTATTTAATGTAATTAGTATTATTGTTCATGCAGATAATAATTTATGTCTTTACAAGATCTGAGTTGCTGCTTTTATTTATATGTGGCATTTCTGGGTCTTGGAAGGTGTCTACAGGTTGTGCATGTTTTTGCAATATGGGCATTCTTTTAGTGGAATAACTAGTTTAACTGCTTGTTTTTTCTTGATTTTTTTTCTGTAGTTGGAGGAGCCAACTAATATGGATGAACAAAGTCTTTCCATTGACTTCAGCAAGAGTCAGGTTAATCTTTTTAGAATTAAGTTAATGGCATGGAGAGATCCTCTTTCTGTCCCTTTCTGCCCTGGTTTGCAAATAAAAGCCTAGACACTCCTCTATTTCTCTGCTACTGCTCTGAAAGGTTAGACATCCTGCTTTTCAAATCCCAAGATATTAGGCCTACTCCAGCCCAGTACAATTATCATATTCTGATAGGAAATGCCGAGGTATTTCCTATAATTACCCAAAAATTAGGTTTCTGCTGTAGAAGATAGGTCACTAGGAAACTCTAGCCGAACAAAAGAAAGACAATTTTGTGATACTTTGTTTGCATTTTGTATTACAGACAAAAAACTGGTGGGAAGAATTTGAGTGAAACAATGAAGATCTGAAGGTAAATGAAATCTGTTTACTTGTGTATGCACTCCTCTGGTTCTTCTCCTTTTCAAGAACCATTCAGGGATACACTTCTCCCTTTGTGAAACACAAACCTGAAATGGCAGGGGAAGAGGCTGCTTTTCTTCTTCTCTACTTCATTCATACTGGTTCAGTGTCTCGGACAGAATAGCAAGCATCATTCTCTTCTTCATTGCAAGTAAATTGCCTCATATAAATATGCAGTCATTACTCACTGAATTGATTAGAAATGCCATCAGTGAGTCTCAGAGCATTTGTACTGTTGCCAATTTAAAGTACTTAGTGCATTTGAAAATATAGCAGAAAATACACCAAGACTCCTGCAGTTACAAGATTATAGGTGTCAGACTTCTGATTTTTTCCTTATTGTAATGGTTGCTCTCTCCAGAGTGCTTTAGGACTTTAGTGAAATTCCTTTCAGTCCTGACAGCTGGTTACTTTTCTGTAATCCTGTTACATAAAAACTAAGTTAGTTCTAGCAAAAATGGTATCTGCTCCAGCAAAGAGGAAATCAGATCATTCTCAAATGTATGTGCTAAAGGCTGGACAGGAGGATGTGGAGAGACATGGGAATAAAAAGGGGGATCAGAGCTAAAATCCAATTTAAGGAATTTTTGAAAAATATGAGGAAGGGCACATGAAAATGGAACCGGTGTATGTAGTGGATGTTGGAGGTAAAAAAAATACAGGAAATCTGGGGATGGAATGAAGTGGATTGCGGGAAAGGCTACTGTAAGGAGGACTGAGTACTGCACATGTTCTCTGTGCCACAAGTACAGGGTATAGGTATTGTTATTGTGCAGAGAATTGCTTGTGTGTTCTAGAGATGCACACTCAGATCAAGTACATTTTGAAGTTTCTTGTGCACTGGCAGCTGGCTGTCAGGACTGCTTTCACATGTATAATGGTAGCTTCTGAGATGCAAAACAAGGACTAAGTTAAGAGAAGGGGGACAGGAGGAGAGCTGAAGTAGATGAAAGAGAATGCAAGAGAGGATATGGAAAAAGAATGCAGGAAATTAGGAGGTAAGTAGTTGTAGGGCTTTACCTGGCAGTCTAGGCTAAAGGCTGTTATTGTCTTGTAATCTTAGCCAGGTAGTAGGTAGAATTCAGATGTTACTTTTTAATGCATTACTGCCCCGGCTAGTTGCCCTACCCTTCTGCTGAAAGATGTTACACCCTGAGAGAGAGGAGATGGGAACTGTACCTATTTCCCTGTGTAGTGTGGCAATTAGATTTAACCACCAGTGAGGACATTGAGGCAGGTGAGTCAGATGCCTGTAGTTTCTTCTGCCTCACCTCCTATGAGTATGGTACCCTCTGGCAGATGGGAGGGATAAGGCAGTGTGGTCTGTAATTTCTTTTGAATTGGCACAGCCAGATCTGTCAGGCTTCTCTTAACTAATTTTTGCTGTCCTACAAATCCTCTTGCTTTAGGCAGCCATGTGAATATTCATATGTTGGTGCTAGGTTAGACTGCAACAACCTGAAGAAAGAAAAGGGTGGCATAAAACTGGGAGGGTACAGATGGTATCTTCTACCTGTTAATGGAAAGGAAAGCTTTCTGCTAGGTGCCAGTGAGAAACTTTACATTTCTGTGTGTGCATTTGAGGCTGAATATTGATCCCAGGCTGGCTTGCTTATGAAGAACCCAAAAAAAAAAAAAGACACTTGATTAAACTAATATGTAGCATATGGAATATTTCTGACACAGGAAATATTGACGTGCATCTTCAAATGAGATTAATAATTTATACACATGTAAAGATTAAAAAAATAGGAGGTCAGTCACATAAATTTCACTAGCTTTAATTGTGGAATTGCTCGCTGACTACTTTTTGTGTAGTTTGTTGTTATTTACTTTGCCAAATCATTGATTGATTAACTGAACTGTTCTCTAAGTCAAGCACAGCATTTTTCAAGGTCTGTTTCAGCACAGTATAAAATAATTACAGCTATAAACAAGAAAGAAGCAGGAATGCCACAAAACCCCACATATCTATTACTTGTCATCTGTAGAGTCTAGCTGTTTCCACAGAAGCCTGTTAAAATTAAATGCTGAGCTTTATTTAACGTACTTACTTGGTCTCTCTGCCTTTGCCTTTACCGTTCTTAATTCAAAGCTCTTTAGTTCATTTCACAACATGGCATATTCATGGTCATGTAGATACTTATAATCCACAATAAATTGCTGTACAATTATACTTGGCTTTTAAAAACAAACAAATGTTCAGTTGGAGCTTTTGTAGCCACTACATAGGTGGCTGTTACAGTTAAGTATTTTGCAGGACAAATACTAATTTATATTGGTTTGTAGACCATAGAGAATTTTGGATAAAAAACTACTTGAAATTTAAAGGAAAAATAATTAAAAAGAGGAGGGAAGTATGTACTTGGAATTCAATATTAGCTTGACTTCATATCATTACCACTCATGCAATATTTTGTTTTAAAAATTAATTTACCTTTTTTATAATTCATCAAAACAGTTTATTTTGCCTACCAATAAGCTCTCCATAGAAACAGTCGTATCTTAGTAACATTCCAAGAATAGAGTTCAGGGAATACACTGCATCCGTGTATACTACCCTTAAAGAAACATTTGTAGTACATTTCGCAATTGTACTGGGCAAATCTCTGCAGTGCAGCATGTCTTGCTGCTTCCTACTTATCTCCTCACATGTGAGGTACAGGGCACTTCTGCCTGCGTTATTCCTTCATAGAAGCATCTTAGCAAAGATGTCAGACTGCTGTCCATTACAGCTCAGAGTTTTTTGGGTTTTTTTTTTGTTTTATTTTAATTGGATGCTGACAAATGAACTACAGTAACACTATGTGCCTTTGGCCATTGTCACTTAAAAGTAAAACTGTTTTGACTAATGCCCCTGATATTTTTTCCCCAATTTTTCTACATAGAAAAATCTTGAAAATCTTGTCACTGGTGTCACCTCATGTGAATCTGTAGTTTCTCTGTTGGGCAGTGAATTTCTGCCACATCACAGTCCAGCTGGACGACTCCAGTTGACCCTAGTGTTACCAGATCTCATACTGTTCTGCCCCTCTCCTTTTTGTTCCCGATTGTTGCTGTATGGTACCTGTTTGTCCTCTGGCACCTAACTTGGTTCTCTCTGTTCCTCCAATGCTGAAGTGATCCAAGGGAACAGTTACAATGACATTTGAGCTTCTGTCAGCACCATGCTGATATTTACACTGAGCTGATTATTAGCAAATTAAGCATATGACTATGCTGCAAAACCTATTTAGTTTAACTAGTGCTTCAGGGGAAGAGTAACAAGAAATAAAGCATCATGCAAGGGCTATGTGGACACTACATTTTTGGCCTGGGCCTCAGCCCCAGATTTGAGTGTGGGACATGCCATTGTTTTGTCCAGTTAGGAAGAGATGAGGCTTGCTTTTCAGCTGTTTCTTAGATGCTTTTAGTTATTAATTGATGCATTCCAGCTGAGAGTAATATCTGCCTTGGATGTTATTCTTCTCAGATTCAAAATAACCCAGGCCATTTAACATTGCTGTGAAGTAGAGAGTGTCCTAACCCCAGCCCTCCACAGAGGCTTTTAAGATGTCAAGCAACAGAACATCCTATCCCAGGTTTTAAGGGAAAGAGTGGTTATCAGCCTTGGTTTCAGGCCCAGACTAACTGAGAGAATGAAGACAGACTCAAGATATCTTTTGTTTCAGCATGCAGTTATTAAAAGAGCATGTCTAGAGGCAAAGCAGAGGCCTACGAACCAGGAGAAGCCAGGCAGATTGAAAAAGAAACTCTCCTTCACTCTGTGTGGGGAGAAAGAGGCAGAGAGAAAGCATCTGCTGAAACAAGGTTTTGAAAATTCTGGATTTGTGCAGTTAATCAAAATTTGCAGCACTAGCAGGCAAGCTATTTCATAATAAGAAATGGGGACATTGGGAGGGATGGTTTGGGTTTTTTTTTTGTTTGTTTTTTTGGGAGGGTTGTTATTGGAACATTAGGGGAACATTAGGGTACTATGAACTGCTTGAGATGTTTCTGAAGTTTTAGAATAGTTTTAGAAACTGAAGACTTTTACACACCTCTCTCACAACCTTTATATGCACACTCTAACCTAGAGATGCTTTCCCCTCCATTCTCAATGGCTGTGGCATCTCCATGCTCAGGTCTCATGCCATTGTGAGTCCTCACTTTCCATCCTTCATCAGCCTTTGGCAGCCACGGTTTGCATCCTGCATGTGCCACATGTATGAGACTGGGGCAGGTCAAATACCTTTTCCTGGGGGTGAGAACAGGTGTGGGAGAAGGAAAAAGATGTAGGATGGAGAAAAGCAAGAAGGTTTGCAGTGATACTGAAAGGTGGTCTGAATGGAGGGAAGAGATTCAGCCTAAAGCAGCTGATTTCTCCTAGGCCCTGGTGGAACTGGTAGATTGCTGCCCTCAGCAGCTGTCAAAGGCTGTGTCTACATTGGCAGTTTGTTTCAAAGCAATTGTGCAGTGTGGATGAAAATCCACTTCATTGTCTCCATTTACCATGTGGTGTTTCAGTTCTCAGTGTGGTTTTGGTGCATAGAAACTACATTCCTTAAGGAGGAAATGAAAACAGCAGCTCTGCTTCAAATCTGCTTCACATGCACCCTAGTGCTAATGGGGACAGCAGGTTCCAAAATAGCATGTGAGCTGCATTGTCACAAGGTCCTCTAGCACATATCTAACACTTTTTTCTCTTCAGAAAGCTTTGAAACGCATATGTAGCAAGGTGTTTGGCTCTGGGGACCAGGCTAAATATAATCCCAAATGAACCCCTAAAATACATATCATGGAAAAATGAGGTGCCTCAGCGTCAACCATTTTTTTCTATTGATCTAGTCCTAATGCACAAATCTAACATAAATTATGTTATGGCAAATCTAACATAAATATGTTCCTAGAATGTTTCCTACATCTGAAGAGGGCGAATGTACACCACATTTAATTATACATGTTAGCTTTTAAGACAGCTCTTTAATCACCATTAGTGTTTCACGTCTTAAACTGAATGGAGCAGATACAGCAAATCCTGCTGGCAATCACAGGAGTAGGTATGCAGGTACTGTAGCTGAGGTTACAGGGAAAGCTGTGTAATTGTGCCCCAGGGTACGTAAAGGCACATGGGCTGAAAAACACACTTGGTGAGGTGCTTACCCACCAGGAAAAAAGATGAAAAAAAGACAGACATAGCTGGGTGAATAATATGAAAATATCGTGCTCTCCTAAACGGAAGCTACTACGTACGTGCCTGCTGCAAGGGTAGAAGAAAGCAAACAATGTTGAAGACAGAATGATGAATAGATTTAACAATTAATACTTACTAATCCAATTCTAACATGTTACAAATTCTTAACTGTTGCATTGCTTCCCCCCCCATTTTCTAATTAATTTATTTATGAGCTTATTTATTTGCATAGCTCAGCAACAGCACTGATCTAAGCTTCTGCAAGTACACTGTGCTGCTATTGTCACTTACAGCCAAGGTTTGGTTATAGTTGCTCCCAGGAGCCATAACATGCCCCTATCTCTCACATATGCTACTGTGAATTGAAAGCATGCTCTAACAAAATGTTATGAAAGGGTATGCAAGATTAAAAAGACATTTTTTGGTATGGAAAATTCTCGTGTTCTTTGGGAAGCTGTAATTTGTACAGTTTAGTATTTTTTTTTCATTACCATGTCAGATAAACCTAGACATTCTGCTCTCAGATGATAGCACATTTGGAGTTCTGAGAGAATCAGGGAGCTGCTGGAACATATTGCAGAAACCTAAAGCACTTAGCAACAGAGCGAGTGTGGGATGCAGTGACAGAAGCCGGAATGTGGAAACAAGTGACATCGAGGCGGCTGTTTGGGAGAGAAGAGCTTTTACTTTGTTTATAATTTCAGTAATTCTGAAGAACTTTGCAGTGTGGGAGGTCACTGTGGCCTCTGACTCTGCATATATTCTCTCTGTGTGGTTGTTTTTTCAAACTCCTGTGATAATTATTACCCAAGAGTGCTGGATGTATCAATTTCCTTCTGTTATTTCCTTTTTCTTTCTCAAAAAAAGAGAGAAGTAAAATTAAGATACTTGTTTTTCTTAGTTTATCGTGTTAAAACATACTGGTATGAGATGCACTATGAAGAGATGTGTATCAGGAATTATCTGGATTGCAGAGCTTGATTCTCCACATACTAATATAATTCTCTGCATACAGTGAGGCAGGCAGCATTCTTATTTTGCAATAGCTCCCGTTTAAAATCATAATATGTCCTGGAATGATACAAACATTCACCATGATGTTTTCCAGTGCTTTGCACTAGAACATCCTGATAGCGTACACTAATGTCAGATGTCAAATAACTAGTAAAGAGGAGATGGCTGAGGTGCTCGCCAGCATAAATATATCTGAAATAAACAGTCTCTGACATCAGACTGAATTTTAGAAGGGGATTCAGAAAGCAGCTTGTTTCCAAGCTCCACAGGTTCCACCGAGGCAGAAATGATCTGCAAAACTGGAATTTTACTCAGAAATTGCTGTAAACTATTTTACTGAATGCACCTGCATCTACAAACGCAGAAATTTCCTCTGAGCAGTTACATTAAATGGAGGAGCTGCACAGCTCTGCAACTGAAACAAAGGTCATAAGCTATACAGGATGCTTAAGGAATTCAGAAACCTTATCATAAATGTTGGATTCTGTATTTAATGAGGGTTGAATTAGCCATTAGCATGTATTTTCTTATTCCTCTCTGGAAATCTCTTGTGGTTTGCATTATTCAGTAATCTAATTGTGTCCACTTTTCAGGTATTCTCTATTGAAAACTATAGTCAAAGGAATGACAGGGATGAACTAAATTATTATAATAATAGAGGTGCTACTAAAGTGCATAGAACAGAAAAAATATTAATAGATTCATATATAATAACAATGCACAAGAAACTATTAGTATTGAAATGTAGGAAATTTATCTACTCACTGAATAGTACTGTATAGAATAGTTACAGGTTACTGTCGATACTCTTTAGCCCCACATGTGACCTGTCATTAGGCAAATGGCCTCTTAAAGGGAATTGGATACAGCCTAACTAGTGATCAACTGTTTACCTCCTGAATGTTACAGTAATTTCAGTTATTAAAATCTAGTCGTCACCTTAAACTAAATGCCAAAATTAAAAATTAAAAGAAAATAAAATATTAAAAGGACATAAAACGAAGTCACCAGACCAAAGCTGGGTAGCAAATGTATTACCAAGAAAATTAAAGTAGAGGCATCTCAAGACTGTAAGAGAAGTGTAGTGCAGACAAGGCATTATCAAATCATTCAGGCTCAAGTGGGTGAACCTGAAAAGTCATTGCATGACACTGATGAACAGCAATCTCTTTAAGCCTTCAAAAACACACTGAGACCTCTTACAGCTCACTAATGAAGAGAAGATCATCTTGGCCTAAACCTCACCAGCTCCCTTTGCTTAGGAACACCATTTATACCTTCAGGGCAAAACACTTTCCTTGAGGAAGTTTCCCACACGTCCATGTCTGCAAACTTCTTAGAGATGAAGCGCCAGACTGTCTCTCTACATTTTAATGTATCTCTTCCATATTAATAGCTACAGAGCCCCAGAGAGGAAAAACATCACCTGTTGAAGAGGTTAAAAGACCTGAAATTCCAGCACCATTGCTAAAATGCCTTGACCTACTCCCACTTCATGTTTTTCCTTTCTTCTTACCTCATTCTTCTATTGCTCTCAGCTATTACCTTTCTCTTCTCCTAAGGAAGACCATTATCTCATTATCTCAGATCTCTGCTGTACTCAGCATATGTAATTGTCACTGTCAACCCTAATTCTCTGACTCAGAAAATGTAAGTCAGAGACTTGAGGGAGCTCCACCTTCTCTGTGGAGATCAGCCCAAACCCCTCACCTCCCCATTCAGCACTCCCACTCTCTGCCTTTCTATTCCAACTGCTTCTCTCAAACCATCTTAGATAATTGAAACTGTAGGAGCAGTAACATTAGCCCCTACCTTTCTCTTCTGGAAACCTCCTTTTTTATTTTTAAATGGAGCAAAACCTTTTTCAAACAGAAAAAAAAAACAAAAGAAAAAACCAAACCCAAAAAAACAAGAAGCCCCAAAACCCCAAAACATTTCAGGAAGCTACTAATACCATATTCTTTGTGATAACACGTTATGGACCTTTTCTATAGAAAATGAGCTCAGAAGCCCCTTTCTGATGTTTGAAGGCAGCCAGCATCACTGTCATGCAGGCAGCTGAAGCTCAACACCGTCAGGGTTGCTGTTGTCAAAGTGATGTTTGCCAGATTTTACATGTGAGAAACTGAGGCCTAGGTTCTGCCACAGCTATCTTAATCTAATTCCTTGCCCAAAACCACAAAACTGCAACATACATATCTATATATATGAAAGTGAAAATGTCTCTTTTAGGAAGAATTCTGAAGATAGTATGTTTTCTTTTTCATGTTTTTCCCTGTTCTGTCCAGACTGTCCCTCACTATTCTGAGCAGCCTCTGGGGTTGTACGTGTGGGGCCTACTTCCATCAGTGTTCAAGGCATGATTTCTCTTACGAGAAGACTCTCTTCCTAAGACCCTACTCTTAAACATCGTAGGCACTTAGGATGCTGCAGCCCATTTTCCTGTCCTTTCCACTGCTGTCCCTTGTGTCTTCTCCCCTTCATCCCTTTGTTCTGTACTTGCTTCCTTGACCAGTGCTTATTGTGGATTCCCCTAATTTTTCTGGGCCTCCTCCTCTTCTCCCCACAAAGAAGAATACTACTTACATGCTCTTTTCCATCCTGTACAACTACAATGAAACTTATATTATCATCTACTACCGTTCCTTCTACCTGCATGTCAGATGCCACATTTTAACAGCCCTTGAGCTTTCGAAGGCAAATTGCAATCTTTTACCGGTTTTTTTTTATTTTTTTATTTTTTTATTTTTTTTTATTATACTGGAATGCTCCTCATCCCAGTAGCAAGAGTCTGTCCCATCTGGTCGTCTCTATATTTCATATTTTTATATTCCCAGATCCTTCACATTGTGCACTAGTGGTACAATGAATACTGGCCATTAAATGTGCACCCACACTATGCAAAGCAGCACTCTATCAGAAATGCACAACATGATCCCAGATATACTGACTTCAGAGACAGACTGTTCTGGTACGTCCTTCTGCTGTAACTACATTGTTTTGGTATTTCCACACAGCACTGTGCTATGCCAAGTGGCTAAGCCTGTTTAGAGCTGGCTCAGATGCTGCATCTGATGTCAGATCAGTACCGGCAACAGTCTTATGACCTCTCACTGAAATTGGGATTTGGCATTATGGCACCTGTCAGTTCTTCTTCTTACGCTTCCCCGAAAACACCCTGATATTCATTCTCCCAGAACTACCAGGTTGTTTTGAACTATAGATGATATAGGTGGTGAGAACTCACAGAGAAGCGCATTCTTTGGAGTGTGTGTGCTGCCGAGTGAGGGCTGGGTGAGCATTGCTGGGATATCTAAAGAACAGTAGAAGTATTATAGTATGATAGACATTATACTCAAACATGCTTCTTAATATGTAATTTAAGAAAATTGTTCTGGCTTCTCTGAAAGAACCACACAATCTGCAGTATGGATCAGGGCAGGCTCTCTATTCTCTCAGTCCTTGAAAATGACTGTAGTAAACCAGTGTGAACCAAGCTCTCACACTGAATCTTCCAAAGGGAGTTCAGCCTTACTCCAGTCTGAGTGATCTGCCTACCAACAGAGCTATGCAGACAAGTGGTCTTTGTGCTAGGGACAGAATTTATGTGTAGGTGGTACATGAAGAGTAGCCTGGAAAAAAATGGTGGCTTCTAGGAAAGTACCTGATAAATAAAGTTAGTTATTTTAAAGAACTAACCAAAGATCTAAAGGAAAGCTCATTGTAATTCCAGAGCTGGAGAAAGCTTTTTGTAGCAGAGCTTAATGATGTGGTCCTTTCTTCTTAACTAAATCATGGGACAAACTATAAACCAGGGGCATAGACTGCATTTGAAATTTTAACCTTGAAACATATACAATACCATATGCAATGTGCAGGCATGTTTTGTTAGGTCTGTATAATCGCTGCAGTTTTGGCAGCAATGTTAGTGGCACCGAGGAGATACAGAAAGTCCTCTCTTCAGCTAAGGTAGTCAGATGATGTAGTTCTGTGACAAACAAGAAATAATCTATAACTTGTGGCATAAAATTTGCTGGTAAGCAATTTCTCTTATCTCCGCAAAGAAAAGTGTAAGTAGCAGTAGTGTCTTAAAAGGCTTTTCCTTCAAGTGTACACATTTTAAAAAGCAACTCTCCTGAAATGGCATAATTGTTTTTTATATTGCTTCAAAACATTCCTAATTAGCAAAGGAGGCTATGGCTATATAAACAAGGAAAGCAGTGCAATCGGACCAGATCTACTGGGAAACAATTAGTCCCAGGGACCAAATGTTCACATAATGCACATTTTTGGAGTGAGGTGCATGTATGTGTACTTTGAATTTGTTCTTATGTGTTCCTAGAGATAGACTCTCGAATACCGGTTGGAGGATGTCAGGCATGCTTGAGGGAGCATACATTTTCAGCTTGCTTCCATTCAGAAGTTCAACCCATGAACTTCAGATCACTCAGTAACAAGAAACATGTGCAGGAGCTGAGGATGCTTCGAAAGTGCACTCATGATCTGAATCAAATTGCTGATGTAGATGCACCCATAATCTCAGATCTACAAATTAGCATGGGGCTTTTTTCTTCATGTCTGATACCTAGTGATTATGTTTCTGATGACTAAATTATATTTAAGTTACCTTTGTGCTAACTCAGATGGATGTATAATGCTTTACTTCAGGGAAATTGTGTCTTTCTTCTCTAAGGAAACATTCCATCAGTCTTATAATGGAATTATACAGTTACAACATAATAAAATTTGCTCCTTTAAGGATAATTTATTAAGCAGCATTATTGCTAACAATACAAAAGAAGGGATAAAAACTAGCTCAGTTACTTTGGTTCCAAAAATGCCATACTTTTGTCTCTGGATGTAATAGGTATGCCAGAGTATACAAAGTAGATCCACTGAGTAAAAAAAATAGCCATTTTAATATATTCACCTAGTAGATGAAAAGCCATATGTCCACTTGAAAGCATTTTAGCAAAATTTTAAAAATGTGCTACCAAAGTTTCTTTTACATTTGCGTCACCAAGGTCTACATACTTTTTTATTATTGTGTGGCAAAGTGCTGAGAGCAATTACTTTTTTCCATCATGTAGAAAAGAGACAATAGTCTGTTCTTTCTGATTTGAAATTCTGGGAGAGAAAAGGGCAAAGATTACAACTTTATTTAGAGTATCTTTTGGATGAAAATAAAGAACATAGTATGCTGACCAGAAAGGTATGCATTTGTATATATAATGTATATAACTATTACGTTCTGAAAAATGGCAACACGGAATGCTATGCTAAAGCAATGGACTGTGCAATTGAAATAATTGTGTCTAATTACAGAAGTTCAGAGTAAGCTTTGGAGAATGGGAAATAAAAGTATCCTGTTCATTAGAAAACAGATACTGTAAGAATTGTCAGCTTGGCAGACATTAATAGACTGATAAAAATGCAAGAATTAGGTCCTATTTTCTTTTTTCTCTAAAAAGCTTTAATAGGGATATTGAAGACAAATAACATTCCCACATGTATGTAAAATACAAAACAATAACATGATCTTAAATATTGTCTAAAATTCTAAAGTCCTGAGATAAAAGTTCATAATGACATAATTGCATATACCATTAAAAATTCTATCAATGTAATAATTTATACAAAAATCTCAGAAGGACCTTATTAGCTTATCATAAAGAATAACCCAGAAAATACATAGAATAAAAATTATTGCTGAAAACCATGAGATATTCAAATAACTGCGTGAAGACTAAGATATTTTTTCTACTTCCTTAAATAAGATAACCAACAAATTACTTTTCAAAATTACATAGTTCTACTCCTGACTTCCAGGCTGCCAGATCTCCTAGTCTAGGGTCAGGCTATGACCCTGTCAGCTGCCTGAACATATCTCAATCAGCAGATACTCTGACTTTGGCGTGAAGTATTCTGGCAAGTAAGTAAGGAACACTGTAAGACGGAAAATGGAAACAACAATGCCAGAAAGTTTTAAAATTTGTACTGTAATGCAGTAAGAAATAGCCTGAACAGAAATGCATTGATCTAAAAATATTGGAGGTTATTTTAGGTCTCCCTTTGTTGGTTGCCAGTGGTTAATTCCTAGAAGAGTCTATTTTGATCCTGTGAGTACTCACAGACCAAAGGCACCACAGAGAAAGTTTCATGATAAGGATGCATTTGGCTACTCATAAGTTATATATGCAAACAGTAGAGTTATTACCCTGAGAGGATTTCTATCTACAGCATTTGCAGCAGCTCAGAATTATAACAGAAAATGTGCATCAGGAGAACATGAATAAAAATGCGTTGTCATGTTTGGCTTCAAGAGAGATTTGGGAAGGGCTTCAGAATGAATTTATTTCTTGGAGTAGGCTCTGCTTCCTCTCATTTAAAGTTTGTCTTGAGAATCTTTGTGAAATTAAGAAAATGCATGATGGTTTTAAACAAAACGTGTCACTGCTTTTTTTCCAAAATCAAATCTTAACTACTTGATGCCTAGCAATCAGCATAAGCTGAATACAGCTAAAATTAAATTAATTTCTCTGCTCCATCTCTGCTACTTCTTTTTTACATTCCATAGAAAATATAACTACTGTGCCTTTGTCTGCTCAAAAAAATAGGATGCTGTCTTTATTATAGACCTCTCTCCAGGTTTAATGTGTTTCTAAGATGTAGCTTTCATGCCCATCACTAAAAATCTTTTTCAGACTTTCACTTTTTCATGATTGGAAGGGATTTATTTAGAGGGCTTTTGTACAAGACGACTGTACAGTTGCGCTAAACTAGCCTTAGGCTTAACGTCTTCATTAGAAGAACACCATTGGCTTTCTGAGATTTGAGGCAAGATCTCTGAATGAAACAGGAAGTTTACCTACATGGTCTTCATAGTCAAATAAATTTAGTACAACCTCAGAAAAAATATTTGCAGGAATATTTGGAAGTCTTTCTGAAATTGGTATCTACTTGAGTAGAATGTGCTTGTAAATTGGAATAACAAAGCCTAATGAAGCTTGTCTTAATCAAATAAAGAAAATAACAGGTACTGTAGGCAAACTGTCTCATAGCAGAAACTGTTACACCTTTTGGAGAGTCGCTAATGGATTTTGATATGTCCAACTGCTACCTTAGGTTCTGAAGTCCGTAAGTAGATCTCAGAATCTGTTGTGTTTCAACTTAAACCTCTGAAAAGCTGAGGCAGCTATATAAAAAAACTTCTGCATCTCTCTCCCCAAAGACGGATTGATCTACTCAGTGCGTAACAATACAGCCCGAGTAGGTGAGTCAGATATCACAGATTGTTCACACAAATATTACACATTCCTACACTTTCTTTGGGGAAAAAAATTAAAATCAACTGAAAAAGATCACTTCTCCTGAAGAACACATTTTCTGCAAATCAACTGAAATTCATCTATATACCATAGAATATTTCCCTAATGATAAAAAGAAACTGAGAAAACCTTTCTGTGAGGGTTCACATTCATATTAAAAAAAATTCTCTTTATATTATAACCTTGAAGGCTTACACTTTGTCTTTAGAATTTGGCACTGAAACCTTTCATATGATACAATGAAAACACAGTGACAACTGTCACCCCTAACTTGAACACAGCTCTGTAGGAACCTGGCAGTTGCCTTTCTCAGCCCTTGCAGCTCTTTTTCACGTTGATCACTCTTTTCCCTTCCTTTTACTACTCTGACGCACTAGATCAGAAAGGAAGCCAAGAACTGTTTCCAAGTAAAAATGTAGCATTTTCCTTCTCTTAGCATTCACTTGCATTAAAACTGTCCCAGATCTGCTTTCAGCGTCCATCAAAAGTCCATCACTTGCTTGTCAAAAGATTCACAAGGTTCATTTACTTTTGTCAGTGTATGTTCCAGAGGTCAAAGACCACTCTGTGGTTTGACAGATTTTGTATACTGCTCAGAGACAGGGATAGTGCTGGAATAGTTTTCAAATATGTGTCACCGTCTCAGCAAAGGACTCAATCTGCTGCTTTGTTTGAAAAGCATTGCAGTCCTTCCTCTGTAGGTGCCTCCAGCTCTGTAGGTGCTATTGTATATAATGTTGCTCTCTGTATTGTGTCCTAAATAAGCCATTCCCACCACTGCACATTTCCTTACCTTTGCAGTCAAGCATGTAACTTCCTAATTCAGGATATGTTTCTTCATGGTATAGCAAAAAAAAAAAAATGCTGTCAAAACATAACATATTTTTCATATCCTTATAACAGGGAACAGGTAGCCCTTAGATAAGATTATGAATCCACTAATTGTGTTTGAATATGAAGGCAGATTTAAGCAAGGCATCTTAGCTTAAAGACATTATCAGTAAGCCCCAAGCAGCTCTACCAAACAGCCCTAAAACATGATGGACAGAAGTATGGGAAGGAAATGACAACAGCAAAATCCCTCATAGCTGCCCATAGAAGCCCTGTATTCCCACATCACTTATTGGTTTTAGGCAGAGACAGGTGCCACAGGTTTGAGTAGCAATAAAATTGCATGTCTGCTACTGCCCATAAAGTTAATTAACTGAAAGGTACAAGTGGTTTCCCTCTTGAAGGCTTAATACAAGTTCTTCCTTTTTCTCCTCCCATTGCACAACTTTCGTCACATTTATGAAGTATACTCCTGGCATTCAGCAACTTATTTTACCTCTTCCAACTATCTGATGGCTTTTTAAGGACATTTGTCAGGAAGCCTAGAGCTATTCTTTTGCATCATATCTGATTCTTCTGGACCATGTGAATAGCAAAAGCTGTACTGTCATATAAAACATTTTGTTTCTATTGGTCCTTGACCGTGTTTTCCTTGCTGAACTCACAAACTGAATTTCCTCAGAGGAATCAACACCACTTCTTTCTCTGGAGTTACTTCTGGTTTTTAAATCCAACAATGCACTCCCACTCAAAGGAGAAGAACTGGATTCTCACTGGCACTTGCCACTAGGCAGGCATATCACAACTAAAGTAAATGCACGTCCTAGTTCTGAATGTGCTAGTCCATAAATACGCTAAACATTATTTTAAAGTCGCATGTCTTCATTACCCTATCAGCCTGAAAATGATAAGTGATGGTCCAGAACCAACAACTCAGACTTTTTTTTTTAAAGCAGTAAGGAAGAGATGACATAAATTCTTTCATCGCTGGAAACCATCAAGTTATCTTGCAGACATCTGGTAATATTGCATCCATGACTGCCTCTTGTCTCTGAATATCAAGTGGACCTATAGTCACCAAAATTCAGGTGTGCATTTGCCACGAGCACCTTAGAAAGGCATCTGCGCATGCATCTGAGAATTACTCACAGGAAACAAACTTTGACTGAAGGAATAAATAGGGTTTAGCAGATGTTACCTCAGCCCCTGAACCCTGATACCACCGGACGCTCTTCCTGTTCAATTCTGCTATGGTCATCCAGTGTTTTCCCTCCTTTGTTGGGTCTTAGTAACTCCACAGCTGTTCACACAAGTGGAACTGACACATGAGAAGTAAGCAGGCAGCTTGATGAGTTAATAGCAAAGTTTTTTACCTTTCTGATGCAAACATACTCTTGGCCCTATGGTCATGAGCAGACACTTCCTATATGGCTTTTTACTAAGTTAACTCTTTGTGGGTTCTTCTGTTTCTGAGGCAGCTTCCTTATAACTGACCTGGCAATATTAAATCACAGGTTGCTACAAGTGCTCTGCCTGGGCGGGTGTATTTACTTAAATTCCATGTCTTGGAATCCTATCTGTGTCAACTCTCCTATGGCACTATCACCTGACCCAGTTTATCCCTAATTTTACTGCAGTTCAGATTATTATCTAAATGTTCACCTACCAATGATGAATAAATCATTAGTCTGCCAATCAAAAAGCCACAATTTTTAGCATGTAGGAACATAGGTAACATAAAGGATCACCATAAGCTTGCAAGTCATACAAGCATTGATATTTCCTGACATGGTTGCAACTTCAATACTTATCACTCTCTTCCTGTTTTGTATACATAAAGCTTTTCTCTGTAAACATTAGATTATGTACATTGTAGGCTTCTAGAAGGATCTATAATCTTTCCCAAGTTTAAAAGTTCCATTAATCTACTTATAAGCCTTTATGACTTTTGGACCCATTAAATGTTCAATCCATTAAACGTTAGATGGAAACTATCTGAACTGTAAATTTCAGTCTTCCAGAGAACAGTAAAATAGGAATTGATATTGTAAGCATCCAAAATTGAAATAACATACATGCCATCATGTTTACTGTGGTGGTTTTTTTTACATGGTTCTCCATGGCCTTCCTCTCTGGGTGCTGAGAGGGTCTCAACTGCCCTCCGTACACTGAACCTCCACCTAGCAGGGAGTGTGTACTTGGACCCTGTCAAGCTCTGGCCCAGGAGTTTTGGACTGAACACTCTTCATGAGCTAGCCATGGTTAACTTCCCAGAGCTAAAAGCTTTATCTTTACATAGTACTGTAATCTTCTCCATTAGGAAAGGGTTATACTCCCATTTCTCTCATTGTTTTCTTTGACTCAGTTTGTTTATGTGGCTGAAACACCAATGCAAACTGCTAATGTTACATTCAGTCCACCGCCTGCTAGTCAAATATTAGGGACAGGCAAAGCTGTACTCAGCAGTGTCTCTTCCAGCCTCTCAAGTTCCCCTTGAAGGCACTGCTGCTTTTCGACATGGCTTTTCAACACCAGGGATGTGAAGATCAGCCCTTTAACACACAGCACCACCTAGTGAAGCAAACTACCTCAGATCTTTACAGGGACTTGAAGTGGATATATGTCCCCAGCAGTACTAGCAGTGGCACAAGCTACTGTTCACAAGAGGCCAGTGTTTATTAGTTATCTGGAAGCCATTACAGGAAGCTCTTTAATTACTGTGGCAAAGCACAGACAAAACCTTAAAAGGTAGCAGTCATTGCTCTCCAAGTCATGTTCTTATATTTAGTTGTCTTGTAAAAATATCCAGTGATTTCTAAATCCCAGCATCAGCACATTTGTGCCATGTCTTTTCATTTCAGGTTTCGTTTTCTATAGCTTCCACAGAAATCTGAGGGACCTACTCTTGCACTTAACCATTTGGTCCCATGGTCAGTGGAATTAACTCCATACTTAAGAATCACCTTTTAACAATTCCTACTAACACCTTCCACTAGTAACAGAATACCTCCTGGAGATGGATCCACACAACTCCCAGCAGGTAACAATACAAAGTCAGTGTGCAAAATGAGTCAGACACATTACTCATAATTTTAAATTATTCTATAATTTCTCTGGCCTGGCTAAAGCAGTATTTTCTGGTTCACAACTTTCAGCATGCTGATGCTGCATCTATGCGGTCGTTCAAAGATAGTTCCATTGCTATCAACTATGGGTTACTTAGATGCACTTTTCAGGTAATTCATTGCTTTACTGCTCCCTGTTGATCCTTTTCCATTCACCATTAAGAAACGGTGTCCAACTGGCCCTGGATGCTGCTGTTCATTGTTCCATATTTCCATTGCTTCATTGCACCATATTTCTAAGCTTTGACTTTAATCTGCCCTTTAATGCTCATCACAACAATGAACATGGCAACATAGGTTGTTTCGTTCAGATCCCTCTCAAACCTCTTTACCATGATGCCTATAAAGAGCTTGAAAACACATAGGATGCTTTGGCCACCTCCTGTGACACTGATAAATACAGCCTGGTTGTTCTCTAGTTTGCCGCCTTTATTAATAGGCAGATGTAACTGTTTAGAGCATTATCATGGTTTCTTTTTTTTTTTAACTCTGTAGTCATGCAGGAAGCCTGCTCAGTGATACAATCCCTAAATTCACACATGATGAAACAGCTATTGAAAAACTATCTCCTGGCCTTGTCCAAGCTTCCTCCTGTAGCCTTTGTAAGGCAAACAGCCTCCATACGGCTGTGCAAGACCCTTTGCTTGCCTCTTGGGCCTACAACCTGATGGCCAAGCCTTTGCCCAGGGGAACATAGAATGGAAGGTTGGAAGAGACCTTTAAAGACCATATAATCCAAATCCCCTGCAGTAAGCAGGGACATCTTTAGCTAGATCAGGTTGTTCAGAGATTCATCAAGCCTGGCCATGAATGTCTGCGGGGACGGGGCTTATAGTACCTCTCTGGGCAACTTGTTCCAGTGTCTCACCACCCTTATAGCAAATAACTTCTTCCTAACATCTAATCTAAACCTACCTGCTCTAGTTTAAAACCATTGCCCCTCATCCTGTTGCAATATGCTATGACAAACAGTCCCTCCCCAGCTTTCCTATAGGGCCCTTCAGGCCACTATAAGGCATCTCTGGAGCCTTCTCCAGGCTGAACAAGCCCAACTCTCTCAGCCTGTCTTCATTGGAGAGATGCTCCAGCTGTCTGATCATCCTTGTGACCCTCTTCTGGACCCACTACAAGAGGTCAATGTCCTTCTTGTGTTGAGAGTTCCACAGCTGCACACAGTACTCCAGGTGGGGTCTCACTAGAGCAGAGTAGAGGAGGAGAGTCACCTCCTAATCTGCTGGCCACACTTCTGGTGCAGCCCAGGGTGCAACTGGCCTTCTGGCCTGCAAGTGCACCTTGTTGGCTCATGTCCAGCTAGCTCTTCGACCACCCCAAGCCCTATGGATGAAGGCGAATTTCATCCCTCCACCGCCTCTCCTGCTGCTGGGGCGGGGGGGTCAGCATGGAACCGTCGGCGCCGCAGCCGGATCCCAGGGACCTACACGGCTGGCCCTGAAGAGCCCCGCGGGACGGTCGCCCAAGGCCGTCCCGCGGGGCTGCCGCGGCGCCTCGCCGCCNAGCGACGCCGTCGCTTAGCGACGCCGGAGCGTTCCTGCCGCGGCCGAGCCGGAGCATGGCAGAGAGCGCCTCAGTCCCCCGGCCCTTGCCGGCCTCTTTCTTCGGGGCCGTGGCGCCGGGCAACCCGGTGGTAGACAGCTTCGAGGCCGAGCTGCGGGACGTCCTGGGCTTCCTGCGGCGGCTGGGAGGCTCAGGGGACGCCAAGCCGCAGCAGCACGACATGCACCGCCGCGGGTAGGGGATGCGCCGCCGCCCTCTTGCCGTCGCCCAGGTCCGGGAGGCAGTTGGCGTTTCCTTGCCTCAGCACCCTCCTCGTACTTCTCCAGCCCCTCTCCCTCGGTCGCCTCCCCGCTTCTCTCGTCCTGCCCTTCCCGCCGCGGCGCCCTCCTGCCCCTTCCCTCTTTCCCCCGCTCCGTCCTCACGTCGCATCGCTGGCCCCCTTCCCTCCCTGTCCCCCTGCCCTGGGAGGTAGACAGGAGGCTAAGAGAGTGCCAAGATACCGGCAATCCGGTGTGATTTCCCCCCTCCCCCCCCGCTCCCAACACAAACACCTTTTTTTCAGACCTTCCCAGAAGGCTAATGATTACGGGGGCAAGAACAAGGTGTTGTACAAGTTGGAAGTGCCAGTGTTGGCTGTATCAGAGCTGCCTGAACTTTCTGCTAGGAAATTCCCTTCACGGTGCTGGAGCAACTGGCAGCCCACCAGCATGTGCTGCTGCCTGCGAGGGTGAATGCATGTGGGCACGTACAAGCCTCTAAAAGATGCGCTCGTGGAAGGGCTACATGAGGACAACACCACACAGCTCTTTTTGTGCGTATGTCTGTGTCTCTGTTGGTATATTTTTATACCCGTTGATGCAGGCAGGACATATGGCGAGTATAATTGTGCATATTTGTTTGCTCACATAAATGCATGTCTGTGGGCATGCATAAATCTAGATTTTGTAATGCAGTTAAGACAGCAACTGGGATCAGTGTATGATTCATGATGCATGCATATGTCTTTTATAGACTGTGCATTTCTCATGTAGCTCTCGCTGCATTTAGGTATGTTACAAGATAAAAGTTCAACTGCTTCGTTTAAGGTAAATGGTTGATTTTCTATCATTATCTGAACAGTGTTCTGTTCTGAATTTACAGGTCTTTAATAAAAAATTGAAAGTTTCCCAGGTTACCAACATTTCATTCAAAAGCATCACAGGAGCCAGGTTTCAGGGTGGTTAATGTATATTTCACTCAGTCCTTTCCTTGATGTTGTCTAAAGATGACTCTTCTCTAAAGAGTTGTATGCATTTTCAGGAGGTGCTCATATTCTGCAGCCCGGAGACCTTTCTCATTATAAGCCACCTGCATTTATAATTTATGTGGCATGTTCATCCTCAGGTCTAGGCCTAGAACTATCATGCAGGTATCAGTCTCTAGGCTCTAGTGTTTTGAATCACAGTATATTGGCTTTTTGCATTGCTTCAGCAGCTGATTTCAGTGTGCTGCTATTTTTAAGCCTCTCGTTTATGGCTTCAGACCTTTTTTCTGCACTAGCAGTATTCTTACTTTGAAAGGTAGCTCCTCTAGGCTCCTTGGAGGAAGAAATGCCACTCAGTTCCTTCACAAACCTCCAAAATTGCCAGTAACGAATGCATTCATTGTATCTTTTGTTTGAGAGTTGGGCATGCAGAACCTTGATCTATTTACAAGTGTCATGCATTACCAGTTTTTATGAACAATGTTTCCAAGTCTTTCTATACTGTCTTGGAATATTTTGACCTGAGTAGGCTCTTTTTTCACAGAATCACAGAATGCTTTGGGCTGGAAGGGACCTTAAAGATCATCAAGTTCCAACCTCATGGGCAGGGATACCTCTCACTTGACAAGGCTGCACAAGGCCCCATCCAACCTGGCCTTGACCCCTCCAGGGAGGGGGCATTTCCCTGGACAGTTTCAAACTGTTTTTTTGTAAATGCGACCCATGTTCACATATAACTAAGTTGGCATGAGACCATTTTCTCATCTAAAGAATTCTGCAGCATTCATCATGGAGATGAGAGCTAATGGTACATAGTTCTTGATCCCAACGATGATCCATACTAAAAGACCATTGAAAATGTTTTGTACTGTGAAGCTCCCAGTAGCTTTGCATCCTCTGGCATTCTTCATTTGTATCTGGGAAGTACAGAGGGTTGACAGTGGAATTTTGATTGTTGGCAGGTAGCAAAGTCATGGATATTTATTTGTGATTATGAAATTTCAGGGTTGTTTTTCTCTTGCCTCTTATTCTTTCATAACTCAGAATTGGAGCATGTGCTGCTTGCAGAACCAGCCTTAGTCTTGTTCCTAAGAATTTATTAAGGTAATGGTTATTAAAGATGATTTCCTAAATGCTCTAAAGACTTCTTGCTGCGTCACTTTTCAATCTGCTTTTCTTGGCATGGGTTGAGATCAAAGTGTGGTTAGTAGAAGAGCAAGAAAGCCAGCTTGCACATGGCAGGTATGTCAGCTTCATTCCTCCAATGCTGTCAACCTTTTGTGTTGATAAGTCACCAGTAAGGTCATAATTTAGGCACTTAAAATGTTCTAAAGTAAGAAATTAAAATTACTGAGGACCTGCCCTGTACCGGAATCATGAATGTTTTCAATTAGAAGAAGTAGCAATCAAAAGTATTTTCCCCTCAACTAAACGAGAAGTTGTTTTACCCCATTTCTCTTGGCAGTGCAGCCATAGAAGGTTTGCTTTGAACAATTGATTTTATCTCATGTCTTATTTAATAATACATCTTTTGATCATTATCAGAGAATCCTTGACTACCTGTAGTAAAGCCTTGTGGCCCAGTGGTATAACCATGTGGGCCTTACCACTGTTACAGGTTGACCTTAGAGAAATTTTTTTCATTATTCATAGAATGCTTGAAGAAACTTTATCTCTGAGCTCCAACAGCCCAGTATTTTTTCAAGAATTTACTTGCTTAACTTGTTATTCTGGTGTCCTACAGCCTGTTTAAAGGAAAGGATGATGAGCTGTTAGGGAAGTGTCTCACTCTCCTCCTTTGTCCATGTCAAAGAAACATGCCAGTGTCATGAGCTGACTTGTACTTAGTCATGACATTGTAGCAGATAGAGTTTACCTTAGTCTTCCCATTGAAGTTGAAAGTTTAGTCGAATTTGTCACTACTTTGCTAAACTAGTTTCTTACAGATTTGTTACTCATTAAGCATCTCATCTTAACATGAGCATTCAAACCAAATAATGAAGATGACCTTCACTGCAGATGTTGATGTTCCAGCTGATCAGTCTTAAAGAAGTTTATTAGTCTCACCTCCCAGAGCTCCATCCACAGTCAGCCTTACAGCCTTACAACTCGATAATTATCCTTTTTTTTTTTTTTGGTCACCTTTCTCCCTCCCCCGCCCAGTATCAAGCCTCTTGGACTCTGAAAATCCTTCCCTAAGTGTCTTGGTAGTCCCTTGGTAGTCCGAGGGAACTCTGCTCAGACGTCTGAGGGATTCCTTTGTTTTGGAGCCTCTTTGAAGGATTATTCCTACTAACTGGAGAGGAATATGTCTCTCAATATAAGAAATCAGCAGCCACCCAGACTGTTAATTGCTTCTGGATGGATCAGGAGGGACTCATTCCACATTTAGAAGGTGCTTTTCATCAGACTGGGCTATGGTTTCCTTTAAAAACATAATGACTTAGTACATTTTATTCATATTGTTGCTTTTGGCCTAGTTTGTGCTTTTACTGCATTTTTCCTTTAGGATACACCTCTAGAATGCCCTACTTATTTCTTTGCTGTTACTTTCAAGAACTGAGAATTGTGCTGATCTGACACTTCTAGAAAAGCAAGGATTATGATTGTTGTAATTCTTTGGTGTAAAGATCATTTTGACAGATTTCTCATACGCCCATGTGTTTCACCTTGAAACATGAAGGTGGCTTACAGCTTTCTGTGTGGAAAAAAAATTATGTTACTTATTGTGCTTTTTTTTTTTTAATTTGGGATCTTTTTATAAGCTGAAATGAAGAGCTAGCTGTCTGGGAGATTGTGAGAATGGATGCCAAGTTCCTTGATGTCAGAAAATAGCTTAAGAAAGTGTCTTGTATTCTAGTCTATCATCCATGTCTTAAGAAGTTGAAAAGTTCCAGCTACCTCACACCAGTTAGCACAAGGTTTACATATGAGAATCCAGCTAGAAGGTTATTTTCGGCCTTTAATTCCTTTCTCATCAGTTGTCTTCCTTCTTAAGAAATTGCTACCTATGAATAATTTAGGTGCTGTGGTTTCACAAGACACTCTGCTGAGGTTTCTGTACAAGTGATTTGTTAAGAGAATAAATGCAAGAGATGCCTGGCACTGTGAACACTGTCAATACTATTAATAATTTGGTAACAAGACTCTTTTCCAAAAAATCTCTGTGCTTATTATCAGTCTGTCTGATAGGGTGTTTTCCAGTTCTAATGTAGCTTTCTTAAAGAAGTCTGTTGGGAAAGTTGTGCACATGAAGGCACTAACCCATCAAACTGCAAACAATAGGGACTATAGTACCGTCGCGATGTTGTCAATTCCCACTACAGAGGAGGCAAACTGCTTAAAGGCAGTTACTGTTTCTGGGAGGCTTGCTGGTTCAGTTAAATACATGATTTGTTACACAAAGTCATCCTTGATTGACAGCTGTGGCTAGAATAACCAGCAGAGGCATGGGAAGAGCATTGCAGCTATTGCCATAAAATCCTTTCTGTTTTAACAAATATTTCATTTGCTTCTCTCTGAATCCCACACTTTAGGATTTACAATTTCTGAGCATTTCTCGCCAAATGAAGTTCATCCTAGTGGCTTTCCAATGACTTTCTTCTGTTGTGATTCATGGTTCTAGATACCGTGAGCTCTATAGCTCTGTATACCATAGTTCTTCCTGCTCTATAGCTGTATGGTTTATTCCATGGCTACCAGCTCCTAAGTTTGCTGCCACCTGACATGCCTTGTTATTTTGGGATCTTTTTTCCTGCTATTAGTACTTGTAGTTTCCAGTCCAATAATTGCTGAGAGCTGTTATCCATTCAGTTTCTTTAAAATAGCAAATTGTTTCTTCAAACAGAACCTCGCAAATACTAGTTGAAAAGTGGGACAGATTTTCCACTTGTGGCCATGTTTGAACGGCACAAAGGATTAACAGCAAGACATTTAAATAAGAATTTACTCGAGAGAAAACTCATCCTATTTTAAATGTGTGATAAAAACTCATGACAGAAATGAAACCCAGAAATGTCCATAGCTGCATGTTAAATCCACTTTTAATGAGCACTTGTTTTGAAATACATAGAGGTTCAAATAGATTTGGAAGAAAGGGGTTTTCACAATTTGAAGTTTACTGATTTGTTTACTTGTTATGACAGGTCTGCTGCCAGTTTTACACTGAAACCTTTTCTCCTGGTTTTTTGTTTGTTTGTATTTTTTTAGAGCAAATACTTTATTTAATATTTGGATCAAATATAAGCCTCGACTGCCAGAGTGGTATTACAATGAAAAACTTCTGAAAGTTGGTGATTCCCTCACCCAGATCAAAGTAAGTCATATGAAAACAGAAAAGTCTCAGTCACAGTCTTCGTTTCATTATGTCTCTGTGCTACTTTAATTTTTAATCATATTTTACTGGAAGCTATTTCAAAAGTAGCAGATTCTTTTACAAAAGAATTCCAGTGAGAGGTGGTGCTTATTATTGTAAAATTGCCAGATTTTTTAATATATTTTCTATATATGTATTTCCTATGCACTTGTTCCATTTGTAAACACCCCAAAATCTTACTTCAAATTTTTTTTGAAGTTTCAACACAGTATTTGACTGTGCCTGCGACACTGCTTCAGTACAATTTTGCGGTGATAGAGCAATGGTGGTTTGTTCCACTGAAATGTCAACTCTGTGCTCAAGTAACCGAAAGTGAATGTAAAGAATTGTCAGGAAGGGAACAGAGATTAAAAACCAGAGTGCAACTACAGCATTATACAATTTTATGTATCAGTGGTGCTCCTGCACCTTGTCTTCTGTGTGCAGTTCTGGTCTCTTAAAAAAAGGTAAATCACAACATGTTTTACTACATGATAACTATTTTTATATTCTTACCTAGTCATCTGTTACTGGCTGCTGCTGGAGATGGGATATCGGGCTAGTAACTAGGCTGATTTACTATAAAGCTTCCTTGAGACAATATAGGTTAAAGGTTGTAGAGAATTAGCATTATTCAGGGCAAGGGAGAGGTCCTAAAAAGGTGCTATCTGCTTAGTGTGATTTTGTGTTTGTAATGATCTGTCAGTGGATTTTTCTACTTTGTGACAGCAATATATTGGAAGATCAATATATTTTTTGTCAATAATACTTTCCTAGTTTAAACCAGTATATTACTGGCTCTTTAAGTGTGTCTATGTTATGAAAGAGTCAGGTATACATTTTAAGTACTTACTTCAGTCTTTCAGGCATATTTCAGACACAGATTTTTGATACTAGTCTTCTAAAAAGGAGATTGTAAAAGAAGAAGTTATATAGCACAAAAGTTAGTGAAAGTCTATAATTTACTAGTAGAATTCATCCATGCTTTTGGAAAGATTTCTGAACTTCCATTTAACTTTTGAACATAATGGGAATAAAAATAAATAAAAAAAAAAAACAGGTTTGTACTTTTTCTTCCAAAATGGGAGTATTATATTTTAATTTTGCTACCCTGCCCTGGAAATAAAAGCAGATAGCTAACATTGTGTTTAAACTGAAAATAATTTTAAAAATCACTCTGTTGACTTTTGCATTAGGAAAGCAGTTAGGTGTATGCACCCTTTTTCATTCTCTGCAGCATATGACACTATAAGATACCTTCATTTCACCGAGAAACAAAGTGATCACAATTAGAAATGTATTAAGATAGTTTGAGGGGCCATCTTTTGTAGGAACCCATCCAGTGAAACTGTTCTCCAACTGTTAAATCCTTTGCTCTGGAATCCAGAAAAAAAAAAAAAGGTGTTTATGCGATTTAGGGAAAACATATGTATGTGGATACTAGGTGAGCATTGTCACAGAACTGGGCAAAGGCAGGAATACCATGTAGATGTTACAAAGTCTTACATAACTTTCGCTGCATTTGCCCTGAAGAATTCCACAATAGTGTCCTGTCTCCTCAATAAAAAGCAGCAAACTGAAGCTGAACTTCAGCATCACTCAACACTCACTGATGGGTTGAAGAAATCATATAGGAAAGTTCTTACTTGTGAGGCCATTATAATTGAAGGGATAGGCTCATGGTATAGATTTAGGAAAACTCACTGAAAATCTTAAGGAAGCTCAAATAACTGCATTTGTACTTGTACTTGTAACTGCATTAATAGACCCTTCATTGCCTAGCCAGCACCATTCACCGGTTTTCCATGTTCTTTCCGTGAACTTATGTTCTATTATTTTAGTGCCTTCTCACTTTAGATTCCTTTCTGTTTTACATATGCTCTGTATCTTTTAGGACACACCTAAGTTCATTTTGTCATGTATCTGGAAATTAGTCCATTAGTCATCATATTGATCAGTACTGACTCATTGTTTCCCTTCCCTCTCTGCCCATATCTGCCTGTTATCTCTGGTTTTAAACATGTTTTAAACTTTGTGTAAAATAAAACTTGAAAAAAACTGAGAGAGAAGTTACCTTTCTCCTACATATCTAAGTAACTAACTTAATAGGATTGTGATCCATGACTTCAGAGAGTAAGAGTTACCGCAGCATGAATCTGTGTATTAGATTACTCAAGTGACTGTCTGCCCATAGCTGTCCACGGAAAAGAAAAGTTTCTGTGTATGGTTGCTGCTTTCACACAGCAAAGAGGACAACAGGGCCTTGTCAGTTAGAGTCTTCAGATGGTTAAAATTCAGGGTGTTACTGTGGTGGTAGGAATATATGTTGAAAAAGTGAGTTCAAGGAAATACTTTTCCGTTTTCTGTGATTAAAAATCAAAAGATCATTTTTATGAATACACATTAGTTGCTTCCACTCCCTCCCTCCAAATTTATCATTACTGGTGTGTGGTGTACGTGCTAGATTTAGTTAAGTTGGTAGAGAAACCGCTAAATAATCTTTGCTGCAGGAAGTGGTGGAGGTGATTCAGTAAATGGCACTTCCACATCTGAGTCCGAGCTGAACAATAGTCTCAGCATGATGGTGGTGAGCTGTAGTTTAAATGAGACATAAAGCTCAACATCCTGTTTGTTAACAGTTCTTAAAGACCCAGAGGCAATTTCTGCTCTGTTCGTGCTGACTTCTTGGCCATATGTAAATTCTGGTTGTTACTTGTTGCATTCTTTTTTGCTGCATCTTATTCTTCCTTTTCTCTTCCTTGCTGCTTTTATAAAAGAAGGACTTAGACATTACGGAAACAGGGAAGAGGGAAGTGAGGATGTCTGTATATTGTTTCAAAGGTTCCACATTATGAAGTAACTTTTCTTGGAAGTATAGTGTTATTATCATTACGCCTGCAAAGTTACAGGACATTCCAGGAGCCCTTTGAGTTTATTACATTAGCCCAGGATTATACTTTACAATTGTTCTCTGATATATCGTGTTCATGATTAAAATAAACAAAAAGTGCCAAACCACAAACTCTTCTCTTATGTACTTCAACCTTCCATATGCCAAGTGCATTCACATCAGAAGTTACATTGCTGAATGTTTGTATGAAACTGTGGTATTTTATTTCTAGCTGCTCTTTCACATTCTTTTTTACATAAAGATAATAAAACTTAACACATCTTTTATAGAAATACAAATGTAATATAAAAACTATAACAATAGTATCTTGTTTGCTCTTTAGGAATATAAGTTGGCACTTCTACAGTGCTATGGAAGATACCTTCAGCAGTTTGCTTCTGTAAACCAGGATGATATAATAGATGATGTGCATCGATTTAAATCCACCTTTTTTCCAAATGGTTTCAGAGACAAAAACGTAGCACTTACAGTAGGTTGGCTTTTTTATCTTTTTTTTTTTTTCCTGTGTGTGTGTCAGACACTTACAGATTCAAAATCAGTAGCCTGTTTTATGCTTCACATGTGTACTCCGTATTAATTAAATATTAATTAATTAAATATTAACTAATATTTAATAGTTTGTCTATCCAGCTTGTATTGAGATTTATCAGTCATATGTGTGATAGGAACATCCAGAGTTGGTACACATTTTAAAAGAATAAAGTGCTTATGCTTTGAGGCATAAGCCAACCACTGTTCACTTAAAGTTAAAAAGGCAATTTTCTCTGAACTGATTATTCTGTAACTGCCTACAGCAGTTTTTGCTCTGACATAGTTGCTATTAACCACTGTCGGAATCAGGATATGGGCAAAATTTGGTAACTGTCCTGCAATTGTTGTAGAAATTTCTGTATCCTATGATCTAAGAACCAGGCAGATTACAAGAGAATTAAAACATTTTGATTTGTACCATAAACTTGCAAAAATACTACATTTAAAAAAAGCTCACAGCATATTAAAAAAAAAGCAGGATTGCATTACTATCAATAGCTTAATTGCCCACTATGAAAAAAAAAGTGGTAGAATGCTGAATAGTTTTGTCAGTGCTCTAAGTTCTGGGAAGCTGAGTAACCTCTAGGAAAAAAAAATCAGATTTTATCTTAAACAATTCTTTGTTGAGAAGCTCTATTTTAAGTCTGTGATGGAAGTTTATTTCAAAATAAACTAATGCAGTTGTAGGCAATGAAAAACAGTGAAATTGTAGGCATCTCCTGTGTATCGAGCAAATCAAACTCATGTTCCCTCAGAGAGAGTTAGTTGGTAAATAAGTGTTCAGTGATGAGAACAAGCTAGCAGCAGATATCATGATAGAAGAGATCCTCTGTTTAGTTTAATTTTTGTTGTTTGTTTTTCAATCAGAGTTCAGCTTCCTAGAAGTAATATGATCGAAGACTGTTAATTCATTTTGGCTTAAAAAAAAAAAATCCTTTGTAGATAAATTTGAAGTTCCAGAGATGGTTTCTCCTGTTTTCTCTGTTTGCCTAGACCTTCACCAGTCATAATGTCAGATGTTATCATAAGTCTAAGCTAAAATGCCTGTTCTATAACTTGGCCTTTAGACATGGAAATAGCCCTGTTTTCAGATATAGAATCTGTTCTGACAATGATATCTACAATTGGAAATGCATAATGGTAATGTGTCAAATGATTACAAAGGCTTTATATGTAAATTTTTATGCCAGGTTTGTGTGGTTACCTTTTGTTTTTTAATGTAACACAAAGGAAATCACAGAAATGGAGTTATAGGACTAGAAACACTCCAGCTTCAGTGAATTTACTGCAAAATTTAATATAAATTCGAATATTATCAGGTTAGTAGGCTTTTGAGAGGTTGATAGGTACTGACTGGCCATGCTCTACTTAGCTCATATTCTGACATGTTGTTTTGTTCAGTTGTTACTGTATTCCAGAATAGACTGAGATCGCATCATGTTATGTATTGCAAGGAAGAGAGGGAACAATGAATCTGTACAGGAGAAAAGTAATGGATGAGCGTGAGAAATAAGGTATTTGTGATACAGATGGAGAAGTAAAGTGCAGTAAGACTTGCATTACTTTACAGGGGACATCTACAGAGATGCCAAGAGTTAAAGCCAGATTCTTTGAATATCAGTTTAATGCCTCATTTATCCTTTCTCCCTTTAGCAGTTGTCATGCACTAGGTACATTTTCATCCTGTGAAGCAGCAGAAACTGACTCAGACAACCTGCTCCTCCATATTCTGATCCTTATTTCAATGTCACGTTAATTTTTTTATGTTTGATCTTTTAATACTTTTTTTTATTGCACTTCGCTGATGTAAAAGCTGCATATGCATCTGTTTTATCTCTCTCTATATACAAATTTTACATGTGTTTCCATGTTTTAGTTCCATGCTTTGCAAGAGAGGGATGTTTGCATTTATCAGATGGTTTGCAGCAGTGACAGAAATCTCCAGAATCAGGAGTCCCTGAAGACATGTTTCAATGTCTTGTCCTCATTACGGCTCACTATGCAAGTGGCTCTACCTCAGGAGAATTTATGTTGGCTTATCTACAATGGTATGTCAGACTTTCCATTTCCATTTATTTGCTAAGAAAACCTATGGAGGAAAACTTTACACATATTCTTTAATGTCAACCTAAGGGTCAATCTTTCCTTAATCTTCAATCACAGTAGGGTTTTTTTGTAACTTTTTTTTTTCTAAAATAAGGGATTTTAAAATTGAAGTTTCTACACAGGATACTGTTTTTCAGGTAGACTCTTTAAAAGTAATGTTTCATTATAGCCATGGTTAGAGGGTGCTAATAAAATGAAATCTAAGAGTGTAACTTCCATAAACTAGATACATAGAGAATGGTATATCAAGATTTTTATTTAAATAACAAAGTTTTGCTTTGAAAGGCAATGTTATTTAGTCAAAAGTAAAATGACTATTATTAATCCATTCTACTATGGTCAATTGTCACAAAATATATTGAAGATATAATGTGGTTTTATAATGTGGTGGCACTGCCATTGCCTGCAGTCACTACTTTTGACTGCAGGTCTGGTTTTTGTTTTCCTGTTTCTATAGGAGAAGAATTAAAATGAAAATATACTCACCTGCCATTCTTAAATCCTACCACCTGTGTGTGGGTTAGGCCTCTGTACCAGTCCTATCCAATATTCTAATCTGGTTAGAAGTATATGTTAGGCAATAACTCAATTTTTTGCAAGTTCCTGAGCATTTTCTTGTGATTTCTGGCAACAGATTCTGTTCTTCATTACACATTTGATTGATTAAAAAAAAAATCTTTCTAATACTTCCTCAATTCTTGCTTATTGGGATAATAACACCCTTCTAGCTCTGACAGTTGACATTGTGATGTCAACTGCTGCAGGTGTCCCTTTCTGAACATTCGTACACACAGAAGAATAGAAATCTCCCCCACTCCCACCAACTGAAATGTCTTTTATACTTCTAGGGATGATTTCTGAAAAGCAATTTTCTGACATAGCCTAAATCAATTAAATTTTTGACAGGATTTTATTTGTAAGTCATGTTGATGCATTTGAAAATTCTATTCACAATCAATTTTCTTCATTTCACTTATCATACTTAATTTCACATAATAATGGTGTTATCTGCTAGGGCAGTGCCATGACAGACTAAAAAAACTAAGGTAAGCTCTGTGATGAGAAGTAATATTTTTTTAAAGAGGCTGGCATTTGGAGTTAAAAATAAGATTTTTCTCTCAGTTATTTAATAAAAATTCAACAAAAAGCATTTTTAAAATTTCATTCTTTTATGATACCCTACTGATATTTTTAAGGTCTTATAATCTGAGAATTGAATAGCTTCTCCAATTTAAAAGTAATAGAAAAATTACTAGCTTATTTTTCATCCTCTGGAAATAACCACTCAGTTATTAAGAAAAACTTTCATTTGATTAGCATAACATTTAATGTAGGATGATGGAACTGACCTGGTTTTTACTTACTTTTTGCAGGAACTATTCATATTTACACCATATGCAGACATTTGATGACAAGAGGTCACTCTGCTAAGGTATGGCAAAATAAATAGAAACATTTGAAAAAAATTACAGAAAATTAGAAAATGCACCTGCACTCTGCATAAGTCTGTTCCCAATAGCAGCACTTTGTCACAAGGTAGTGCAGTACCTAGATTGTAAAATGTCCTTCTTCGAAGCTTTCATGCCTGTATGACACTGCTCCTTCCTCAGTTGTCTTTGAGATGGGATATGTTTGGCTGTTTCAGAGCGCTCTGGGTTTTTTGGGGCGCAAGGGGGCAACTGTATCCAAACACATGAATTATCTTTTGTTTCGTAAATATGGAAATGTACTGACACCTGGTGGCTAGGTTTTTAGTTGTGAACACTTGATAATGAGCTGGCCTTCCCCCTTTGCCCTTTTTATGTACGAATGCAATTTGTCTTACCTTTACTTGTTTTCCCCTGAACAGCCCGATTCAGCCTAGATTCAGTATATTTTCTTATCTGTTGGTTATATTACTCTTTTATGGAGCAGGAACATATTTTATTGAAATCATAAGTGATTTAATGTTTTCAGGCTTTTACTACAGAGGAAGCAGCAGAATTATCATAGGTATTTCAGGTTTTTTTAATTCAGAAAAAAATAACATCTGTTCATTGACTTAATTTAGGACTAAGTTTATCCATGTTTTGTGTACCTCAGGGAACAGCACACCCCAAAAAATACAAGGGAAAAATATTGTTCAATTAATTTAGTGGGACTAATTCTTAAAACTAGACTGCCGCAATGACTGTATTGGCCCTAATGTTGGATACTTAAGTATGATGCTTCAGCACAGTTTCAGATGGAGAAAACCCAGTAATATGCAGGAGGAATGCTTTACAGTCAATAAAACAATTTTTTTTTGTTAAAAATTAATACAATTTCTGTGATCTTGTTTCCCTCTTTTAATTTGTCCTACCAGGTGAGGATAAATCTTTCTCTATATCCTGTAGTATATTTATATTGTTTAAAATGCATTCAGTTAAAAATTTAATTTCTTCAATACAGGTCTTGGAATATTTGCTGTGGGCCAGCATATGTATGGAATCATCTATTCCACTCATATCTGTACATTATTTGACATGGAGATCCACCCTATATACTGCAGTTTCTCAGTGTTATTTTGATTGTCAAGCTGGCATTTATGGAGAGGTATCCTGATTTACAACACATAGTATTTCAGATACAGATGGGAAATAAATATGTATTTAAATATTCCTGCTTATTATCAGATGGTCTGTACTTAGAGTTCTGCCCATGTTCCAAAATTTAACTGTGAAGCAGAGGTGTGTTTCCTCATGTAAATGAGTAATCAATTAAAATTTCAGTGCAATAGTTCTTTGTAATATAATCATAGTCATAGACTTCTAGCATTAAGTAGTGGCAAGCCCCCATGAATACATACAAAAAGTATTTTGCAAAGGTTTTCTTTTCGTTTTCAATTGTTGCTCATGACCTGACTTTCATTGTAGTTCCTTGCAGTTGTCTGAATTTAAAAATGCTATGATTCTAAAACTTAAATACCAGTGTAAAGAATATTAATATTATTTTTCTAATTATTTGGACAGATATTTGCTCGCCGTGGTCTGATTAAAATTGATGAACTGAAGCAATTAGAAAATACTTGCTCTGTGCTGGAAAATTCAGAGACAAAAAAGATTTTTAGAGAGGCCACTTTAAAGGTATAATTCTGCAATTCACTGTAAACTGGTAATTACAATCTCTGTGAACAGAATACATGAAACAGTTATTTACTTACTTTTTTCTTTGTGTCAGATGTCAGTAATGATTTTCAAGAGAGCAGTATATGAATCCAGAAGAAAGCCAAAAAGCTACTTTCGACCTCAGTTAAGATTTAGCCTGAAAGAAGCACAATATGTAAGTCTTAACATTTTATATAATCCTTCTCTTTGTTTACTTTTTGCATGTGGTGAATATGTGATATAATTCTGCTTAATAGACATGGTGCTATTCACAAGGAGAAAGTTTTACTTCTATTAAAAGGGTTTTTTTATTAAAACTTAGAACAAACTTGAAAGAAGGGAAGTTGTACTGATTACTCATTTAGAAAATACTGGTTTTTTCTAGCATTTTCCCCTTTAGCAATTATGTGAGGAATAAAACTAAGAACAATCTGTTCAAATTCATATCATGTGTATGGGAGTCCCAAGTTTGCTCTGCTCTGTTAAATGGAATGAAGAAAAAGGGGGAATTTGAAAAAAAGTAACCATGTTTTTAAATTTTTGTACTGACATTGGAGAACTCCCTTAAGTCTTTTTGAAGGCCACTTACCTTTCTGCAAGATACCATGAATTTGAGAAGGGCATCCAGGATGCAAAGTACACCTCTAAGGTAGTAACGAAGTTGCTCAAAGATCAGTCTTTCCTTGTGTTCTTTACAGCTAGTGTAAAAAATGAGTGAACCTTTGGGATAAGAATTAGAAATAATTAAAAAAAAAAGTATGATTGCATTGTACCTCTTTTGGTAAGCATGCCGACTTTAATACGTCAGACTTCAGTAGTTAAGTTTATCCTCATGCCATTATGCTACTACGTAGATGTGTAATGGTTACGTATCTTAGATCATATCATCTGTTTTTGGCCATAGGTTGATAGGTCTCTTTAATTCAAAACCTCCCCTAAAAGCAGGACTGCCCAGATACAATAGAAAGTTCTCATTTTGATTGCATTATGCAAAACAGGACACTTCTATCAGAGAGGTTATTCCCTCTGTCATGGAGAGATACTTGTTCTGCTTTCTTACTGTTTGCAGTTGTGATTTAAATAAATTTAATTCCTGCACTATTCCATAGGAAGCTGGAAGAGAGGAGCGACTGAAAGTACTAATCAGCAAGCTCCCAACCCCACACTCTTACAGAGTGCCTGCCCATTGGGATGCTTTGCACTCACGTAGGCAAGAGGTCATGATCTCTTTGCACTGTTGACACTGTCTTGTGATAAAAAGTATTATTCTGTGGAGTGTTGCTAGCTGATGGTGATACAAATATTGATAGTTTGATTTTATGGAGTAAATTATTTTCTTTTGCAAATACCTCATTATGAAGAATTGCTGTTATTGAAATACTGTAGTAGTAAAGATGTCATTTAATTCAGCCTCTGACTTGAAACATGACTTTTGCCAACAATAGATCAAAACCTTAAATGAAGAAGATTCCCTTGTCAATGTAGATAACATCTTACTACCCTCCTAATTAACATATTTTTTCCTAAATCCAATTTGCCAGTCATTCATAATGCTTTCAGGGTCATCTGAAGTCAGGTAGTGCAGTCCCCCAAAGGGCTGTGGACATTACTCTTTGTTATACTATCTGCTTCTACATAGATTAGTTTGGCTTTTCTACTTTTATAACTCTTCTTCAAGTGGTTGTGGACAGCTATTAGGTCACCAATTAGCCTTCTCCTTTCCAGGCTAACTAAGGGTTCCTCAGCCTATTATTTTCATTTTATCCTCCTAATCATCTTGGTAGATCTCCAGGGAACTCTGTCTTATTTTTAAACATTCTTCTTACACAGAGGAGCTCAAAAGTGGGCATACTATTCTAGGTGGAACCTCATGAGTTCCAGGTAAGGAAAGAAAAGAACCTCTCAATGTGCAGTTTAGACTTCTCTTAGTGTAACCCAATCTGCAGTTTGCCTTCTTTGAGACTAGAAGACACTGATGGCTCAGGTTTGACAGACGTGTCTTTTTTGGCAGTGCTGCCACTCTGAAAGTTGGTTTCCAGTCTGTACAGATGCATTCCTTCCCAGATCCAGAGATTGGCACTTCTGCCAGTAGAACTACTTCTCAAGTTTCTTAAAGTTTCCTTGGACTGAAGTTTCATCAACCTTTAATTCTCATGATGTAGATATAGATCAATTACATACATACCTCATGATAGAATTCAAACATTCAGAGCTGAACTAATAGGTTAAATATATTTTGTTGTTCTTTTTCATAATTATCTGATTTATTTATAAAATACTTTGGGATAAGCTTTTAAAAACATGTACTACGCTAGGTACAATAAAAGCCAAGTAATTTGAAGTAAGAATTATGTATTCTCCCTCTTAGACAATTATTTAATATTGACTTAGATAAGCTGGAGAGTTGGGTGGGCAAAAGCTTAATGAGACTGAACAAGGGCAAGTGTAGGGTATTGCATCTGGGGAGGAACAACCCCAGGTACCAGTATAGGTTGGGGACTGGCCTGTTGGAGAGCAGTGCAGGTGAGAGAGACCTGGGCGCCCTGGTGGACAGCAGGATGGTCATGAGCCAGCAGTGTGCCCTTGTGGCCAAGAAGGCCAATGGCATCCTGGGGTGTATTAGAAGGGGGGTGGCTAGTAGGTCAAGAGAGATCCCTGGTGAGATCACACCTGGAGTATTGTGTCCAGTTCTGGGCTCCTCAGTTCAGGAAGGACATGCAACTCCTTGAGAGAGTCCAGCGCAGGGCCACCAAGATGATGGAGTGGAACATCTTCCTTATGAGGACAGGCTGAGGGAGCTGGGTCTCTTTAGCTTGGAGAAGAGAAGACTGAGGGGTGACCTCATTAATGTTTATAAATATGTAAAGGGTAAATGTCAGGAGGACAGAGCCAGGCTCTTCTCAGTGATGGCCAGTGATAGGACAAGGGGCAATGGGTCCAAGCTGGAGCATAGGAAGTTCCATGTGAATGTAAGGAAAAACTATTTCACTGTGAGGGTGATGGAGCACTGGAACAAGCTGCCCAGAGAGGTTGTGGAGTCTCCTTCTCTGGAGACATTCAAGACCAATCTGGATGCATTCTTGTGTGATTTAATCTAGGTGATCCTGCTCTGGCATGGGAGTTAGATCTTTCTATCTAACAGATAGATCACAGATTCACAAAACTTTAGGAGTTCTGTGAATCTGTGATTATTATTGTTTAATTGTTTCTTAGCCATTAGTCTATATTGTGTTTTTTTTTAAAAGAAAATTGGCTGGATTAGGAAGACTTGTTAGAAGCAGCTGAGACTGCTCATTTGATACCTTTTATGGTAATAATAAAATTATAATGAAATTATATATCAGTATGTTACACGTGATCTGATTGTATTGAATGCTTCTGTTACATTAAGTTATTCATCACAAGTTTAAAAACTGTATCAGATACTTCTCATAATTAGCAGTAAACATATTGTGTGGATAGCACAATTGATCTGTTCCAAACCCCACTAAATTGAAATTTCCCACTATGCAAGAAGGGCCCCAAACTTAAATATGTTCAAGTATGTGTGGTTTGCACATACAAAGGTACTGGTCACTTTCTCAAGGTCAGTTGATTCTGGAAGACTTGAGTCCTTCTGAATGACAGTCATCTAGTAGTCTTGATGAACAATTAGGATATTAGGAACTCAGTATGCTTTCAAACAATATTTGCTTGTCAGGCTCCTGTCATGTTACTGGGAACCTATGACTGTCACAGAGCAGGAATCTCATATGTCTGATCTCCAGAAGCTTGAAAAATCTACAGTAATTTGTTTTGTTCTGCAATGTCTGTTTTACTTTCTGATAAAGCTGAATGCCTGAAGTGAACAACAAATTGTAAGAAACTACACTATTCGTAACTTCCCCACCAGGACTTTTGTTTCTAAAATATGCAACAACAATTTTCATTTCCTTATTTAAGAAGGAATCATACTGAATGTCTGAATTTATTTCTGCATGCCTTTTGCAGCTTTTCAAGATTTGTTGAATGATGTAAAATTGGAAAGCACTATTTTAGTAATTATTTCAGAATGTTCTGTAGGTTTTGTGTTAAGTATATATAAAAATATGGGGCATTTATTTTTTGCCTAGTGTTTTGACTTTCAAAACAATTTCCTTTTTTAATTATAGAACATGTACAACATAGTATAACAGGTAGAACATTTATATTTAGAGCTCAATCCAGCACATTGTGATTGGACCAGCAAAGAAAGAAAGCTCTTCCATCTCTTTAGTATGTATGCAGTTTTGTACTAAAGACCTTGAAAAATAGGAACAAGACAGCCTAACCTATTTCGTTTAAGTTAGGCTTCGCTTTGACATTCTGCTGCACCAGAGCAATGTTTGTTTTCTAAACATGACAAGAAAATGCTTATGCAAAAAACATTATTAGTGATAAATTGCATGCTCGTTCTGCTCTGCATTTTAATAGAGGTATTTAAACAAAACCTGCAATTTTTGCTTAGCTTCCCCGAGAACATATGTTATGTATAATGCTTTCTGTTTACATAGATGTGATTTCTAGATTGGGCTCATAAAACCAAATCTGCAGTGTGGGGAAAAGGTGTGTTGAATACAGTGACACAAAATATAAAATAAATGTATAGTTTGCTTTGAATGTTTTCTACTTTGTGAACATCATTATGAGGATTTATTTAAAAAATGTCGAAAATGTGTTTCAGAGTTACTTTGCTAAGAGAATGTGCATCACAGAGTCACAGAATGGTTGAGGTTGGAAGGGTCCTCTGGAGGCCATTTGGTCCAACCCCTCTCCTCAAGCAGGGTCACATGCATCTGGTTGCCCAGGCCCATGTCTGGATGGCTTCTGGACATCACGACTTCTCTGGGCAACCTGTGCCACTGGTCACCAACAAAGTGAAAAAGTGTTTCCTGATTTTAGAGGGGATCCCTTGTACTTCAGTTTGTGCCAATGGCCTCTGGTTCTGTCATTGGGCACCACTGAAAAGAACCTGGTTCTGTTCTCTTTGCACCCTTTCTTTGGGTTCTTGTATACACTGGTTAAATGCCCTCAAGCCTTTTTTCCAGGCTAGTCACATCTCTCTCAGCCTTTCTTCACAGGGGAGATGCTTCAGTTCCTCCAACACCTTCATGACCCTTTGTTGGACTCTCTCCCATACATCCATGCCTTTTTTTTAGTACTGGAGTGCCCAGAAGTGGACATGATATTCCAAGTGTGCCCTCACCAGTAGAAGTGAAGGATCCCTTCCTTGACCTGCTAATAGCACTTAATCTAATGCAGGTACTTGCCAGCTGCCTTTGCTGCAAGGGAGTGTTGCTTGTTCATACTCAACTCTACAAGGACCCCCAAGCCCTTTTCTCCCAAACTGCTTTCCAGCTGGGTGGCTCACCAGCATGTACAGTTGCTTCTTACTTCCCAAGTGCAAGACTTAGCACTTCTTCTTGAACGTTATGAGGTTCCTATAAGCCTGTTCAAGTCCCTCTGGATGTCAGCACCACTATCCAGTTTTGTGTCATCTGCAAATGTGCTGAGAGTTATGGAGACAGTGTCAAAGGCCTTAATGAAGTTTAGGTGGACAGTATCCACTGTTTTCCCTTCACCTGACAAGCCAGTTGTTTCAACTCAGAAGAATATCAAGCTGGTCAAGCATAACTTCCCCTTTCTGAATCCATGCTGACCACTCTGGACAGTTTTGATGTCCTTCAAGTGCCTGGAAATGGTTTCATAATGGCTCCATACATAGCCAGTATTAACTGTCCTTGCAGAATCAGAGAATCACAGAACCACTAGGTTCAAAAAGACCTTTAAGATCATCAAGTCCAACTGTACCTGTCCTCTCTTAAACCATATCTCTAAGCACCTCATCTACCCATCTTTTAAATATATCCAGGGATGATGACTCAACCACCTCCCTGGGCAGCCTGTTCCACACCCCAACAACTCTTTTGGTGAAGAACTTTTTCCTGATGTCTAACCTGAACCTGCCCTGGTGCAGCTTGGGGCCATTTCCCCTTGTCCTGTCACTTGGCAGAAGAGACCATTGCCCACATCTCTATAACTTCCTTTCAGAAAATTATAGGCAGTGGTAAATGAAGTGCAGCCTCTCCAGTACTGAGTACAGAGGCACAATCACCTCCCTAGACCTGCTGGCCACACTGTTTCTCATACAAGCCAGGATGCCATTGACCTTCTTGGCCACCTGGGCACACTGCTGGCTCATATTCAGTCTGCAGTCCACCAACACACCCAGGTCCTTCTCAGCCTGGCAGCTCTCCAGCCACTCTTCCTCAAGCCTGTAGCGCTGCCTGGGATTCTTATGTCCCAGGTGCAGGACTGTGCACTTCGCCTTATTGAACCTCATCCCGGTGGTCTCAGCCCATGGATCCAGACAGTTCAGGTCCCTTTGAAGAGCCTCCCTACCTTCAAGCCGATTAACACTTCCTCCAGCTTAGTGCCATCCGTTAACTTACCGAGAGAACACTCAATCCCTTCATATCAATGTCAGTTCACATCATAGCCAATTTCTCGAGCAGATTGCTGTGAGAAATGGTGTTGAAGGTTTTACTGAAGTCCAAGCAGAACACATCCACAGCCTTTCCCACATCCACTATGTGGGTCACTTTGTCACAGAAGGCAATCAGGTTAGTCTGTCAGGATCTGCCTTTTGTAAACCTATGTTGACTGGTCCTGATCCCCTGGTCATCACGCATGTGCTGCATGATGGCGCTCAAGATGACCCTCTCCATGATCTTCTCTGGCACTGAGGTCAGACTGACAGGCCTGTAGTTCCCTGGATCCTCCCTCCGATCCTTCTTGTAAATGGGTGTATCATCTGCCAGTCTCCAGTCAAATGGAAATTCCCCAGTCAGCTAGGACTGCTGGAAAGAGGGATGGAAAGGGGGTTGGAAAATATGTCCACCAGCTCCTTCATTACCCTTGGGTCGATCCTATCTGGCCCCATGGATTTGTGAATATATTGGTTTTACTCTTAGTCTGCTAACAGAAATGGTTTTAGTTATAACAGTTATAGTATTGATGAGGCTCACTCATTATAAAGTTATTTGAAAACAAAAATAGCCCATTAGCTTTAATACTCTAAATCCTGTCAAATACTGGAAAAATCAGAGGTTTTTTTATCAGGTACACATCTGAGCTTTTCTGTAGATAATAATTTGGAAACTAAATAATGGATGTGGATCCAGCAAGGGGAGAAGGAAATTCCCAATGTTTTCGGGGTTAAATGTGCCTAGAAACAGATCTCAAGTGATTTTTTTTAAAGTGCCAAATAAATAGAACTGAACTGTAAGTGAATTATAAGCAACATTTTCAAGTACTGTATGTCTGATTTACTTGATGTTTGCTACTGGTTTGATAACAATGTAAACAGAACTTTTTTAATTTTTAAGCAAATCTTTTTAAAATATGAAATTTAAAAATATTTTCTGATATAGATCTCTGATTTCTTAACTGTCAGAACTGTAAATATTTTTTTGTGTGTTCTGCCTTGTATTTTCATGTTGTGCTATTTGAAATGTGCAGGTGAGAGAATATAATAGTGTTTTGCTTTTACCGTGGTGCTGAGCATCCTAATCTTTCTCTGATTTTCTGCAAAGTGTGTATGGTCAAGTCCATATCGTTACTAGGAGAGATATGTATGGCTTTTAATGACATGGCCTCAATACTCTCACTCAAAATTTCTATTTTCTTGCTGTCCAAGGAAAATACCACGCAGCAGAGTGTGTGGTTGCTATGAAATGAAGGAACTTCATAAGTTCCGTACCCACTTAGCGTGAGGCTTTGCTGTGCCTTTGAAGCATGAAATTCATAACAACAATATAGTTTACAGTGTGTTATTTTCTGTTTTAAACATGTAGTTACTTTCTGAAGGTGACTGTTTTGAAAGAAATCTCGCTTTATTATAACTTTATTATAACTTATATATTGCAAGGCTGATGCTACATTTTCTTACTTAGTTGCCATGGCCTCGTACTACTACTGAGCGGCTGCTGACAGAAATGTTTGACGGTGCTGCAGCGCAGTTCCTTGCCATCCTGGAAGCTCTGTCTGATAGCAGCAGGCGTGTGTTGTGCCCCGCTCCACTGGTTCCTGATGAAATTGAAATTCGTGATGTCATTTCAGAGCTTTTTTTTGCAGGTCTGGAAATCCTCTCAGGTAACAGCATAAAGAAGCAAAAAGTGTTGATTAGGACCCTGGACCTCCATTTTTTTATTTCTTTGCTGTTTTGTTTATAACAATAACACCTGTAAAAGCAGGCAGTCTTTCTTGTGTCTTCCTAAAATTTCAGATAAAAATCTGGGCCAGTCTCTGTTGTTTGCTGTACCAGTAAAAAATCTACAGAAATTTACACGTTTTCTCAGTAGGATGAAATTCTCTTTCTTTATAGCAGCCCATACGGTGCTGTGCCTTGCATTTGTGGCTAAACCAGCACTGATAACACACTGGTGTTGTGGCTGAGCAGTGTTTTCACAGCATCAAGGCTGTCTCTCCAACCATCCTCCCCTCAAAGGCCAGTAGGCTGTGGGTGGGCAAGAGGTTGGGAGAGGACATAGCAGGGACAGCTGACCTTAACTCACCAAACACCTTTCCATATGATATCATACTTAGCAATAAAACCTGGGTCTGAAGGAGAGGATGGAGTTTGTCTTCCTAACCAACGGCTATGCATCCTCAATCCCTGCTTTAAAGAAAGTGGCTAGATATCTGCCTGTGGAAAATAGTGAATAATTTTCTTTTTTTGCTTCTTTTAATAAGAAGCAAAAATTTAATAAGACAAGCCTGTATGTGTGTGCTTTGCACACACAGACAGGCTTGTCTTATTAAATTGCCTTTATCTCAACCACAAGCTTTTCCATCTTATTTTCTTATGATTTCAAATTGAGGAGGGGGAGTGACTGAGCAGCTGGGTAAAGATCTGGAAACCAGGCAAGAGCAACCCACCATTCCATTTTTTTCCCTCAACAAAAATCAGATTAGATTTAAAAACTTGAGAAAAAGACTGTACTTGATGACTCCTTCCAAACATTTTTTTCTAGGCTCTGGACTGAGTATAGACAAAGGTATAGAGATACTTTATTAATAAAAGCATCTATAGAGACTAAATATAATTCAAAATAATATTTTCCTGATATGATTACTAGCTAATTAAAATATAAAAGTAAAATGCAGTATCATAGAATCATAGAACAGTTTGGGTTGGAAGGGACCTCAAAAACCACCTATTTCGAACCTCCTGCCATAGGCAGGGACACCCTCCACTAGAATAAGTTTCTCAAAACCACATCCAGCCTGGCCTTGACCATTTCCAGGAAGGCATCTACACCTTGTCTGGACAATCCATTCTAGCACCTCACCACCTTAATCATAAAGAATTTTTTCCAAATATCTAATCTAAATCTACCCTCCTTCACCTTAAAGCCATTATCCCTTGTCCTGTCACTCCATGCCATTGTAAATGGTCCCTCTCCAGCTTTCTTGTAGGTCCCCTTTAGGAACTGAAAGTCTGCAATAAGGTCTCCCGGGAGACTTTTCTTCCCCAGGCTGAACAAGCCCAACTCTCATCCTGTTGTATGAGAGTTGGGCTTGTTCAACTCAATGAGAGTTGGGCTGGAGCACCTCTCCTGTGAAAACAGGAGAGGTGCTCCAGCCCTCTGATCATCTTTGTGGCCTCATCTGGGCTCACTTGAACAGCTTCATGTCCTTCTACTGTACCCTGCGCAGGGTACAGTTGGCTTTCTAGGCTACAAGCACACATTGCTTGCTCACTTTGAACTTCTTATCCACCAACATCCTTAAGTCTTTCTCAGGACTGCTCTCAATCTGTTCTCTGCCCAGCCTGTATTTGTGCTTAGGATAAACAGATTTAATTAATTTTCTATATTAAAGGTGGAGTGAGCAGTACTGGTATTCAAGGAAGTCGTTTGACCGATCACGTTGGAATACTTAATGCATCATCAACTCTTCTGCAGTTGATACTAGCAGGTAAGATAGCTTTGAATTTTCAAAGGATTCTTTACCCAGTGATGCAAATGTTTGCTTCTTGGTAGCAGTTCTATGCACAAAGGGATTGTAGCAGTTCTCTGCACAAAGGAATTGCAGTCTTGGGACTTTAGAACACTGCTGAATATATTAGCTAAGTCACTTGCTTGGAGTTCCAAGGAAATCCCTTTTCTACCTTAGTGTGGTTCTGGTAAAACTGAAGAGTGAGAAAAATAGACACGGTGTGTGTATATGCACACTTTCTGATACAGTAATGAGAAATGTTCACCTATCTTGCAGTAATTGTTCATGTTTCTACACATTTTTTAAACTAAATTGCTGGGAAGAATGCTTGTTATGGGGTGATTTAATCTCTTCCTGCAACAGAAAGGATTAGGTCCTTGATTTCCTCTACACAGATAAGTTAATATCCATAATAGTACAGTCTCTTTGGAATGTAATATGACATTACAGATACATCATTATATTAAAGTAGTATATAGGCATAGACATTATGTCAGAATAATAAAGCTATTGTATCTTGTAGAGCTATAGGAAAATCCTTCAAGATTATGCTAACTATTCAAAATCATGGGTTTTATCTTTGTATTTAACAATACCCAAATTAATGCTTAAATTAAACTTCTGTGAAAAAAAAAAATAAACCAGATAAAATATTTTTGTCATTACTGCAGGAGAAAAGGGAGTGTCTGGAGATGCTGCTGTGAAATTTGTAAAATTAGCTTTCAGCTATGAAGAATGGGATATGTTTGACTCTGCTATTGAATTGGTTGTTAATTTTCTTCAGGTAATCCAGATGCTATGTAGATATTCTTTATATTCTTTTATATTTTCCTGTGAGGATAAGGAAGAGTTTTCAAAGTATGCATTTTAAAGACAAATTTCTACTGGTTGTTTCTATAAATTAGGCTCAAGAAGACCCAACATGGAAGAAAGCTGAAATGGAACTTAAACTTCTTACACTGATGCAACCTTTACTATTTCCAAGAAAATTTAAGCTCAGTTTTTCTGATAGTGAAAATAACGCCAATGATGCCAAGATGCCTCATGGTTCTGAAAAGAAGCAAATGTTCAAAAGTGGGTGTTGTTCCATCATAGCTATGTTGACATTTTAAATATTTTAGCAGCAAGAAATATTATTTATTATTAAAAAGCTATTTAATATGGTGCATGCAGTATTCTATGACAAAACCCAGCAATTGTGAAATTGCAGCCTACTGAATTTTGTTCAGTTTTCATGTGCCAAAATATGACTTTATACCATTTCCCTTGATTGTGAAGTAACATGTGAATTTAACATTGTGTTATATGCAAAAATGTAAAATGAATGGATGTTTTCAGGAAGAAAGTGGAACAGACGTTTGACTTCCCTTTCTCCTTGTTTTTGAAAATATTTTCTCAATTTTTGTAAAATTTCTTGGCATCAAAACAAGAAAACCCCCAAACTGTAATTTAAGTTTATAACATTCTGAAAAACTGCAGGTATCTTGAAAACTTTCCATTTCCAAAAATGGCAATGTTCCCTTTCCACAGAAAGTTAATAAATTTGGGAATATATGTCCTATTTGTTAGAGTATATTAGCTGCTGTCATAAATTGGTAAATTGATTCACTTGGATTTCTTCAAACATGGAATGACATCTTGCCTTTTCTTTTCTTCCTTTTTTTTATAAACATTGAATGTAGAGGGTTCCTTAAAGCACGGAGAGCCTTCTCATGATCTTATGATTTTGGCAACAATGGTGTTTTCCTGTGTCTCCACATCTAATCAGGTATAATTATATTAGAGAGATTTCTTCTGAACAAGTCATGTAATCTGCAATGAATGCATATAATTTAAGATCAAAGAAAAAAAATAAATAGCAAAATTAAAAAAACATAACCATAGGCTATGATCATATATTGATCAAATATAAGTTTCAATTTTTTAGATCTTATTTGTGCTATATACTCAGGATTCTTTAAAAAATCTTTAATAGATATCAAATCCATTTGGTATATCATGGAACTAATTTCATGTTTCAGCTAATCAAGCAGAGATCCATTTTTTTGTATTAGATTTAGGTGGGCAAATATTCTCAACTGCAGAAAAGAGTTCTGCAGTTCACAGAAATGGAAGCAGTGCCCCTGAGGAATGATAATGCCTTTATAGCAGCAGTATGCTTGCTATTTAAGAAATTCTCACTGCAAACAAACAACCAAGCAGCAGCAACAGCAAAACCAGAGAGGGGGGGCATTTTGTGCTGAGGTCTGTATTACAGAATAATCCCATTATATATATCTGGTGGTTTATTCCCAGGGTAACCACTTTTAGTTTACTTTTAAAAAAAGATTTCCCTTAATGTGCTGCTGTAAGAGAAAAAAGATATAGTGCAATATCTCCACTAGCATTTACACTAAAATAGTCTGTGATTCAAAAGACTGAAGAAACGTTTTCCTTACAAAAATATGTTCTGTTAACCTGTGTGGTAGTTTGACCATGGCTGGAGGCCAGACTCCCACCAAAGTCACACTATCACTCCCCTCTTATTTGGACAGGGGAGAAAATACGTGTTGAGAGGCTTTGGAGTCGAGATAAGGACAGGGAGAGAGATCATTCTGCAGTTAGCATCACAGGCAAAACAGACTCAACACAGAAGAAAAGCAAGAAAACTCTCTAATTTTTTACACTATAGACACAGAGAAACCAGAGTCAGATAATGAGAAGTACAACACATCTCTTAAAACATCACCCCCCACTCCTCCCTTCTTTGCAGACTTCACTTTATTCATGTTTCCCCTNCTCCCTCTCTCCCTCCCTCTCTCTCTGTCTCTTATGTCTCTACACTGGCTTCAAGTACTGCCAGGTGCTTGCTCTGACGTAGGTCAAGGAGTTTCCCATATTCCTCCACCTGCTCC
>VXBZ01000536.1:0-10756 GCA_013399135.1 Heliornis fulica
AGACCAATCCAGGGTGTCCTCAGCATAGCTACATGCACTTCATCTGTGTGTGTCATCATGGCCTGCTCTAACTAGTCCATGGGGAGTCTTTGTCAGTAATGGCCCTCAGTGGGTCCCTGTAATGCTTCAGAGTTCTTTGGGTATTACTTCTGACTTTGACTCTTGAGAGGCTTCTTCAGTCTCATTTTGGTAGGTCAGGCTCATGGGCTCAGCAGCAAATACGCAATGGGTCTAATTAACATACAGAAAGGCCTAATAATCCATGTCTATTCATGTATTAAAAAAAAACCCAAACTCAAGACGAATACGGCTAATTGCAGAGATTTAAATTCATTACTTTTGATGAGGATTTCAAAGAAGTTTTTACAATGGAGAATCTTTCCATTCCAAGGATATGTTCTGTCATGCTTATAGCTAAAGTGGTAGACACTTTCTACAGTAGCTATTTTTCAAGACAGTCTCCTGAAAACCTCTGGAAAGGCATAAGAAGCAGTCCCTTGGGCACAACAGTGTATGGACAGCTTCACTCTTCCCCAAGCCTACTGGTTCCCTCATTGGCCACCTGGGACCTGCATCATTTTTGCCTCATATCATCTATGCACAATGGTACAGAAAAGTTTCTCTGAAAACATACAGAAGTAAACACGATACAAGTTAATAAACTTTAAATGTCTCACCTCAGCTGTATTACATATCCAAACAGAATCTAACTGGGTCCACCTTTCACTCGGAATTTCCCTACAAGTTTTAAGCAGATAGACAAGACAGTATGGATATATACACAATGAATTGCTGACTTGAAGATTTAATTAGATGATAAAGGAAGCTTCTAAAAATGTTTTAATTTTGGTCTTGCATAGTGTTCCATGCCATCAAAACCTTCCCTGCCCAAGAGTCCTCAGTCTTGACACAGAGTGCATCCCTCTGAGGTAGTGACCTCCTTTAGTAGTTGTGGTGGTTTTGCAATGTGGCTTCTTTAAGAAGTAGCTAGAAGATTCTTAACCCCTTAACCCCAAGCAGAGTAAATCCCATCTGGGCTCTCAAGGTGAATCTCCCAAACTCCATTGCTAACAAGGCCGGCCGGGCCAATCAGTGCCGGTCACAGGCATTTTGCCACCAGAGAAGGGAGTAAGAAGATGTGAGAAACTGCAGACAGGAAGATCAGTGAAGAAAAGGGGGAGGGCATGCTGAGATAAGATTCCTTGCAGCCCATGGAGAAGACCATGGTGGGGCAGGTGTCCCCACGAAGCCCAGTCACGGGCCTCCAGCCAGGTTTGGAGAAGAGGAGACTGAGGGGTGACCTCATTAACGTTTATAAATATATAAAGGGTGAGTGTCAGGAGGATGGATCCAGGCTCTTCCTGTGTGATTTAATCAAGGTGATTCTGCTCAGGCAGGGGGTTGGACTAGATGATCTTTCAAGATCCCTTCCAACTCCTAACACTCTGTAATTCTATGATGCTGTGACCATATGTGCTGCTCTTCAGGGCTGTGCTGAGGATCCCCTCTGAGCAGGGATGATGCAAAGCCTTTTCCACATGTTTCCCTCACCTGGCCGTGTTCTCCCTGTTTCCCAGTACTGGCATGTTTGCCTACCTGAATCCCCCCCCTCCCCCCCCATGTTGTCCTTGACCTGGTGATTGCATTTCTGGATGCACTCATTCCTCCAGCAGTAAAGGCCCCTCATTTACAGCCTGAAGAACAAGGAGATGGTAAATTCTGAGGAATCTGATTCATTCATCAGTCTTTCAGAAATAATAAGCTTAGCCACACTGCTGGGCTGGATTCCACATGTGTTTAAGGGAGGAGGTCAAAGTGTGATGTGTCAGGGATGGGACTGGACAGAGATTTCAATGCAGGCCTCGCCAACTGGCCTCTTCAACCACTGACCATTCACTACAGTTAGATGTCTGAGTAGTGCTGCATGGCCATTTCCCTCCTCCTGCTGGGCTCAGGGCCTGCACAGAGGGAATGGCCAACTGTGCTCCACCCCTCTCTTTGTCCAGAATCTGTCAGACCTCAGAGCAGGGATCTCTGTGAAACCTCATCTCAGATGCAGATAAAACTGAATAGGTTCCAGGACACTGGGGAGACTGTGTCCAGTAGGAGGAAGGGAATGCAAAGGGATATTTTGGGGATGACTAAAGATAAGCCGTTCTATGTAGCTGTTGCAATCTTTCCTCTACAGTGTCTTCACATTGCATCTGTGGAACTGTGTGTGGGGCAGCAGAGCTGGGCCAGCACAGGACCAGGCACAGACTGGGGCCATGAAACATCAGCCAGAGAGTGACCACCTGGAGCGTGTGGCTGCAAGATAAGCCAAGAACTTCAATTGCTGTGTTAGAGATCAAGGCTGAAGAAGGGAAATGCTCAGAATCAAACTTCACATCCTGTGAAAGATTATAAAGCATGTAAGTTTATTAGGACACCGGGTGCAAGGATGGCAGCGCCTCCTCGCTTGCACACTCTCTCAGACAGCATCCATTAAACCTGTAAAATCATACATGTACATGAGATTCGCAAGGAAGTGTCAGACAATGCAAAACAGTTCCAAGAAATCATTATCATATGTCTCCTCCTCCAGGCGCATGTGTGGTGACATCTGCAGGGTCATCTCTGGGGTCCCTCAGAGGAAGGTTCTGAGTCTTCCTCATGTTGTTCATTTGTTACCTTTGGAGCTCCAAACCAGTTTAGCCTTGTGCAACTCCCTCCAACTGACTTTTGTTCCTGATGGTCAGTTAACTTCTTGGTTAAGTACAATAATATCACAGACCCCATGCACAGCTTCCTCTCTTGTTTCTACAGGATAATACTGGTCAAATATTTAAAGTGCTTGCTAATTTTTAACTTCTGATGAGTTTCCTTGTTTCTCTGTCTGGTGTTACGTCTGGCTAACGGAGCTCCCTATATATAAACACAAATTCCCTAAAAGTTGCCTAAATTGCCTAAATCTAGTAACAAACGAGGACAGCGATCTCACAAACAGCAGACACCAGTGGGGATAAGGTACTCAATGTCAGGAACCTCATGACATCCCAAATGGAAAAACGCCAGTTCCTGACCATACAGGGGAATCTCCCTAGCTATGGCACAGGCCTGATTGGCAGCAGCCCTGTGGGAAAGGTCTTGGACACTGAGCTGGAGAGGAGGCAGCCGTGTGCCCTGGAAGCAAAGGAGGCCAGGAGCAACCAAGGCTGTACAAGCACGAGCGTGTCCAGGAGATGGAGGGAAGGGATTGTCTGGGATACTCTATCCCAGTTTCAGATCCCCAATTCAGGAAAAAGATTGCTAAGCTGGAGAAGGTTCAGCAAAGGGCCCTTGAGACAGCCAAGAAATGGAGCACTTAGCATGTGATGAGAGGCTGTCCAGCGCAGAGAAGGGAAGGTTGATGTGGACCATAACCCAGCCTGTCAGCACCAGTAAAAAAGACACAATCAATACAGAGACAGTCTCTTCACCAGACCACACGGTGGGAGGAGAAGGGAGAATGAGAGGAAGGTGAAATAAGAGAGGTTCAGATCATGCATAAAATCTCCCACTTTTTCCCCATGTCATTTCAGGATATTTACTGTAATTTGCAACTGGAAAAGTGCAGGTGTTTCTGGGCATGAATCATCCTGTGTTGTAGGTGACCATGTAAACCAATACCTGAACCACTGTAGTGGTTTGACCCTGGCTGGAGGCCAGACTCCTGCCAAAGTTGCTCTGTCGCTCCCCTCTTAGCTGGACAGGGGAGGAAATATCTATTGAGAGGCTTTGGAGTGAGATAAGGACAGGGAGATCATTCCACAGTCAGTGTCACGGTCAAAACAGACTCAACACAGAAGAAAGTCAAGAAAACTCTAATTTATTACACTACATGACACACACAGAGAAACCAGAGTCAGATAATGAGAAGTACAAACAGATCTTAAAACAGCACCCCCCACCCCCCCCTTCTCTGCAGACTGAACTTTATTCATGATTTCTTNCACCCCAAAGTGGGTCACCTCTATGGGATGCAGTCATAAGATCATAGAATGTGTCTCAGTCCCTCAGGCCCAGACTACTCCATCCTGGTTCCCCATGGAGTCACAAGCCCCCTCAGAAAAAATACTCTGATCTTTCTATCTGCCTCTATTTTTCTCCATGGGCTGAAAGTGCTGCCATGAGCTTGCTCCAACATGGGTCTCAGCATCTTCCATATTTCCCCACCTATTCCAGTATGGGGCCTCTCCACAGGCTGCAGGTGAGGTCTCTTCTCCCTGTCGTCTTCCAGGGGCTGCAGAGAGACACCTGCTTCACCATAGTCTTCACAGGCTGCAGGGGAATCTTTCTCTCTGGCATCTGGAGCACCTCATCCACACACCGCTTCTTCACAGACCTTGGTGTCTGCAAAGTTTATCACATCTTCTCACTCCCTCTTCTGGTGGTAAAAAGCATCTGCTAGCATTTTTTTCCTCCGTGGTTAGTGTCGGAGTCCAGTCTTGAGTCCAGCTGGTATTTACTCTGTTGGGCCTCAGGAAAACTACTATCTGCTTCTTGCAGAAGCCATCCCTTCAGCCCCCTGCTCTATACCAGAACCTTACCCTGCAAAACCACAACAACCCCTCCAAATTTGGATTGAGATACTTTGGGAATCAATTGTGTAGAGAGGTAGTAAACCTTTCCCTTCTGAAAATGGATATCCATGGAATAATTTTTTTGAAAGCATCTGTGAGCTCATGGTTCCTCAAGCTGTAGATTACAGGGTTTACTGCTGGTGGCACCACTGAATACAAAACAGCCACAAACAGGTCTAGTAATGGTGAGGAGATGGAGGGGGGCTTCAGGTAGGCAAACATGGCAGTACTGACGAACAGGGAGACCACAGCTAGGTGAGGGAGGCATGTGGAATAGGCTTTGTTCCGTCCCTGCTCAGAGGGGATCCTCAGCACGGCCCTGAAGATTTGCACATAGGACAGCATGATGAACACAAAACACCCCAAAGCTAAAAACGAACTACCCATGAGAAGCCATATTTCCCTGAGGTAAGATCGTGAGCATGAGAGCTTGAGGATCTGAGGGATTTCACAGAAGAACTGGTCCACACCATTGCCATGGCAGAGGGGGAGTGAAAAAGTGTTGGCTGTGTGCAGCACCGAATAGAGAAACCCACTGGCCCAGGCAGCTGTTGCCATGTGGACACAAGCTCTGCTGCCCAGGAGGGTTCCATAGTGCAGGGGTTGGCAGATGGCAACATAACGGTCATAGGCCATGACAGTGAGAAGAGCAAACTCTGTATTAGCAGCGAAAACAAAAAAAAATAGCTGGATAGCACATCCTCCATAGGATATTGTCCTGGTGTCCCAAAAGGAATTGGTCATTGATTTGGGGAGAGTGGTGGAAATCGAAGCTAGGTCAAGAACAGAGAGGTTGAGGAGGAAGAAGTACATGGGAGTGTGGAGGTGGTGGTCACAGGCTATGGTGGTGATGATGAGACCATTGCCCAGGATGGCAACCAGGTAGATGCCCAGGAAGAGCCAGAAGTGCAAGAGCTGCAGCTCATGTGTATCTGCAAAGGCCAGGAGAAGGAACTCAGTGATGGAGCTGCTGTTGGACATTTACTCAATTGGGGAAAGTGGGACTGTGGACAGAGAAGACATGGACACATCAGGACAGACTTCTCTGAGAAGTAGATATCCCCTACAGTGACATCTCTTTCTTTGGAGGACCTTCATTCAGTTCTAGTTTTGTGAGCTCAGTTTGGGCTGTTGAGTGTTGAGTGGGGTCCCTGCACATGGGCTCCAGAGAAGTTACACACAATGAGTGGCACTGTTGTCAAATATCCTGTGCATTCAGTAAGTGTTCCTGGCAATTGGTGCCTTCAGTTGAGTGAGAGGTCTGCTTCAGTGACCCTGTGGGAATTGTGTCTGTTTACTGTGGTGTGATGGCATCAGCACCCAGTCCATCTCTGAGAGAGAAGAGCCCAGAGAGGGATGCAGCCCTTCTCACTCTACCCTACTGAACAGGGAAGTCTGAGCATGAGCCACAAAAGGCTGAGACAGACCCTGTCTCAAACCAATTTTCCATCTACAACATCATCACCCCAGGTCGATGCTCAGGTACCCCAAAGACATTGCCCAGTGTCTTCTGAAGGAACGATCAGCTTGTTTCCAAGTCCTACACACTGCATTGCCCTGAACCTCCCAGGGTCCGCACCCAAAATGCATCTGCACTCACCCCCTAAAAACACAGAGCTTCTAAAAGCAACCCAAAAGCACAGCTCCTCCCAGTGTGTGACATTCCAGGCCAGTTGCTCTCAGCCTCTTTTCTCTGCAGAAGGAATCGCCACAAGTTGCGAGAAATGCACATCTGCTCTATGTCAGCAACGGCTGCAGAGGCGGCAGCTCCTGCCCTGGACCACACAGGTTTGAGGGCAGGGACTCTGCTCTGTGGGCAGGTAAACAATAATAATTTCCTAGTCCAAACCCTCCCCTGTCCCCTGTGACCACCAAGAGTAGAACACGGAAAGAACAGGCTCCTTCCTTTTCAGGTAAACTCTGCCTTGATGGGCTTCTGGAAAAACTTCCTCTGCCAGTGTGGACTGGAGCTGCAAGTAGCCCTGACCTATGCAGCACTGTCTAGACAGCAGAAGGACCTTGCTGTGCCCAGCCCTTCCCTGCCCAGTTCCACCCACAGAGCATCCTGGGGTGAAGGGACTGTACTTGGAAGGACACCTTCTTGGAAGAGCACCCCTTCATGCAGTCCTGGCTTCACAGCCCTACAGCTTTATCCAGGAGAAGGTGGCTCTCATGCCCTAACCCTCTAACAGTCTATTAGGGAAGCTCTTCTCTGGAGCTTGTCTTCCCCATTACATTGGAGACTGATCCCAAAGGTGTCACAGGTTTAGGAGAAACTGCAAGGAACCACAGATGCATCTCTACAATATGGAGCCTTACCGTGTCAGGGACTGCAAAGATTTCTCTTCCAGTGAGTTTCCTGCTGCTCTCAACTATCTGTAACGTCTCTCAGCCCAACTCCTTTCCTCTAACTGTTTCAGGCAGTGTCTTCAGCCCTGCAGCGCAGTGCAGAGGAGGTTCTCCTGGGGAGAGCCTTCTTGTCAGGAGCTCCCTCTGTCCCAGGAGCCTGGCCCAGCTCAGAAGCAGAGGAGCAGACCAAAAGCTTGTTAATGACCCCTCTGGTGGGTTTCTTGGAAAGTCCACAAACCTCAGACCCTGAGAGGAAGGTGACTCAAAATCTGATGCCAACTGCAAAGTTTCTTGGAGAATTAATGGGTCACACTGTGGGACATTCCTGACAAATCCTCCCTGGGGAAGGAGCTGGTTAGTGCAGGAGATGGGAGGCACTAATGATGAGGAGACAAAGGCATGGTAAAGGCAGCTCCAATGCTGAGTAAACCTTGATACATTTTATGAAGCCCAAAGGTCAGCCCTACCCCATAGCTCCTGGGACAGGAGGCCTTGTTCCTCAATGTTTCTCAGGTCTCTTCCTGGGGCAGGGCGAGGTGGGAGTGCACAATGCCAAGGTGCTGTACTCTGGTTTTCTCCTGGGCTAGGTGAGGAGGCAGTGAGGTGAAGGGGCTGGAAGGATAAGGTTGCTTGGAGAAATTACAGCTTTTTGTGTGTGTGTGTTTGTCTTTTTATGTGATCACTAGAATGTTTTCCAGAGAGGTTATGGACACTTCATCCCTGGAGATACTCAAAAAGCCTGTAAAGCCTGCCAGAGTTGGGCCCACTTGCACAAAAGAGTTCAACTAGAGGAACTCCAGAGGTGCCTTCAAAACTAACCTATTTTGTGATGCTGCACTCCTGACAAAGTTTCTGAAAAAAATTCCTATAGTATCCCTGTATGAGTGTGACTCATGGTCCCCGTGGAGCATAGGCTCTGTTTGAGTATGGACTCATCATTGATTACAATGCCAGAAGTACCTCAACTGACAGCAGTGTCTTCTGCCATAGGGATTGCTTTACAGATGCAGGAGGTAGTCAATGGTTTCTCCAGGAGGGTTTTGAAAACTTCTCTGAGAACCTCTACAATTTGAACATCTCAATTCACTGCTGATCCACCAGCCTGGTGACATTTCTCATTTGTCTTAAAGTCTTTTGAAATGTCCCTCAGTGCTACCTGTCCTCTTTGTTGTCTTCTCTTTCCTTTGTTTTCTGCCAGCAAGGTCACCACACTTACTTTGCTAAAGGAAATTTTCAATCTTAACCTAATACTCTCAAATAGTAAGTAGTATAGTGAATACTGTAGAAGAGGATAAGGTCCCTTTTGGTTTTAGAGATATTTCTGTTAAGTTTAGTGTTTTGTTTGCTGTATGTTTTAAAGCACAAAAAAGCAGGAAAGCAAAGTTAGTTCCCTGGCAAGGAAAAGCACATAGCACCAAAGTTTCGTCTGCATGTGTGTTATTAGTGAAGATTTTATGCCAGAAACGTGATGAAATAAGGAATAACTCCTTGAGATCTCCTAAGATCCACCACCAAAAGGCGCACATCAGGGAGCTGGGAGACACCACCCACAAACAGCTACCCTCCTTTTTGCTCCCAGGATGCACTGGGGGCTTTTGCCAGCACTGACCAGGCTGCAGAAGTTCTCAGTGAGAAGCCCAGCCTGTCTTTCCTAAAAAGCACATAGCTACCCATGACAGCATTCCAGTCATCCAAGCTGTCTCACCACATCTCTGTGATCACAATGAGATAGTGGCTGTGTGACCACACAAAGATCTCTAACTCCTCATGCTTATTTCCCATGCTGTGTGTGTTAGTGTACAGGCACTTTAGAGAAGTAGCAGGTACAGGTATCCCTAAAGGGTTGCAAGAAGATTTCAGGCAGGGAATAGGCAATGGCACCTCCTCCTCCGAGTCCTCACAAGATTCTAGAGGAAATCCGGAGATTTTTTCCAGAAATCTCCTAGACCAACATCATCCCCAAGCCATTCTCAGTCCCATTGACTTCTACTCTCTTCCCCCATCAACTCAAGTTGAAATCTCTGAACTACTCACTCAATCCCACTGAGCACCATTTGATCCTCTTCCCTCTTCATAGCTAGTTTAACACCCTCTCAGTGAGCCCTGTCAGCTCCTGAGCTAGGATCTGCTTTCCCCTTGGAAACAGACAAGCCCCATCCACATCCATCAGGGCAGGTGATGAGTAAACCGCTCCATGATCAGTGAACCCAAAGTTCCTGAGGCAGAACCAATCCCTCAGCCACCTATTTAATTCCTCTGTGTTTCTAGCTCACCCCATTTCCCTTGACACCCCAGTTGGGACAGAGGAAAACATCACTTACTCTCCCCCTCTCTCAATCCCCCTGGAGTCTCTTTTGATAATTCTCAGTCCTCTCTGAGAGACTTTGTCATTGCCCGACTGAACTATCAATAGTGGATAGTAATTGGAGGGGTAAACCATATCAGGGAGTTTATAGTTATGTCCTTGACCTTGGTCTCAGGGAGGCAGCACACCTCCCTAATCCTTTTTCTACCTGTATGGTTGAAGTCCCAATGGATGACACCCAATGGTCATCCCATGTCTGGACCATGTTTCTAAAGACAGAGTAGATAACTGGGATGTTTGGTTGGTGCATTTGCCTCTTGTCCCTCATGAACCTCAGGAGTTGGAACTCTTGGGATCAGTCCAAATGGACAGCTGTGTGGGTTTTTTTTTTTTTTTTGCTATTCAGGATGGAAACAATCAAGTATTAAAAATGTAAATGTTATTTACAGAAATGCATCTGCTTGGTGTAACTATACCTCTACTAAACTTTTGCACTCTGCAAATGCACCTATGTCATTGTTCCTAGGAGTATTTTTGATTTGTGGTTATAGAGCATGGCCAGGAGTACCATCCCATTTGTGAAGTGGTCCTTGTGGCTTGGGTTGTTTAGCACTACTAACCCCTAAGATTACCATGACCTGGAACCGCACCAGTCATGGATGCCAACATAAAAGAGCCATTTGACAGCTGGTGTGACAATAGCGTAACTTTTTGGAATCCCAGTTAGATTACTGCAGCTTCTTTTTTTAACTCCTGGGCTGGTGACAGCTCAAGCTTTAGCTACTTTAAACAAGTTATTATGTTGTCTTGCAAAACAAACTAATGTCACATCTCTTCCATTTTCTGGCTTATTAACTGTTGTTGATTCTGTACATCATGTCACCTTACAAAACTGGGCTGCCATTGACGTTTACTTCTTGACCATGGTCATGGATGTCAAGAGTTTGAAGGGTTGTGTTATATGAATGGCTGACCATTCTGAATTGATACATCAAAGCATTGATAGGTTAAAGGATTTAGCTTCTGAGCTGTGGGTTGAAGGTGATTATAATCCATTTTCTGGTGTTTCTAGGGGTTTGGCTGCCTGGGTTAGGACGTTGTTAATTATTGAACCCATGATTTTACTTGGTATTATAGTAATTTTACACAGATTCGCAGAATGTCAGTAGTTGGAGGGACCTTGAAAGATCACCTAGTCCAACTGCCCTGCCTGAGCAGGATCACCTAGATTAAATCACACAGGAATGCGTCCAGATTGGTCTTGAATGTCTCCAGAGAAGGAGACTCCACAACTTCTCTGGGCAGCCTGGCCCATGGCTTTGTCATCCTCACAGGGAAAAGGTTTCTCCTTATATTCACATGGAATTTCCTATGATCCAGCTTCGACTCACTGCCCCTTGTCCTGTCACTGGCCATCACTGAGAAGAGCCTGGCTCCATCCTCCTGACACTCACCCTTTACATATTTATAAACATTAATGAGGTCACCCCTCAGTCTCCTC
>VXBZ01000537.1:0-12207 GCA_013399135.1 Heliornis fulica
CAGGGTGAGGGTTGTCAGCCTCTCTGCTGGCCCAACACTGCAGCTCAGCTGTCAGAGCAGCCTGGGAGTCCCCCCTTTTGAGTGCCACCCTCTGGGACCACATGGTGGTATGTGTTCCCAGCATGGGTCAGCAGGGACAGGTGTCCTGCTCCTGGTCCCCTTTCCTTACTGTTGTTGGTGTTGATGGCTCAGTGCACCAGGAGCAGGAGCTTCCCCTGAGATTAGATGAGACAGACCCAGTACCTACTGCACTGCCTTTGTGTTCCTTCATGAGCAAATACCTCAGCTTAAAGCAGCCACTCGACACCTCCTGATGTATATCCCAGTATTTAATTATGCTGAGATCAAAATAATCCCAAAGGAAGTACATCATGCTTATATCTTATTACATACCAGCAGTTATGCATACAAATTTATACCTGATTATGTCTAAAATGATACCTAACTGATTCAAAATATTTATTTCTCTCATTTGCATGTGAATAATCCAGCAGAAATCAGAGTGAGCTGTAATTTAGCTTTTTTAAGTACCTACACTGTGGACTATAAAACTGTATTTTTGATAATATCACAGCAAGGAGGTGAATCAGGGTGGTTTTAAATGAACATCCAACTTTTAACTGGGATTTCTGAACAGCTTAGAGAGGTGAGGGCTGTCTCTGGCTTCTGGTGGGTGCAGTTCAGAAACCAAAGTGCATTTATGGAGCCAAAGGATGGAGGAGAGAGGATGTGTGAGATGGCACCTGGAGAAAGATGCACTGGAGGAGTCAACAGGCTGCTCAGACACCCCTCAGCACAGGGGTTTCTACATCTAAATACTTTAGCATAGTGGGGGCTATATAGGCATATATATATAGGTGTTTATATATGATTATACCTGCACATATGTATAAATGGGAGTATTCTAGGGAAATCTTTTATTGCATATTGTAGAACTCAAAGAGTTAAAGAAAGTTTTATATTGTCTCTCATTTTTGTCCCCTTGGTTGTAGTGCCCTGGTTGTCTGGTGTCCCACTCAAGCCACATATCTGTCTTCCCTGAAGTTTTTAAGGAAACATCCCATCATGTCCATGCCTTCTCCTTCCAGTGCACAGTCCTAAATCACTCTCACTCTGCTGCCAGATGTGCCACCTCCACCAGTGCCAGCATTAGGATTTGGGGCTCTTCCAGGAAATAGGCAGTTTCTCACTTTTTCCTTTGCAAAACAGGCCCACAGAGGTCAAGTATGTTCAAATTTTGGGTAAAAATTGTGAACACCCATTCTTTAAAAATTCAGTCTCTAACATTCACTTCTCTTTTTAGCTTATTTTTTTTATTTTTTTTACATATCAGGGAAGATTTGGCCTTACAGCTGCTCTCCTACTTGGACCAAGCACAATTATTCTCATAAAGTTTCCACAAAATTCCACAGATAAATAAAATTGACTTGGCCTGTTGCCATGTTTTAGGAAGTTTTTTTACTATTAGAACAGGTAGCATTTACCATAGGTGTATGCCAGGATCACTAACACAGCAGCCAGCTATTAATCAGCAAGGGGCAGGTGTTGTTTTCTAACTACCTTAATGCCAGTCCTGCAGATTAAGTCAAATATTATCAGTTTATAACCTAATTATTTCACAGGTCTCTCTAGCTCCACTTTTCCTTCTGAAAGACAAAATTGAATTAAAATCAGGAGCTTATACCTACACACCTTCTTTTCAAAAAGGGAGATGTATCAAGAAGCAAGTTGGGCACCAACACTGCCAACCCTTGTAGCTTTCCATGAGACTGAGGATGTTTAGTACTCTAAAAGCTTCATCTCTTAAAACCCTGTGATTGCAGAAAATTGCAGATTTCATTTTTAAAAGTCAGTTCTGAGCCTTGTGGTAAAAAGAGGCTCAGACTCTAGGAGGTAAATGACAATAATCTCAACTGTAATTACATTTCAACTTCTCCAGTCACATAATTTGTGAGGAAATGGCTCACAGCTTGGAATATTTAAGAGATACCGACCTGGAAACTGCAAGAGTTCTACACAAAGGTGTAATAAGTCATGTTTCTGATTTCTGAGTCAGATTGAGCCCTTGCCAGTATAAAGAGGTGCACAGATGAACAGCATCAACTAAAACACCAGGATACTGGACTCAGAGACTTACTCAGCCCTTTCCAAGTCCTCAGCTACACCACTGGGCTTTTAATTATTGGAGGTTTATTGTAGCAATGCTCTAGCTGCACCTGCCCAAGAGATGGCAATGTCTCACTGCCAGACACATCTTGTCCAAGGCAAAGTGCTTCACATGAGCAAAACCTTTTGTCCCACACTTATTATTCCATAACAAATGCTGCAATCATTATCTATTTTAATACTGTGAAATCCAGTCAGCCTGTAACTATCCAGGTTAATAACCATGTTCCCAGACAATGGGCTTCCAGACCTCCACGAGGGAAAGTTGCAACACCCCTTGGAAATAAGGAAATAGAAATATGTACTTTCCTTTGACCCAAATTCTTCTTTGCTCTGGCAAATATATGTTTTGTAATAAAGCATGGTCACAGCACTTAAAGTCACAGTGGTTTAGAGTCCATGCTGCACCTTAGAATGAGAGGAAACTAAAATTGTGGGAACAAGATAGTCTGTGTGTGTGCTGGATTCAAACTTGGGGGGAACTTATAGTATCATAGACTGGATAGAGTTGGAAGGGACTCCCAGAGGTCATCCAGTCCAACCCCCCTGCAAGAAGCAGGGACACCCCCAACTAGATCAGCTTGCTCAGGGCCTCATCCAACCTGGCCTTGAACGTCTCCAGGGATCCAGGGGCATCCACCACCTCCCTGGGCAACCTGTTCCAGTGNAACAGAAACACAATGGAGAGAGGGAGAATTGTTTCACCTGACACACAAACTCAATGCAAGGGATTCCAATCAACAATCAGGTAAGAGGAAAAATTCCCACTGAATTCTCTGGAACAGACACCTTATGCCCAACCAAGGTGGAAATCGATCATCCCAGGAACACCAGTGCCCAGTTACGAGCAGGGGAGAGGCAGGTGAGAGCAACATTGTGGTTTGGGGCTCATTTCCCACTGTGGCTCTCTCAGAAAGCTGCAGAGGCACTGACACACATGGAGTTCCCATCTCCCTGAAGGTGTCAGCCCCCACAGTCTCCTGTCTGGTGGCCACAGCTGCCGTTGTGGAGCTGGAAGAGCATCTTCTGGCTCTGCCACAGCTCTGTTACAGGACTTTTGTAAGTGGGAATATCTGACACTCTGCAGGGTTACACACCCACCAAACCACCATCTATCTGTCTCCCACACTTACTAATCCTAATTTCCCCTGAAGATCCCTTGAACCACTGCACAAACCTCTCCATCATCAGCAGGAATAACGCAGGGGGAGGCACAGCAATAGTTAATTATCATTCTAAACAACATCCATGTTATTTTTTAGATCTTCCAGTGAGGGCAGGAGCAGAATAATCTCCTTTCCCTCCCTTACAGCAGGCCTTGAAAAGGGAGGAAGAGCAAAGCATGCTCAGAGGCTCATCACAAGAGGGCACCCCAAGAGCTCCCAAAGCCCTTGGATGGTTTCCATCCAAAGCCAAGGGTGGTTTCAGAGCTGGCCCCATCCAGAGATGAAGCACCAACACCAGGCATTCAGTGCCACAGCAGGACACAGTGAGGTACCAGTTGGAGCCATCCAGGTGTGGGAAGAGGAACGGACTGCAACTGGGAGGTGTGAACATCCCTGGCTGAAACTTGGAGCAGCTTTGCCTCCCAGAAATCAAGACTGTGTAGATGAGCCTCTCTGCTGAGAAGAAAGAATATGCAGGAACTAGACCCACTTTTGAGTATTCATCCCAAACCAACACAGATGTGATGTGCACTCACTCCTCCTCCTGTTTTGTCTTTGTGATTTTTCAAATGAAGAAGCTCTGAAGCAAGCAGCGGTGGCAATGAAACAATAAATTTTCCAGTAATGCTGAGAGGAAGAGGGGTGGATTTTTGTAATCCCTGAGCACAAATATTCACACCTGATATCTGAGTGCTGATGTATGAACAGGTTCAGATCTTCTGTAGGTCAATAACAAGATTACAACTGTAACAAGATCACACACTTGCTTATACAGACCATTAAACTGGCTGTAGCATTTTAATATTGTCCAAGGGACACATCAAGAGCATGACGTGAAGATCTGACTCATGCACGATTATAGACCCTTCCCAGTCCTTGTACTCAAAGCTGATTAATCCTTTACCTTTTAATTACTTGTAGGAACTGATCTCAGAATGCCACCCTGCCCCTCCTCCAGCTGGGGTACTGGCAGAGTTACCCCAACTGGAATTTACCCACAACACCAGTTAATACTGATATTTATGAGGACATGTGATAGGCTGCTTATAAAAAATCACAAATTCGCTCTACACTATGTATAATCCATTTCCCATGCAGCACAAATTCTCACTCCAGACCATGGATCTGACCTTGCACAAAGCTCCAGAAGAATTCACAGCAGGCACGAGGCAGGATGGGACCCCACCACCCAGCCAGCCAGCACCCACACCGCCTGGCCTGCCCCACAGGCACCTTCACAGTGCCTGGGAGCAGTCAGCTAAAGCAAGAAATGAGATAACTACCCACAAAGGGTTGTCACCCACATCCCACAGAGGTGATTGCTTGATCCAGTCTGCCCTAGAATTAGATAAAAGGTTGTTTTCTAATTTGTCAGGTCGACTTCACATGTGGTTTTGTCAAGAGATCGGTCTGTGCCTTTCAACAAGAGCACTGGAGAAGAGTAACCCCAAATGAGGACAATATCCAGATGTTTAGCCAGAACATCCCCTCTGTCCAGCATCCCAGCCTAGGGAATGTTCTGGAAACACAAACAAGCCTTACACTTACTCAAGAAGTTTCTTTTCCATTAATAAGAACTGCCTGACCAGCTAGGCAAGATCTGAGAAAACATATCTGGGTATCTCACTATTGCCAGAAGAAAAGAGTTTGGGTTTGTCTTAGTTTTGTTAGGTCTGCTCAGGTAACTGCCTGCAATAACTTTGCTCCTGCACTTCTCCAAAATAAGACCACACAATAGAAAGTGAAATTTAAGACCTCCCATCTCCCAAAGACAGACACAGACTACGTAGTGGACTTAATAAAAGCATCACTGTGGCACTTCACCATGACTTGGTAAATATTTGACATTCAAAGCTTGCAAATACCCACCACACACATGGACTATGACACAAACACAGATAGCTAACAAACCAAGGTCTTTATTTTTAGAACATTCATCCCTTTCTGCACTCAAAGTCACCCTAATGCTTAAGGAGCTGCCTCAAAGCCTGGTGGTTTACCTGCCAGGATGGATGAAGCCTGCAGGAGAGAGTGAAATAAGCAGGAGGAAAGGGGCAGGGAAACCTCTGTGCCCGCTGGCAGGAGCTGGGTCAGGCTGAGAATGATGCTCCCTAGCAAGGAAGAAATGGCTACAGGAGTCACTTAAGCTGCTGCTGAAATTCAACATCCAGGTGTTGCAAAGGCAAAAGGAAGCTGGAGGACACTGGATGGAAATGCACCTGGAGAGCAAAGCTTGCCCAGTGTGCAACCCAGGCACCCGCTGCCTGGAGCCAGGAGAACTTGCCTGCTGGGATGTGTTTCTGCAGCAGGGTGTGACAGAGCCTAAAGACTCGTGTCACACTCAAAGACCACAGTTTTGACTTCATAAACGTTATGTTAGCCTTTATGGCAGGTAGATGACTGTGTTCCTGTCTCAAGGGAGGAGGCTGGTGTTTTCCACAGGAGCAAAAGGCAATGTTTAAATCCCTGGTAATATTTAACACAAATGCCCAGGGGTAAAGCAAGGAAGGGAGCAAACCTTACAGAGGACAAAACCCCGAGGAGACAAGGAAACAAGCTGCTTTATTTTTATATACTTCATATACCTTTTTATATATTTTTATACACAAGTACCAACTTGGGCACCCTCTTGGCTCACCACACACTGTTAGCAAGGGGTTTATTTGACAATATGAAGTCTTCCTTGCAGAAAAGTTAACTTTTCTTTCCTTCTTTTTTTTTAACTTACTTTCTGCTTTGAGTTAGAAAGGGGCACAACTACTTGTAAATTTAAAACAAAGCCTCTGTATATGTATTTTATTAATATCAAAGACTAAGCAAGCATCAGTTCTGCAGGCAACATCCATAAAACTAGCAGCAGAAGAAGGAAGGACTGTTCTTGCTGTATGAGCTGGGAATGAAAGTGTTATATTCCTGACTGCTCCCTTGCTGCCTGTGTAGCTTTGTTTAAGTGCCTTTTAAAGATACTACTTGAGGAAAAAGCATTTTTAAAGCATCATTAAAATGTATTCAAATATTAAAAGAACGATTTTGATAACAGCTATCACATCTGGCCCTTGAAAACATTTGCCTTCCTTTATGGCCTTCTGTGGTTCAGAAGACACTAGGCAGTGCCAGAAGAGCAATACAGTGGCCACACCATGCTGGAGGTGACCCCAGCAACCACTGTGTGCCCAAGACAAGCCATCCCACTCTGCAGTACCTGCTGCCTTTGGGATGTATGTGTGTGGCTGCTTCTCCAGAGTGAGCACAGCCATAAGCCAAACTGACCTTGGCACCTACAGCCAAAGAGGCTGTGGTCAAACTTTTCACCAGCCACATCCCCACACTGGCCCTGGCTACCTGCTCTGGTCTCTGGGACATGAGGAGTTAATGGCAAAATAAACTGATTTTTCAGCTGACAAGTCACTCAGCCCAGCTCCTCCCTCTACCACAGAGGGGGACCTGGCACCGGTGATAGCCCTGATTCCACCCACACTTGGACCACATCTGCAACACTCATTTTCAAACCCAGGAGCCTGAAGTTGAGGATTTTTGCCCTGAGAGACAACAGGAGTTTCTCTGTGATCCTGCTGCACACATTAGTCCCAATGCAGCAGGTCCCAGTGCCCAGGTGTGCCTGGCTTCAGCAGGTTTTACCAAAGGCTTTGCACAGCAGCTGCTTCAATGCTCCTTCAACAGCTCAGGGCACAGCAGGTCCACCAGCTGTTCCCAGCACAACAGAAATTCAGATCTAGGCTGGCAGCACCCCCAAAGAGCACACATGAACCCACCCAGCAGTGCCCAGAGTCCCCCTGCTCCAGCAAGAAGTGCAGCTGTTTGACTGAGCCTGTCCCACTCACCGGAGGATTCACTCCGTGTGTCCATGCAAACAGGACACTGGCTCCTGCCCAGGTACCTGCCAAGGAATTCACTCACTTGCTCATTCTGCTACAGCACCAGTGCAAGGCTTTGGGTGCAGACCCTACACTGGCAAAACTCCTTTTGGAGAGGTCACAGGAGCGATCCAGGGATGGCTCCTCTCACAGTGCTACCCTGCTGTCACTAAAGCCACTGTGCCATAGCCCAGCAGCAAAACCCATAATCTCCAATGAAAAAGCACAGGACAAAACCCACCCTTTCTTAATGCCACTCATTTATGACTTAATTAGCATTGCACAGTAACAGTTTTGAAGGCTGAGAAGGAGGATCAGCCTGTCAAGATCAGGTCCCTGCAATTGCTCAGTGAATGAGATTGTACCTGGTATCCTACTGCCTGAGGGAAAACCAGTGAACAAAGAGGTTCTGTTACTTTTATTTCTCACTTATTCTACAAAGTTGCCTTCTTAACTAGCTCTCTGGTAGCAAGCAGGACACTAAATCATTCTTTTTTATAGAGTGGGCAGAATAAACTAAGGAAACCTTAGGGAAATCCCGGGAAAGACTACCCTCATGGCTAACAGAGCCGTGTGGTAATTCCCGGGATTTCAAAGCCCTCTAAGTACTTGCCCATCCGTTTCTCTCACCTGGAAACACCTCACCCACTACATTATCACCATATTCCTCTTTACACACCCGTACCACTGGTTTCTCACAGCCCTCCTATAACACATCCCAACGCTGATGTCTTTCCCACGCAGCCCCTTCCCACGGAGCATCCCACCACCCCTTCACCCCCCCTGCCTCCCCCAGCTCCTCTACACTACCCCACAAGCTCCTACACTCCCAGACTGTCGCTGAACAGCCACCGAAATGCAGCCCGGTGCCCATGCGGGGTTGGTACTGCCGGTGTCTGGGCAGCCGACAAACTGCATTACGCAAGTGCATCAGGCTGATGCCGCCTAGAGACGCAGGAGCGCAGGGAAACGTCCGACACCGCGGCTCCGCGCCCCGGAGGTGACAGCCGGCGACACCCCACGGGGTGTCCCCGAGCCCCCCACGCCGCGGCTCCGCGCTACAAGCCCGACCGCAGCAGCAGCCAGAGGCGCGCAGCTGCTGCGGCAGCGGGGCGGGGCGGGGCGGAGCGGGGCGGAGAGGCGCGGAGGAAAGCGGCGGGGAGCGGCCCCCGCGGCGCTGGCGCGGCCGGCGGGGCGCGGAGAGGAGCGGTGGGTATTTAAGCGCGGGGGCGGGGGTAGCGCTGGTGTGCGGAGCGGTGCGCGGCATCCCGCGGAACGGAGGTGAGGGCAGCGCGGGGTGGCGGGTCCCGGCTTTGCCTGTACCGGGAGGCGGCGGGATGCTCCGGTGCTCGCCCAAGGGCATCGCGGCGGAGGCGCCGTCCCAGGGCATCCCCGAGCGCGGTGACCTTGGCTGAGCGGAGCCAGGTGCCCTGCGCTGCCATCGGCGGCTCGGGAAGGAGCGCGGGGACCGAGGCCTTGGAGAAGGAGACGCGGCTGTGAATCCTCCGGGATTTGTCGTGTGTGGTGTCCTCGGGGTGGAGGTGGCGATGCAGAAGGACCTACAGCCTCCAGCAAGGTCTCTGTGGACTTGTTGCTGCAGAGCTGCGGTCTGGGGTTTCCAGGAGGTGGTGGTGGTGGTGTGGCTGTTGGGAGGATGGTTTGCCCTCAGCAGGGACTCGCTGAAAATGGGTCAAACACCCAGAAGTTAAAAAGGGTGAAACGGTGGGGAGTGGTGGAGGAGGGAAGGTGATGCTTGTACTGGTGTGGTGGCAATGCCCACTGCTTCTTGGTTTCCTCAGAGCTGCTCCTTGCTCATGGTAATCCTCCAGTGTGAAGTAGGAGCATGAGTACCTGGCTCCCTCTTGGCTAAGTGGGGTTGAGATGGCATGGAGGGAATTCCTTGGAATAAATGCTATTACTTCATCAGCACTTTTTGGGCTGAGTATTTTAAAATGCTTTAGGAACTGAGAGGGTTTTTATCTTTTGTATGTGGTTATTGTGAGTATGGCAAAAATAACTGTCTTGAGAACAATTCTGTGAGTCCTTGGAGTGATTTTTGAGACAATGTGGCTTTGGCAGAGAGCTGAGGGAAGCTCTGCACAGAGTGTATCCCTTGCTCAGCCAGCAGCAATGGGAGGTGTAGGGAGAGGCTGTCTGGAGAGCAGCAGCTCAGGGCCATGGGAATACGTTCTCCATCATCCCTGTGCCCAAAACACATCAGTGACAAGTGATGTCCAAGGCTCAGGTGCTCCAGCTGGCTGATAGGAAGAAGCATCGTTGCTCTGCAGTATGTTCTGCCAATCCTTTTTTTACTGAGCTTTTAATTTCTGTAGTAGTTCTGTACCTCAAGCCTGGCCAAGCTCCTGGTGTAGAGTGAGTGAGCTTCTCCCAAACAGCACCCAGGGAGAGGCCCCTGTGTGGTGGGGCTGTCACACGATGCTCAGCACCATCCCCACGCAGTGGAACCTGCCTTGCCCTGCTCATGAGATGTTTGCTCCTCTGCTGTGTGTGTGCAAAGCTCCTGCAGTAATGTGTCAGCAGGTCACTCTGGAAACCTCTTCACTTGTGCTGTCAGGTGTAGACAAACCCAACACTAGCCAGCCCCTGCCACTTCTCAGGAGAAATCAGCACAGTGATGTGTTGCAACCTTGAAGAGCCTCATCCTGCCCTGCTGTACAGCTGAACAGGGCTCTCCTCTCCAAAGCCTGGGGGTGACTTTGCTCTCCTCACTCTGAAGGGGTATTCCTCTCCATCAGTTGGGTTTTGCCCTCACAGGGATGAAGGGACATCCCTCAAGGGATGAAGTTCTTCCTTACTGCGTAGATGGGGTTAAATTGGTTTCTGTGGAAAATGCAAATCTCCCTTTTTACATGCCTGTTGCAAGTATCTCACTTCATATTCTTCTCTGCTCTTGGACCAATAACTGGCATGGTGCAACACTGCTTCCTTTCATTAGCTCTCAAAGGAGGTGCACTTGCACAAGAGTTTGGTACCTGTTTTTCACTAATACATGTCGTAACTATGACAGTATTCACCTTCTCATGTTACATCTAACCCAAGACCAGTTATTATTTTCAGCTGCTTCAGAAATGATTCAGAGCAAAACAAAGTCTGAATAAGAACTACATTTGAAAGTAAATCTTGTTGTAGAGCCCAAACATCTCAGGTATTTTTGTTTATAGAGTGATGTGTTTACATGACCTTCTGAACTCTAAAGTATGTGCTCTTAAAGGATGTAGCCAATGCCCCAGATCTGACAGTCTCACAGGAACTAAGGCTTGTCACCAAGAGCAAAGCCAAAACCCCTGGAAAGATCCATTCTTCAAGAACTGTCAACTTTGAAGTATTTGCAACTTAAACCTGCTGCTGATCTCTACTCACAAATTTGAGGTCTTGCTTGGGAATCAGCTCTGTTCTAAGCCATGTTACTAGACATACCCTGAAAATACTGGGAAAGCTTGCCCTGGGATTTCAACTGGCCAAGTTACCTGCCTCCTCTGGTAGAGTGGGTCACCAGAAGCCAGTTCTGCTCCAACATGCAAGTCCTGACCCTTCAGGAGGAACTGAGAGCCCAGAACATGCTCAGCTGAGAGATGGAAAGGAAGGGGTTTGTACCTAAGTTGTAAGCAGCAGTTACTTATGTAAGAAAATGACAGGGAAGAACAGCAGATCCTTTGAAAAATTCATTTGGCCTTGGAAGGAAATGGGACAGAGCTGCTCCAAGGATGTTTGTGTTACAGAGAGGCTGCATCTTCTTCCTGAGCAGAGAAAGGAGAGCTCACTAATACCTCAGCCAGACTTCAAAGTTAGGGGAGTATTAAACTATTATTTTTTGGCTATGAGCAGCCTAAAGCTTTCAGAAAGCAGTTAATGTTTAGACTGATTTTATGCCTTAACTGTTTCCAACAGCTGTGCTGTCAGCTGAATGGTTGGGAGCCTCTCTCCAAGTGAGATCCCTGTGGGTACTGCAGATCACTCTCTCTTGCCAAGGGCCAACAGTTCATATATCACATTTAAAATTACTTCCCATGTTGTAGCAGGCCATTGTACACTTCATCTGTTTACTCAAGTTCTTGAATGAAGGAACAAAGGGCATTTCAGAAACTGTCTGGGAGGAGAGATAGTATGAAAAGAACCCATGTGCTCCAGTTAGATATGCCCAGGAGTGAATTACAGTCCTGAGCTGATGCTTGGGAGGAGGGTGTAGCTGCAGAGCTGTCAAAGGAGTAAGTGCATGAGGACCAGGTCTGTGTTCAGAGCTGGAGATGAGGAAGTCTGGGTCAGATTTTAGGCAGGTGTGGCACTGCCACTCAGTGAGAGTTCAGCAGCTGTTAGAAGCTACCAAAGGTCAAAGGAAGACTTTGTTAACAATGCAAGAAGTTTATGTTCTTAGATCTTGTATGCACTATCTGTCCATTTAAAAGAAACAAAACAGTGCCTACATGCTACCACTAAACCAGCAAGGAGGAGGGTTAGTACTGTCAGACTCAGAAGATGCTGCAATTCATTCTTCTGAGCAAGGTAAGGCAGAAACATGGCTGAAAAATACCTCTCTTTTTTCTGCCTTACAGTTTCCATCCCTAAAGCAGTTTTCCACTCCTGGAAGCTTTTATTTTTTTAATAAAAAAATAAATCCCATAATTGCAGTCAAGCCATACTCACCCATATGCAAAATGTCTGAGTCATGTAGAGCAATAAAATGTTACCAGCTCTGAACTTCATTCTGGTGTTGCATGGATGGGGGCAAGAACATGTACGTAGGAAGAGCTCACAATTCCTGTAGCACAGCGGCCAAGCACGCAGTGAGGTGCTGATTCAGGAGTCTGATTGCTGAGGAAGAGAAACCTGAGATGGTCTTGCTGCTGCTGGGCATTTTCACTCTTGGATTAGAGGATGGGGCTGGTGTATTCAAATCTCATTCATAGAATCATAGAATTTTAAGGCTGGAAATGACCCCTAAGATCATCCAGTCCAACCATTAACCCACCGCCACCAAGTCC
>VXBZ01000537.1:12759-31123 GCA_013399135.1 Heliornis fulica
CTTCCTACCCTCCAGCAGATCCACACTCCCACCCAATTTGGTGTCATCTGCAAACTTACTGAGGGTGCACTCAATCCCCTCGTCCAGATCATCTATGTAAAGATCTTTTTAATGGTGCACAGTGGGAGCTGTGCTGGGATTATTGCTCTTCTCATTCACTTGGTCTGGCATTACTTCCCTGTGAAAACAAGCTTTAGGGTGTGTTTAAACATCCGTGTGTAAGTGCTACTGTAACCTGAGGGTTCTGCTTGTCAGTAGGCAACAGGCAGCTTTCTGGGCTGAGCTGATGCTATATGGCCTGTGGCCATACTGTGCATGAGGAATCTAAGCAGCACAGATGCAACAGAGGAACAGACTGAGACAGTGTCCGTGGGGAAATGCTGGTGTTTAGAATCTCTGAACCATCTTAACTGCTGCTTCATCTAAATTTCTTGTTTACTGGTCCACAGGACCTGTACTTCATTCCTTATGCACTGTGCAGTGGTCAGTGAAAAAAACACATTAAAGCAAATGTGTGATGGCCTGGGAATGTGGATCCCTGTGTTCTACTTGCACTTACAGAAACACTGGTGTACAAAAACAGGTAGATTTGTCCCAGAACTCTGTCAGAATTAAGAGGGACAAGATTGGTGCCTTGGGCAGGTCAGGATACACTGTCTGAGCAGCAGCAGAACAAACCCACCTAACAATAAAATGGCAAATAAGCAAGGGCAGTTCTAGGTAAGCTGCAGAAAGAAGAGATAGGTCAGTACCCAAAGGGCACAATGACTACTTCAAATAGCTCAGAATAGTCACATATTAGACAAATTGTCACATGTGCCATTTGGAGCCTGCATGTTGTGGGTGTCCTGCACAGGAGACCAACTACAAGCCTCATGGGCCCACGGCAGGGTTTTAATTAAATAAGTGTGTCTGCAAACCCTTAGGATTCTACAGACTGACCAAATCTTGCCTCTGTGCTGCCACAGCAGCTCTTTACCAAACAATTTTCAGCTAGTTGAATATTTGTATTTTGGGGATGGGTTAACTGTTTGCTTGTTTTTCCTTCCTAACTTGCTTCTAGCACCTGGTCCTACTTTACATTCAAAGCACCAGATGCCACCTGTTTAATGGTTACAGGGATATCTCCACCCTAAATAAAGTTATCTCTTGGAGAATATATGTTGGAAACCCTTTTTCTATAAATGTGTAAGTCAACCGAGTCTTCCTGCTGAGGGTGTAAGGAGTTTTTCAAGCATTCTTTGAAAACCAGTCTATCCCAGTTCCCCTGCAAGAATGTAGGGGTGTTTTTCCACAGGAATTTCCCAGCAGGTGCATTTTGCCAGGTGCTGTCAGGCACCAGTCACGAGTTTCAGACTACTAGTGGGAATAAAGTCCCCAAAACCCTGTAGCTCAAAGCAAACATATATTAAAGTACCTTACAGTCACATCTTCAAATTACCACTCCAAGTACAAGCTCTAACACTGGGAACTGAGGAGTTCTGGGGTTGGGGTTGGTTTTGGGGTTTGTATTGGGTTTTTTTTTTTTTGCACTGGGCAATATCTTCAATGAAAACTCAGGGTTTTTTTTATGATGATTTAGGTTTTCAGCTGCCCTAATCAGAGACATGTGTCAACAAGAAAATCAAGTTGCCACTTAAAACAATAAAAGCTGCTTTACAGGTTTCTCTTCTTTTATTTTTTTTCTTGGAGGTGAAATTGTTAAAAATAATTAGATTATTGCTTAATGGCTTTAGAAGCTGAATTCTATTCATTTTATTCATAGCTGGCTGTAACAGTCCCATGGTCTTTAAACAGGAAGGTATTTCAACAATGCAGCTCAACACTTAAATTCCAATTTGTAGACAAATGAGTACTAAGTTAAAACTGCTTAACAGCAAACTGGAATATTAGGAACTGCTGAGATAGTAACACAGGACCCTTTCAATGCAGAACACAAGCTGATTGCAGCATGAATGCAATGAAACCTAGTAATGCTTACAAACCAAAGTGGAAGCACCCCTAGGATGAGTCCCATTAAAACACATAAATTTTAGCCTCCAGAGTTTGTGTAGTGATCCAGCATTCCCTCTGCTTATTGCTGCAAGGTAACTGGCCTGTGTGGGAAGGCTGCCTGAGCCCTCCAGAAGTGTGGAGCCCTGGGTTATTACTTATGCTTAAAACTGGCCTTGAATTAATGCAAATACCTTCAGAAAAGGTGTGTGTTACAGTAGCACACTGGCTTCTTGTATCTCATTGACTGAGTAGCTGGTTTAAGATGGGGTTTTTTCCTTCCCTCCCATGTTTTCCTTTTATAAATTATCCATCTAGAATTACATTCTCCAGAGCCAGCTCTGTTTGCAGCATTTCCATGACAGTCCTGCTCATGGAGAAAGTCTCTGGTAGATTAAATGCAGCAGAAGTGTGTTAGCAGTGAGGACAGAGGCTGTAACTTGACTGTCTCTTACTTATCTCAACCTCTATCATTCCTCTGGAGACCATCAGCCTTTGCATTAAGATGACCTGCATTCTAGCTGCTAGGCCAGGGAGCCCCTTACAGATGTGTCTGAGTTCCTGGGGATGGGGTTATCCCCCTTGCACAGCTGACCAGAAACAGTCCCCAGGCTGGAGAAAGTATAACAAGGCCTTTGGTATAAATCTAAAGGTCTTCTTATTTTATTTACTTGATGCTTTATTCATGTATCCCTCCAAGGCAGAGAGTCTGCAGCCTGGCAGACTGGTCTAATACCAGTAAAATCAGCCTGGGGCACTCTTTTCCTGTTTGGAAATGCCAATATACCAGCTCTGAATCGAGATACACCAGGTATATTACACACTGTTGTGGGCAGAAAGCTCCATTTGCCTGGGATCTCCTCCCTCACAAGGACTGCAGCACCCCTGTGGTAACCTCACACCCCCAACACTCACACTGAGCATGCCAGACTTGGAGCTTCTCTGTGGGATGGTTGGGCTTTACAGATATTTACTCAAGGAAGGTATGAGTTTAACAAGCACAGGTATAACACCCCTGTAAATACCATAAAGAAGGAAAGCATGAGAGCACCCTTATCATTTTCCTTTCTATTGTATAGGAAAGGGCTTAACCTCTGCATTGAAAAATGCTGCTCTTCCTGCAGAAGGTATAAATAGAGACACTTTTGGCTCCCAGTGAGTCACAGTTTGCCAGCTGTGCCATTTCTATTACAGGGGTTGCAATATTTACAAAGCTTTAAGGCCTCTCTTGAGTTCTGCCTTAATTTATCTGAAAGGAATCATCTTCCATTCATACCAGGCCAGAAACCAGTGGTGGCCTTTCTCCCCAGCCTGTGCCCTTGCAGCTAAAGCAGTTCACAGCAGTCTCTGCTAGATTAGAAATGGAAGTGATCTACCCTCCAGATGCTGTGTAGGCAGCCTCTTGGCCTAGGAGATGTGTAGCCTAGGAGGTATGGGGAAGATGGGAGTGAAGGAAGGAAAGAAAGAAGGAAAGAAGGAAAGAAGGAAAGAAGGAAAGAAGGAAAGAAGGAAAGAAGGAAAGAAGGAAAGAAGGAAAGAAGGAAAGAAGGAAAGAAGGAAAGAAGGAAAGAAGGAAAGAAGGAAAGAAGGAAAGAAGGAAAGAAGGAAAGAAGGAAAGAAGGAAAGAAGGAAAGAAGGAAAGAAGGAAAGAAGGAAAGAAGGAAAGAAGGAAAGAAGGAAAGAAGGAAAGAAGGAAAGAAGGAAAGAAGGAAAGAAGGAAAGAAGGAAAGAAGGAAAGAAGGAAAGAAAGAAAGAAAGAAAGAGAAGGAGGAAAGAAAGAAAGAAAAGGAGGAAAGAAAGAAAAGGAGAAAAGATATATTGGGGAAGGAGGACACAGAATAACAGGGGATGCTGGAAAGTAAATGCTAGGGGGGTGATGGGGCAAGTACATTTTTCAGCACAAAAATCTGCTGACACAAAGAAGCCTCCCTCCCTTTCACAGTGCACACTGCTTCCAGTTTCACTGTGCCTGTTGCCAGCAGAGATTGTGTTCATGGGGGTGCTGAGTTGAAGAGCAACTGAGAAACAGATGCAAGGTCTGAGGGATGAGAGGAGAAACACCAGGAGAGGAGCCAGCACATGGATGGAAGAGGGGGAACAAACACAGCCAGCTTCCTCACCAACAACTCAGTCTGTTATGCTTAGGGAGAGCCTGCAGTTGTTGCCTTCCCAGAAAAGAAGAGGCAAAAATCTACCTTGGAGTGTGAGCAAGGTGTAAGTTACTCAGTCAGGATGCTCCACGTGCAGCATCATGTGGGCATGGTGAGCTTGGCAGTACCAGTGACCTAGAGGAAGAGAAGTGGAGAAATATCACCTGTCAAGGTGTGTGCCCTTTGCATCTGTCAGACAAAAATGTGACACATCAGTAACCAAAATAAAGCTGTTGCAAAAGAACCCAGGGATCCTTTTTAGTAGTAATTTGTCTCCCCTTCAGTAAATACCCCCACACCACCAGGGTATAACATACAGCCTACAGAGGCACTAAACTACAGAATATCATCATATATTTGCACTATACCAGGGGCCCATCATTATTTTAACCACAGGCTGCAAATTTCCCAGTGCTACCTTAGTATTTGTTGCCTTGAGGAACAGAAAATTTCTGCTGCCCAAAGCTCACTGTGAACATGAGACTGAAGGGATGTGACATGTCCAAGTATCTCCATTCTGGGCATTTTAGTTCAACAAAAGTACAGAATAAATGGAAGGTTTTTCCAGCAGGACTGAAGTTTTCTGTGTCTCCTTTTACTATGAGCTGACCTGGTCAGCATGTGTGTCTGAAAACTCAACCCCCAAAATAAAGGAGTCCCTCTATGAAGCCTCTTACAGATGCTTATTTTACTGCCTCTGTATTTTCTCTAAGTAGATAGGTTTTAGCCTGAATTTAAAGATTATTTAAAATACTGAAAAGCATTTTTAACAAAAAAACCAGTGAAAGGCAAGATCCATTTCCTGGTTAATACTTGCTAAGCCACTCTCTCTGTGTGGAGGTGGGACCAATGAATGCATAAAGGTATTACCTGAAAGGAACATCTTGCCTAGACTTCTGGCTTCCATTAGATAGTCTTTTAATCTGTAATATATCTTATTTCTTTGGAATGAGATGAAAAAAACCTCTTATGCTATTTGAGACTACTTTTTCCCCTCCCTTTCACAGCTCATCTTTTCTTTATTCCCAACAATGGCAGAATACTAAAATTACTATCAAAAGCAAGCAGAGGATTTTTTTACAGAGCACTTCTTTAAATTTCATCTTTATTTCAGACCACACAAGCCTGCCATCCACATTTATGGAATCTAGCCCAAAGCCTTCCCTTTTAAATACATATCTCCCTGACTTCTATGTGAACTCTGTACCTTTGTAAGCTACATTAAATTTAATTCCTACTGCAGCAAAATAACCTCATAATCAGAATGCAGGGATTGAGAGCACCCAACTGGTATGGCCCCAGTAACTGCAAGCAGCAATTGCTGGAGCCAATGGTTGGTTTCAGTTGAGGCTGCTGAAGGTAGGAAGGCATTAGTTTTGTTTGGACTTTATTTCATTAACAATCACATGTGGTATCAAACTTGAAATGTTGGTCACCATGTCATTTTTTTGGTTTGTTCCAGATCTTTCTTTCCACTTCAGCTCTAATCCAAACTTTTCTATTGTTACAGGTCATCTCCTCAAAATCACTGGAAGCTGAAGATGGATATCAAGCGTGTGAAGGACTATATCTACTGGCTGTACTTCCAGTACCTACTGATCACCTGCAGCTACGTGCTGGAGCCCTGGGAGCAGTCCATGTTCCACACCATCACCGTGACTGTTTTTGCTATGGTGGTGTACACAGCCTATGTCTTTGTCCCCATCCATGTCCGCTTGGCTTTTGAGTTCTTCTCCCAGATGTTCGGCGGCCAGCCCGACAGCGCGGTTTCCATCATGAACTGAGAGTGGGTAGTGATCAGCAGCTCTTGCAACCTGTGAAATGCAATGTCCTCTTCAATTTTGTGTATCCATTCTGAAGCAGTTTTGCAGTTATAAAAGTACCATTTTCTCTTCCAAAGCACAGCTTGCTTAGTGACCACAGCTGAGAACCAGACTGCTGGCTGCACAAGGCCCTGTCACATGAACCACCAGCCGGCTTCGGCCGCGTGGTAGCGGCACACGTCACCTGGAATGCCATGTTTGTCTAACACCCAGCTGGCTCCCACTCTGAGCACCCTGATTTAGTCACACTGGTGTGTATGGAGCAGCAGAGATTGTTTATGATGGCTGTGAGGAGGAATTCTGTGCTCCTTCCACACAAAGGCATCCAGAGTGCGGTGACGAGTAAACAGCACGATTTGAGTGCTCGGATCTGGCTGGGTACTGGCTCCTGTTTTATAATGGGATGGGAGAGGAAATTAGAAGAGAAGCTAATATGAACTTGAATCCAACTTTTTCCATCTAAGTTTAGATGGTGTAAGACAGTAAAAAAAAAATACTACAGGTAATCTTACTCCAAATGACAGAAAGACACAGAACGGGCTCTAGCTCAGTGCACTCCCGCCGCCTTCTTCCTCTGCTCCCATTCACCAAGGCAAGCAAAGTGCTGGAAGATGATCCAGAAACCAGAGTGGAAGCAATATTTTCATAACTTCAGGGAACTCTGCATGCTTAAACAGATCTCCTTTACAAAGAAGAAATCAAATTTATTGTAATTGCCCACGGGGAGCTTCTTGAACATAGGTAGGTTTGTTTGGCGCTCACTCTACACCTCAATCAAATGTCACTGCTAAATCAGGAGTTACACTTACACAATGCATGTAGCTAACAGCTGATGCTACTCTTAGTAGAACTGAGGGATGCAAAATGTAAATAGCTTTCAAATGATGTTTGCACAATTATATGATTTTAAAAACTCTCTTAACTTCTTTATCAAGCTGCAGTGGGGTCCTGCGTGCTTAGAAGAACTCTGTTTGTTTGGAAACTAAGACATGTTTTGATGGTTGAACAGATCTGAACATGTGTATGCTGTTTTTTCAGAAAAAAATAAAATTTTATTCTTCAGAAACAACATTTCAGTGCATAACTCCACTCTTGTGCTATTTTCTATTTGTTCATAAATTCCTTGGATGTGTGTGGGCCAGGCTGACAACAGAGCAGACAGACCAGATTGCTGGGAATGTTCTGGGGTATGGTTGCAGAGCCCCTGTGATGGATCCATGTGTGAAATGACATGTTCATCCTCTTTAGTGCTCCACCCTGACCCTGACCTCTGGAGGTGGAGGAAGTAAAAAAAGTAGGAAAAAAACCCCACCAAAACCCCCAGAAACCTCACTGAAGATCCTGCTCCATGGACCTACTCACAAGGTCCTGAAGGCAGCTCTTGGGAGAGCCACTTTTATCATACCATAGTTGTTGGTTGGTTTAAGGCTCTGGCTCGCACCTGAACCACTTGTTCATCTTGTCATCATCATCAGATGATGGATATGCCAGAATTCTCCTGCAGACAACCACTGATGTGCTTCAAATTAAGGCAACAAATACCTGCATGTGCTGGTGGCACAACAGTTGAGTGGTTCAGCCCCAGATAGAAGCCAAAGTCTTGAGCTGTCGTATCAGTTTAATCACACCTACAAATATGAGGTACCAAGCTGTAATCACACTTCCATAAACATTGGAGGAGATGAAAAATGTCAAGTATCTGTGAAAATTTCCAGGAGAGAAGTCTATAAAATAGAATAAAAGTAACAACCCAAATGTTGGGAGGTGAAAAATTGAAAATATTTACCTAGCAAGCAGATGCCTGAACCAAAAATACTTCACAATATCCTATCCTCAAAAGATTCTACCCTTTAACTAGATATGTTGGTGATGTACATGCCACAGCATCTCCTCCTCAATCCTGTTTCACAGAACATCATCTTTTTTAATTTCTCAAAAGGTTTATTTGTTCCCAATAGCATCAGACACAACTTACCTGCTTTATGGAGAACAGGGAAAAATGCTGTCTTAGAGGTATACAAAGGCTGGGCCTTCTACCTCAAGGGGCACACGCCCCGATATAACACAGCTATTTAAACATTTCACTTCAAGCAAACAGAACAAGCAAACCACTTTCTTCAGGAAGAGGGAATTTCCACTGACTTCTCATGGTGGAGTTCCTGTAAAGCATTTCTCTTCCTTATTATTCTTGTTACCTTTGTTTGGCTTTGCGGGAGGCGCTCACAAGATGGAGGAAAAGAGCAGCAGTTTGTCTTTGGGAGGGTCCTGGCAGCCTTACTTCAATGAAAACACTTTTTTTTGTGTGTATTCTTCAGCTTCTTTACTAAAATTTAAAATTTTGGGGCAAGTCACCAGGAAGGAGAGAGCTGGAAAGAACCTCTCTGGTAAAAGGTCTTCTGAGATTTTTTTTTATTATTTTTTTGCTTCTCCTTTCTACTAGAAAAGCTGAAATAACTCCAACTACTTAATATTCAAAATTAGTGGGTGCCAGTGGGAGATTTCGAAGCACTTTTGGCACACAGCAGTGAACAGAAAGTTTCTCCCTGGCAGTGAGATGAGGTAGGACACCACTGTTGACAGCTTGAGGCCACACCACAGCTTGGGAAACTCTACTCCAGTTTTGAAATCAGTTTCCCTGTAGATGAAGCTTTTCATACCTGCCAGAAGGAGCATTTCCATCAGGTTACATCCACACACTAAGGTGGAAGCACCATTTGCTGTAATAGCAACAAGCCACAAGTGGAGGGTCACACTGACTGGAGATCTACCAGTAAAACCAGTGGACAGATTGGTGTGTACAGCATATAGGCAACACCACCATTGTGAAGAGTGGTGTTGGGCTCTTTATAAAACACCTTGGCAGGGCAATCTTTATTACTCCATGTTAATTGTAGTTAACTGCTCTGTTATTACCCTATGGTAATTGTAGTTCAGGCTGAACACAGCAGCTGGAAGTTTTCAGACCAAAAATAAAAGCACATGAAAGGACTGTGTTAAGAGTGAACAGCACCAACAGTGCAACAGTGATAAGTGAAACACAAGCTGAATGGGAAATGAACCCAGTTTGTTCCAGTTGCATTCACCCTGCCAGTACAAACACATCATTCAATGCAGCACTGGGATGTTTTGGGGCTCAGCTGCCCAGCACCACACTTCCCTTGTTTAAAATTCATTTTCTTAATTTCATTTCATCAAAGCTAGCACTTATCCTGCTGTGAAGGTTTCCTGGCCAATTTCACTGATTGCATCCCAAATCCAACACTGAGGGCAGCTACACATCCAGACCATGAACTCCAGAAGCTTCTTCCTGAAGCCCCACCAGGCAGCCTCTACCCAAGGCTGTTGCAAAGGGCTTCCCAGGGACTGTTCCTTCACACTGGTCTTGCACATGAACCACAGGGCTCAGCACCACCACTGCTGCCCCCACACAGCCAGCAGGCTTTACTGTGCTCCTTTTATCACCCCAACTCTAGTGCAGAGCTTGAATAGGGCAGCAGCAGTTTATAGCTCAGGGCATCATCAGTGGGACACAGATATCTCTGGTGATCAGCTCTCAGCTAAACTCAGTTTACACAAGCAGTGACTAAATCTAGTGCTTATTTGAAGCGTGGACACTCCTTTTCATAGCCCCAGAGAGCCTTAGAGGGGCTCCTGCCTGACTTCTCACTCAACAGAAGGAAAGCTCTACTTCCTACGAGGACAGGCTGAGAGAGTTGGGGCTGTTCAGCCTGGAGAAGAGGAGGCTCCGGGGAGACCTTCTAGCGCTCTGCCAGGACCTCAAGGGGGCCTACAAGAAAGATGGGGAGAGGCTGTTCAGTAGGGCCTGTTGTGACAGGACAAGGGGTGATGGGTTTAAAATAGAGGGAGGGAGATTTAGATTGGAGATTAGGAAAAAGTTCTTTGCTGTGAGAGTGGTGGAGCACTGGAACAGGTTGCCCAGGGAGGTGGTGGATGCCCCTGGATCCCTGGAGACGTTCAAGGCCAGGTTGGATGAGGCCCTGAGCAACCTGATCTAGTTGGGGGTGTCCCTGCTTCTTGCAGGGGGGTTGGACTAGATGACCTCTGGGAGTCGCTTCTAACCCTAATCATTCTATGATACTATGATTCTAGAAAAGGCTGGCAAGTCCAAGGCAGTTGGTGGGGAACCCCACATCTTCAGGGCATCTGGGTTTAAGCCAGTCACTGGTAGTGACAGGCCATCTTCATCCCTTCCAACCCAAACCATTCTATGTCCAGCTTCATCTACATGGAATCTCCTGAAAAATGAGACCCTGTGTTTATGAAGTTTTGAAACCTTAAGGATGTTGAAGTACAATTTTTTTCCTGATGTCTTATTGTTATTTGGCCATAGTTTAAGGGTTTTGCTTTGTATGCAGAGTCAGTGAAAACAGTTATGGTTAAAGGTAAAAAGGCCCTGGAGTTTTTATCAAGTGAAAGATGTCATTAACATTTTAAATAATCATTTTCATAAAGGCCCTGTTTAAAAAAACCCCAAACTTCCAAAACAGCAAACAGATATCATCAATCAATAGCATTCAGAGACGGGTGTGTGAGGAATTTGCCTTCACAGAGATCATAGATCTCTGGTTTGTGTAGGAAGGGACCTGAAAGCCCCCCCCAGTGCCCCCCTGCCATGGACAGGGATACTCTCCACCAGCTCAGGGTGGTGCCCAAAGCCCCATCCAGCCTGGCCTTGAACTCTGCCAGGGATCCAGGGGCTTCCACAGTCTCTCTGGGCACCCTGTGCCAGTGCTCCCCACGCTCCCTAGAAAGGATTTCTTCCTAACATCTCACACAAATCTGCCCTCTTTCAGGTGAAGACCATTCCTCCTTGTCCTGTCACCCCTGCCTTTGTCACAAGTCCCTCTGAAGCTTTCAAACCTCTTTGAAACTTGCCTACAAATTAAAAAATATGGTATGTAAAGGTAAATCTCTCTAATCTCCATGGCAGGAAGTTTCTGATGTGCTACTGCATGGGCCAGATGTTGTCCTGGACTGCTCACACAAAGCAAAATTGGCCCTGCCCAGCACAAACACACAGAGCACATCCCAAGGAGGACTGTGAACACAACACGTGGCATCTGTCTCCATCCCTCCACCTCTTCCCCAACCAATGCTGCATTTCTAGAGCTCTATTTCCCTAATTACTTTGGTAAAACCCAACCAAACACCTATTTAAGTGATTGTAAAAGAAATAGAGCAGGGTGCAGTAACAGCAGAGCCAACAAAGGGCACAGCTGTGCAGCACCAGAATGCATTTGCTGAGGTTCAGTCGATCCTTGCAGCTGAATTACTGCACCCTGAAGCAGAGATGTGGGCAAGTGGCAGTGTGCCAAGCTGAGCATTGGAAAATTAAAGCAGAAATAGCTAATTTTTCAAATTAAATATTACTTAACTTGTAATAACTTTCTCATTATCACACAAAATGATCAACATCCAACGTTGCATCAAAAAGCAGTGCTGCCCTCTCACAGTGAGCAAGTTGGCCCTTACCCAAGTCATTTTAATTATTTACTCCTAAAACACCAAGCTACAGCTATATCAGCAAGATACTGATGTCCTACCACAAACTGCTGTTTGCATGGAGCCTGTGCTTCTCTGGTAAGCCCAGATACCCTCCTATTCAAGACAGCAACTTATCTGGACTCCCTGTGTGTATGTAGGTATTGACAACAGCAGAATTTAGTGATAAACCATGACAAGGACAGCTTCTCCTCTCCACTCTGGAGTACTGGTCACCTTCTTCAGGGACAAGAGAGTATGTGGTGATGATGGCTCACAATGTAGCAGCTTGTATCTCCCTGCCCCATGGCCCTGCTGGCAGCAGCAACTGCCAGTTCCCTACGGGGGCAGAGAGTGGCTGCCCTCAACTCTCCCTCCTTGGAAAGTGACTTTTGCTGCTGTGGCCCCAGAAGGGATGAAGGGTTGGCTGAGCTCTGAGGGACTTTGTTTCACATTCCTCCTGCTTTGAAAAAAATTTTCTGTTGAAGACATTGATCCCCAGAGGAGGAGGAAAACAGAGCCCTGAGGCTGGCATCCAGCACACTCCATGAAGAAGGATGTCCTGCCATCCCAGTGAGCTTCCCACGTTGTACCAGCTCTTCCCTTCAAACCAAACCTGATCACAAACTGGAAAACCGTGGAGTCAGCAGAAAAGCTAGACTCCTGCTAAAGTACTGAGCATCAGCTCCTACAGCTGCAGCCCTGCTGTGAACTTGTGGCAGTAAATTCAGGGAGTGAAACTACCAAAACTTTCTGATAATGTACCTCAAATCTCAGGAAAGTGAGAATTCACTGTAATATCACTGTTTGTCACCTGATGAAGGAGGTCAGATGCCTGTAATGTTCCTGAGGTCCTCCAAAAGCTGGATCTGAGTGCATGTCAGCACACAGCTCGTCCCAGGACTCCTGCAGTGAGAGCTGAAAACCACAGGGACTCCTCTTTACTCTGTCTTTACACACAGGAAGGAAAACTCAGCCTGAACTGAATGAAGACACCTTGGCTCAAAGCAGGATCCATTTTGTCCTTAATGTATTTATTCCTTAGAGTAAGCAATACTCTCCCTGAATCTGAGGAGCACAAATTATGAAAATATCTCCAGGCAACTTGTAAGGAAACTCCCAGGCTGTGAGGCTGTGATTCACAGATGGAGTAAGAATTAACTCTGAGGATTCACACTTGTCATCCACGGTGTCTGCTCCACCCTGATTTCAGGGCAGCTTTACAGCAGTTGCTCCATCTGGATGGCTGAGAGCTGATAAACTCTGCTGATTCTGGTGTTTCAGTAGAGTCAGTCCCAAAGCAGGGCTGTCCTGGAGTTGTAATCAGGATAACTCCTCTATGTTGGAATAAGAAGCTCCAAGCTACATATAGGCTGTAGAAATTGCTTTGTGTGGCCTCATCTAATCCACAGACACCTCAACTAAAAGCTAGGTTTAGTCTAGGTTTAAAAGTGAAATGAAAGAGGCACCCCTGGCATCTAGATACACATCCTAGTGCTGAGACAGGCTCAGGCAAGAGAAAGAAGCCAAACCCAAGGACAAATGGGAGAGCAGAAATATCTACATGATGGAGAATAGGGTAAATTTGGCAAATCTGTATGAAAAAAATCAGGTTCTGCTTCACTCAGGATGACTGAGCAAAGAGAGAAGGGAGGAGATGAAGGTAAATCACAGCAGCATCAGGACTAGATGTATTGTCAGCAAGGGTGTAGTTTCAGTTATTTTTTCTGACAGCTCCAATCTTTGCTTCATAACCATGGAGTAGGTCAGAAATATCTCATTATTTCAAGGTCATATTCAAGGATGAGTTATATGCCATGAATCTTTATGAGCTTTAGCTGTTAAAAAGAAAAAAAAAATGTTCAGGAAAAGAAAATGCAGGGAAAATGTCCATCAGGGAGTACTTGACACAGAACAACTGAGGCCAGGCCCAGAATAAAGCACCCTAACATCAGAGAGGGCTGTAACAGGATTGCTGCAATGTAATTAAAAGTCGGGGTGACAAGGCACAGCAAATGGCCTCACCCATCAGGCTGGCAGAGGAAAGAGCTTGTATCAGTTCTTTGCATTTTCCACAGCCACAAATTGCACAAGAGAAGCCTGGTAGCTCATAGACACTAATTATCTGCCAAATGCACAGGGACTGAGTGATTTATGAAGTAACAGCTGGAAATGAAACGATGGTGCAAACTGAGCAGACACATCCAGCTCCATCCACGCTGGTGCAGAGGAGGTATGGGATGTACCAGGTATTTCACTCAAGGCAAATAATGCTCAGGTCCCAAGAAGGCCTCTCCACATCACTGATGCACACTTTTTACTTCTCCTTCCAGGATTTCCCCTCATATGAGAGCAAAAGGCACAACTTGATGAAATCCAGGAGGATCAGACCACTGTCTACATCTAGTGCTGTGTCCAGCTGTTTGTGCCATCTCACCTGTGGTGTGGAGAAACATCCAGAACTGCTTGGTGCCTTTCACATCGGGCTAGATGTGACTCTGCCATCCAACACTCCCAGTGCTTTTGTTTCCAAAAGCTCTTACCATTGAATCACAGAATCTCAAACTGGTTTGGGTCAGAAGGGACCTCAAAGCCCATCTAGTCCCACCCCCTGCCATTGGCAAGGGACACTCTCCACCAGCCCAGGGTGCCCCAAGCCCCATCCAACCTGGCCTTGAACCCTGCCAGGGATCCAGGGGCTTCCACAGCCTCTCTGGGCACCCTGTGCCAGGGCCTCCCCCACTTTCTGGGTAGAATTATCTCCCCATGTCTCATCTAAATGTCCCTCTGGAGGGGGAGTGTGGGGGGAGGTTGTTCCCAGAGCAGATCAGAGAGGCAGAATCCCCCCTTCACCTGCTGGTCCCACTGCACTGGGATGCAGCTCTGGACACAGGAGGCTCTCTGGGCTGCCAGCACACACCACTGGCTCATGCTGAGCTTTTCATTAATGAACACCCCAAGTCCTTCTCCTCAGGCTGCTCCCAATCCATCCTCTGCCCAGCCTGTCACTGTGCTTGGGACTGCCCAGTCCTGCAGGACCTTGCCCTTGGCCTTGCTGAACTTCACGTGGTTCACTCCACTTCTCCAGCCTCCCACAGTCCCTCTGGATGGCAGAGTCCTCCTTACCACAGATATATTTCAGTGGCACCAAAACACCTCAGAGCCCTAATCCAGTTCAGCAGCAGCTCCCTATTCAGAATTACTGTGCCACCCCAAATCTACTCCATCCAAACCCAGTCACCAGCACACAGGACCTGGGTACTGGAATAACCATCTCACTGCAGCAGGCCTGTTTTTCCCAAGAAACCTTCAGTAACAAGACCAGCATCACCCAGTTCACCTTTTATAGAAATATATACTCCTAAAGAAATCATGAAGCATTTACACCTGCTGTGGAAGTTTCCACACCCAGAGACCAGTCTACAGTGGGTGTCTTTATATTAAAAGTCCATCACACACACAGTAAGTTCCAGTTTTGCAATTTTCTAGCTGAGCAATACCTTCACAGACATCTTCTAACAGCGATGTGTCAGTCCCCATGTCGTGCATGTGCCAACAAGATTGGAGCTCTGGAAAGAAAAACTCAACCCACTGAAGTTGCAACACCTCTTCCTGAGAATTTATCTTGATGAATAATTATAAAATGCATATGCCATCATAGGGGACTGTTGCAAGACAAAAAAAAACCCAAAGCAAAAACCAAAGAGGGAGGTAATTGCCCTTATCCACCCTGCTACTTCAGCAGTGTGCTGGTTATTCTCAGTATGATACTTAGTGCTAAGATGCTGAAGTGGTCCAATGGATCCCTGGATGGGCAGAGTGTCCCTGTCTCCCTCCTCCTCCCATGTTTTCCTTATGGAATTTTCTTTTATCAGTCCACACTCTTTGGCACAAATTACCTGCAATCACACAGGGTAGTTCCCAGGTTCTTCCTGCCCCAGGCCCCTCTGGAGTATTTTGCAGTCCAACCCTGCCTCTGATGGTTCCAGTGATACGAGGTTGGCATCGTAGCTGCTGGAACACCACCATGGCTAACTGAAGGGTGCATCAAGTCTGGACAAAAGTAAAACCACTCAACACCTCTCCTCTGCTGTGCATGGTGAGGGCATGTCTTACAGCAGACCTGGGGCTGCTCCACTCTGGTGCAAGGCACCTCCTCCAGCGCTGGACTTCTGCATCATCTTCCTCTCCTCCCTTTCCAGCTGTCTCCACGTGCCCCTCTGCAAAGTTGGAGCACTGTTTCCATTTGCTTTACTTCACATTTCTGTCCACAGAGTCTCCTTGCCTGAATCCTCCTTCTTCTCCATTAACTATCAATCTTTGGCTCTTCCATCCACATTGACAAAACTAACTTCTGCCTCCACCATACCCCTGTCCTCTGTTTCCACCCTGAAGAGCAGTGATGCAGGGAGAAGCAGTGCCAAAGGACAGGGGATCCAGGTTNTTGTCCGAAGTTTCCACCCTGAAGAGCCAAAGGACAGGGGATCCAGGTTTGTTTCTAGAGCAGTTTCACTGAACTGTTTCTTGGCTTTTTCTCTGTTGGGCTTTCTCCCCATCCAGCCAGGGTGAAGTACATCTAGGAAACATCAGCACCATCCATAATTCATATATACAGGTGTTTAACAGACCCAGCGTGCAAAATATTTTTAACTGCATAGTTATTCTCATATTCTCTCGTAAGAGAGCTGAAAGAGCCAGTATTTGGAAACACAAATTCTACAACAATTGTGATGCCAAGGAGCAGATTCTGGTGTGTTGACACTCTGATCCTCCCCCCAGCACAGCCCACCCTCTCCCAGGGTTTCCTTTAGCCAGCTTATGGCTCGGGATGTTTTCATCCGAGACACGGAAGATTCCAAAAGGCAAGCAGAAAGCAAACAACTACTGTACAATAGTCTTTAAGATTCCTATCATGTTCTGATGAGCAAATATTTACTTTTTTAAAACAATTATTTCTTAGTCTGAAGTTCAGGTCTTGTGCATCCCTGTACAGGTAACAAACATACCAGTACTAAAACAACTGCTCCCAGCTCCTGTCTGTGCTTCTGCCTGAAACTAAATATTTGCCCTGGCTGTTCCCCGAGCCAGGTAAAGGGCTGAACTGAGCAGCAAGACTTGTCATGCTCTTTGGCATAAAAAATGAAACAGTGTCATAAAGGGATTGTTGAACATATCTGTGGGAACTGGCAGGACTTTCTGCACAGGTTCCCAGGGATAGATGGGCAGGTACCAGTGCTATGCTAAAAGTGCCATCCCTCTTTAAAAGAGGAACACTTTCCACTCTCAGAAGAAGAGCCAAGTATTACAAAAAGCAAATGAGAAGTAATTAAGAAATCCAGCTTCTCTGACAATACAGCATATTGATAAGAAAGTGTGAAGACTGAGCTGCTAAGTGTCCTGATGATAAACTAAAAGCTTTGGGTTCTGTGGTTATGAAGGAATAATAAGCTGTGATGTTGGATAAACAGCAAACAGGTGACAGGAGCTGAAGAACAGAAGTCAGCATAAGGAGAATTTCCCCTTGTAACAGCCAGAAGATCCTGTTTCATCATTCTATGATGTCTCCTTGTTCCAAGTAGCGAGGTTCAAGTAACTTCATAGTTTATTCCGGTTTTTAAAGGCAAAAATACACATGTTGTTACTCCCATGACAGGTACAGCAGTGATTCTTAAAAGGCTCCAGGGATTCAGAAAGCAGAGGGTGCCTTTCAGTGCACAGTCACCACTGTGCCTCCGTGCAGCAGCAGGGCAGGGGGTGCACAAACCCAGCACCCCTGTGCCTGGCACAGAGCACCCAGCTGCTCCCAGGAGCCGCAACACAGCGCTAAGCCGGGGATTCTCCCCCTCTGCTGACAAGCGGCAGCGTTTCCCCATCCCTCCCATTCCCTCGCAGAGCCTGCAGGGGACCTGCTGCTCTTTCAGACATTACTCGAGTATGCCCTGTACTGCATCAAATATGCCCTATATGCAAGTGTCACGTCACACACTGCTTAGTTCAAAGGAATCTAAACCACAGCTCTATGTGCTGCCACGCTCATTAGAGCTCGCTGATGCAATGCACGGGTTTTATCTATCCATCAGCTGAAAGTGGAATGTCACAACACCCTGATCTCTGTTGCAAAGCTATTTTAAAGGCATTTCTTTCCAGCTGCTTTGGTTCCTGCCTCTGAAGTTCAGCAGTAATAATGTTTGTGGTCCATACTATAAATTGGATTGTTAATTGGATTCCTCACAAGGAATTGAAGAAATAGGCAAGAGCCAGAAAATAACTGGAGCATCATCATCCCAGTAAATGTAGCGCAGATTATTGCAGAGAAAGCAGCCCCTGGAAGTGTGTCCCAGTGGAATTGGTTAATGTTATTCCTCCCATGCACATCAGTCTGCAGAAGACAAGCTGGAACCTCTGCTGAAGCACAGCTCTGCATGCACATGCACTACCTTGCTGAAATCACTGCTTTGCAACTTCAGCACTGCAACCAAGGCAAGGAGAGCCCTTCCTTCCTCAGAAACAGGCACATGGCAAGGTCTGGTTGCCAACCTCAACTGTGGCCTCAGAGGAAGCTCTAACTGCAACAGGGAAGCTGCATGAGAAACAGCAGAGAAGAGCAATCAGCCGCAGAGGGGACGCAAGGACACCCCTCCTGGCAGGAGCAGCGGTGCCTGCAGGCAGGTGGAGCCGCTGCTGTGTGCGGAGGGGTGCTCGCTGCTCAGTGGAGCAGCTGCCTGGTCCCTGCTGGGAGCCAGATCCTGTCTCCTACTACACTTAGAGGCTGGTAGCTACGGCCCCGCACGCAGACAAGGCAGGATCTGTTCATGCACAAGAACATCTCCTACAGCTTCAGGAACCACTGGCATGGGGAGCTGCTCCTCCACCGTGCATCATAGAATCATAGAATTT
>VXBZ01000538.1:11076-74510 GCA_013399135.1 Heliornis fulica
AAAAAAGGAAAAAAAAAAAAAAAAAAAAGAAAAATAGGGGAAAAAAAGTGCTTTAATGGATGTAACTATTTTTCCAAGCCAGGAATTCACACTGTTACAAAAAGAAGGTTCTGGCATGTGAAAGGCTGGTTATCCCTTTACTGCCTCAAGGCTGCCAAAGTGTCAGTATGGATTCCTGCAGGGGCTTTGNTAACTGTAAATGAAGCAAACTTGAACTGGAAGTAAACACACTGGATTGCTTACCTGTGCAGAAGTCACTGGCAGCAGAACAGCAAACACAACCATGTATGGTCTTCATTCATGCACACCAGGCCTGCTGGGCACCCTGTCAGGGTACTGGGGTGTAGCTTGGTAGCTCAGCTACTTCCAGGAGCCTGAAAATCTCCTTCAGATGTATTTGGATCTTGGTTTTATTCCACTAGCAGGTAAGTAGGTGTCTGTTCCTGTGACACCTACTTCAGCATCCTATTGGTTGCAATGGAGACCTTACCTCAAGCCATCCCATACAGACTATGCACAACTGCATAAACTTACTGCCATCCACCAAATAAAACAGGTCCTTGTGGAGGGTACTGGAGAAACAGGACTCCACCTCTGATTATTAAGTGGGTGTGATAGGAATTGTGCTCCCATTCTCTTTCCATGTCTTTCCTGTGAGAGTGGTGGAGCACTGGAACACCTTGCCCAGGGAGGTGGTGGATGCCCCTGGATCCCTGGAGACATTCAAGGCCAGGTTGGATGAGGCCCTGAGCAACGTGATCTAGTTGGGGGTGTCCCTGCTTCTTGCAGGGGGGTTGGACTGGATGACCTCTGGGAGTCCCTTCCAACTCTAATCATTCTATGATTCTATGAGTTCCACTGTTTGCCCTATGTCCAGTCCAGAGCAGAGCTAAGAAGGCCAGAGCCAGCCCTGTCACCAGGGAGCAGATGGCTCTCAGGAAGGGCTTCCAGGGTATGTTCCTCTCTCATCTCACCAGCACCCCTCAGCTGCTGTGGCAACAGGGACAGAAAAGATGTGTCTGGCCTAATCTGGACAGAAGACAGTTATGAATGACCACTTGACCATTCAGGCCTTGCCTTTGTGCTTTTTTTTAAATATATTTCAAAGTTGCACCATGTTTACTCAGAAAATACATTCACATCCCTCTAGAGAACTAACAGGGGGGAAAAAAACCCCAAACCAACCCACATATGTTCTTGCTTTCTCATCTCCTGTCCCCTCCCTCCTGCTGGCCACTGCCCACTGAGGCTACACTCATTCTGTGTCAGGGCCCAGAGTGAGCAGGTGACTTCTCAGACATTCATGTGCACACAAACCAGCACAGTGTGAGCTGGCTGTAGCAGAAGCTTGGCTGAACATGGCAGGGTACAAGACTGCTGCAAAGAGGCCAAAATTGCATCACTAGAAACAATACAGCCTGAGTTGCCTGAACTGACTAGACCTTGAATGCATGTCAAAAAATTACTCCATTTTTGTGGCAGCAGGTCTGTGTTTTTTTCCTTTAATAATTATTTACTAATTCCCAAAATCATTTATAATGACAAATACCTTGTCCCACCCCATCTAGTATGAAAACCCACATGACTGGGTGTTGGGCTGGCAATGGAAACCAGCTCTCCCAGGCCTCAAGACCTAAGTAAAGCAGTTAGAGCCTGGAAGTCATTGTGGTTCAGCCACTCACACACCTGAGCCTGAAGCCACAGGTCACTTTTGGTTTTACCTTGTCACACTCTTAGGAAGTGAGGCCAAAACAACAGTATTTTTGGACTCATGCTACATGTTGATACAGTTTCCTGCATCTGTTGAAGTAAACCCCTTAAGTCATCACAACTATAAAGCTCTCTGAAGCTTCAGGTTTTGTGAGAGGTTTTCTGAGTTACATGTTTCGTGTCTATGGCTCTGCTGACACCACAGATTCTCTGTATTGATCTGATGCTCTCACAGCCTCTGCTGCCCCAGATGTATGCAAGAGCAGCTCTGCACAGGGAGTGACCATTAATCAAAACTAGGGCAAGTTTTCTCCTCATTGCTTGTGTGTGCTGCCATGGGAGGAACAAATGAGTAAAGAAACATCTTAGAAGAGCTAAGAGATTTTGAGAGCCCTTGTGGGCCTCAAAATGTGGCCTCTCCTAGTGTGCTCTGCGTGACAACCCCTGGCACACTTGGGTCTTCACAACCATTTCCCTCCATCCTACCTAAAGGAGACAAAGTAGTAAAGGGACAAAATTGCAACCTAAGCATGTAACTTCAGAGAAACTTAAGAGCCCAAGGCTGCTAAATAGGCACTTACAAGCCAAACCATTACACAGCAGCTGTGAAAATCGAATACATTTGTGCAATTTTTAAACCCAGACCCACTGCACAGCTCCAAATTCCCTCTTTGTGCTCCACACATACATAATGCTGCTGTTTGTTTGCCTGTAAAGGTAGAAGGCTGAGCACAGAAATAATCTCTCAAATACTCTTTAGACTTGATCCTCAGACAGGGCTGCTTGTTTTTTGTTTCTAGACACTACAGAGACTTCACAGTTGAGGAAAAAACTCAACTATCTTAAAGAATGGTGGCTTGGCTGCAAACATTCCCTATTTGTAATCACCCTTCTCTTATCTATTACATGCAGCCCAGGAAAATAGAAGACACCTGCCTGAATAAGGGTCAGGCTGTGTCTTGTTTGATGTAATGTCCTAAAAAAAAACCCCTCAAAACATTTTCAATTCACACTACTAAAAGAAATACACCTGCTAATTACAGGTTTCCTAATTAGAAAGACTTAATCCATGTGATACTAGTTTTTCATTTGAGTTCAGAATTGTTCCATTCATTGAATTAGCAAAAATACTGGCACTGGAGTACTCAAAATACTGGAGTTACTGTCCAGCAGAGCACTGCCAGGGACACTTTCAGAGTGTCACAACCACTGATGAATACACCCAAAGTCACTGGGTGATCTGCACATGTCAAAATATCACTTGGATAAATACTTCCCCTTAAACCAGTAATTCCCACACACACCAGTAATGTGGGAGTCAACGTTGTTTTTCCCCTGCCCCTTGAAGCGCATCAGCTTCTGTGTGGCACAATGCTTTGCAGGAGCAGAAGTGGGTATAAAAGGCTCATTTCTAGATCCCAATTTGCCTGAGCTGTTTTAACATGTGAATTGCTACACAGTGAGTAAACTGCTCTGTCCATCAGTACTGGTCAGATGTGCTCTTCCTGAATTAAATGTGATGTTTCACAGTGGTTTCCTCTCCCCTGGCCTCCCAGGGGAACAAGAGCAGTGTAAAGGAGTGGGCAGAGCCTTGCTGATGTGAAAAGGTGTGTGCTCAGAGAGCCAAGCAGTGAACATACCCTGCTAAACCTCACTCTCCACACAGCTGAAAATGCAGGTGGCAGAAAAAACAGTAACGTGGTTCCTACATTATCAAAATGACTTTTCCTTTCCCCATCTAACAAGGCACTTTCTGGCATTTAAAGAGCTGCTTTGGTTCCTTTTCAAAGACATTTTTCAAGCATCACATCTTTCTAAAATAGTACTCTAAAACCCCAAATCCTCACTGCTCAAATCCTGAAGGAAGCACTTTGAATGTAGCACTGCATTTTATCACTGTTTCCATTTAACACACTACAAATTTTGAAGACAACATTTTCCTTTCATTTGATGAACCCCAAATGAGACTTCCATTCGCTTTCTCGTTACCATCAACAAGCTGAAGATTCAAGAAGTGCAGCAGAGGGGGTGAAGCTCCCTGCAGTGCATTAAACCATCAAGGAAATTCCAGAAAAAAGGGAGATATCTGCCTTGATGCCACTCAGATTTCACTAACTCCCAAAACATAAAGTCTAGTCCAGCAAAGTTAAAGGGTAAAACACAACTTGTGTCCTCCTGCACTTAGTCACTCACAGTTAATTTAATAACAGTGAAAACCAGAGAAACAAACCAACACCCCAATCTCCAGATTATTCTGCTTATCCCTTAATTACACATAACAAGTTTCCTGTTTCTCTTCCAAGTATCTCCAAAGATGCCTCCCTGACTGTGTCCAGACTGGACTGGCTTTGTTTGTGCAACTTAGCAGCTACTCAGAAACACAGCTTTGAAAACCCAGATGTGAAGCCACAGAGCCATCTTTTCTCTCAGAGGTGAAACACAGGTGCTTCCTTGAAGACCCCAGTGTGTCAAACTCCACAGAGACTTCACAACTGATGCCTCTTTTTGGGGCAAACTGTCTGCCCAAGACTAAACTTGCAAAGCATATGAAAACTGGCTTCTTATTTTGGTGATTAACAAGAGGACAAAGGTGCAGGCAACCACCACAGCACCTTCTGTGGAATCAGACATATTTCCCACGAGAAAACACAGTGACTAATATTTACATGTGAGTTTCAAAGACCTTTTAAAAAGTTTCCTAATCCTCTACTTGCAAGTAACCAAATGGCTATGTGAGAGTAGCTTCAGACTTCAGACAATAATCAGAGAATACTTCAAGCCTTTAGAGGATTGGGCTTGACCTTTAATGACCTGACAGGCTGTGAGACAGACAATTTCCCCCCATGAAGCTGTGTATGTAGGTTGAACACACACAGTGGTAGTGCAGTTGTGCTGCCTCAAATGTTTCCCACAGGGAGAAAACCACTGAGAATCATCGTTTCTTTCACTGGGTAAGACTAGAATCAACTTCTTAATGGTTACTATGGCAGATGGAGCCTCCAGTTTGGCTTTAGAATCATAGAATCAAAGAATTGTTAAGGCTGGAAATGACCCCTAAGATCATCCAGTCCAACCATTAACCTACCGCCACCAAGTCTACCCTTAGACCATGTCCTCAAGCACCGCATCTCCCCGTCTGTTAAACCCCTCCAGGGATGGGGACTCAACCCCCTCCCTGGGCAGCCTGTCCCAATGCTTGAGGACTCTCTCAGGACAGAAGTTCTTCCTAAGATCCAACCTAAATTTTCCCTGGCGCAGCTTGAGGCCATTACCTCGAGTTCTGTCACCTGTTACTGGGGAGAAGAGACCAACCCCCACCTCACTGCAACCTCCTTTCAGGGAGTTGTAGAGAGCAATAAGGTCTCCCCTCAGTCTCCTCTTCTCCAAACTAAACACCCCCAGCTCCCTCAGCCTCCTCGTAGGGCCTGTTCTCCAGACCCTTCCCCAGCTCCCTCAGCCTCCTCGTAGGGCCTGTTCTCCAGACCCTTCACCATCCTCGTTGCCCTTCTCCGGACACACTCCAGCACCTCAACGTCCTTCTTGAAGTCAGGGGCCCAGAACTGGACCCAGTGCTCGAGGTGAGGCCTCACCAGTGCAGAATACAGGGGGATTATCACCTCCCTGCTCCTGCTGGCCACACCATTACTGATCCAAGCCAGGATGCCATTGGCCCTCTTGGCCACCTGGGCACACTGCTGGCTCATGTTTAGGTGGCTGTCAACCAACACCCCCAGGTCCCTTTCCCCCAGGCTGCTCTCCAGCCACTACTGCCCCAGCCTGTGACGTTGCCTGGGGTTGTTGCAACCAAAGTGCAGGACCCGGCATTTGGCCTTGTTGAACATCATCCTGCTGGCCCCAGCCCAACCATCCAGCCTGTCCAGATCCCTCTGCAGGGCCTTCCTACCCTCCAGCAGATCCACACTTCTGGACCCATTTCAGAATAAGGCCACTTTTGAATGACAGGTGTAGGACCTAAACAATTTTCACAGGCATAAAGAACATGTATTAAATGTAAAAATAAACATTTACACGTAAAAAATCACACAGAAAAAGCATTTTAAGGACATTTACAATAAATGGCACTAAACACCTTTATTAAGACTTTAAGTTTTTCTTTTATGAAAAATGAATAGGATTCTTTTAATATTATTTTTTCCCTTGGACGCAGAGGAGGAGCAAACTAACGGCAAAAATCAAGAACAGTCTCTTATTTCAACACCCTCTCTGTAGCCACAAAGATAGAGCTATATAACAGACAAGAAATACCATTTATTGCAGACTTTAAGCTGATTCATGTGAAAAAGGCACTATGACACTTAATCAAACTAGATGATTAAATTTGTCTAAATTAAGTGATATTATATATTATATATAATACATATATTATATATAAAATCACACGACCATGTGAAATAACAGAACATTTTTGTGACAAAAATCACTGGATCTTCAAAAATAATATTTGCTGAAAGGGATCTTTTTTTTTTTTTCCCCTTGTTTTCCTCCAGGAACTTCCAAAAGATTTATAAAGGAAGAATAACTTTTTACATAAGGGAAAACCGACATCTGGGATCAACACACAAAGAAGTCTGGATTATACACTGTTCTTTTGAAGGGTTAAGTTAGAAACAAACAAAAAAAAAAAAGCAAGTATATTAAAAAAAAAAGTACTGTGAGTTGTTTCATGGCTGCCTACAGCAGATCTGGTAACCTCTTTGAGCTGAGTCATGTTACTATTCTCTAGTTATTCCTTCTTGTGCAATGTTACAGTTCATCACGAGTGCAGTACTGATAAAATCAATGCAGAGGGTATTATTTTGCTACCTAAACAGCATCATTGGTAATAAAACATCTTGGGAGTGATGCAAGAGGGATTCAGTCTACATCAGGCTGCTGTTTGCTCTCTAAACACTCCCCCCCTGCTGGCATCATTGACTTAGCTGAACATCCTGCAGCCAGATGCATGACAAGATAGGCCAAGTCAAAAAGACACAACTGCAAACTACAGCAAAAAGTGGGATTTGGGATCTTATTGTTACCCAAGGTCTCCAATGCTTTTTTTATTGCTGGCCCAGCTTCCCTAGGATGAACCACAAGGCTGTGTTCCACTTTATCTGTCATGGAATGGTTTATTCTGTACAGCCAAGGCTCATTGTTTGTAAAAGAATCATGTGCCAATATTTTCACCTACCAGGAGGCTCCATCCATTGAATTAGTCACCTGTTTGTTTTTAATGGTGAGAAGCCAGCAGCAGGTGCTCCTGTGGAGACTACAGTACATCTTGTTTCTGATGGCTAGTTACCTCTACAGTATTATAAGACATTCCCCTGCACTGCTTCCTAAAGCAAAGCTGGATGGGATAATGCTACAGACAATGGAATTACAGAAAACAGAAATGGCATTTCAGTGGCTGCTCCCTTCATCAAAGGACTCCACACCTGAATCTGTGGCAGCTGCACTGATTTTCTCTTGTCGTCTTCTCATAATTTCTTGCAGTTCTGAACTACCACTGTTAGCCTGTAAACAAGAAGGAAAAAAAAAAGGAGAGTTTACTTTTGGGTTTGACACATGATGAAGATCCTCTGCCTGCATTTTATTAAGACAGATGTTTGAACAAGTTACACTCACCCTGCAGCTCCAGAACTAAAAATGCACCAAGAATCCAGTTACATGACATTTGGAATAGGAAAGATTTGACACTATCCTTAAACATGGACCAGAAAAGAACCTGCAGGCTATTAGAAGTGTCAGCTTGACTTCTGGTGCTTGCTGAGCATCTTTAATTCTCATACAAGCTTCTGGAAGTGTTGGTGAAATATAGCCTCATTAGAAGCATCATTAGAGCCCAGCAAATGGGTTAGGATTCCACCTTTGAGTACTTAGATATCATCATGGCAATCATATTTTGAAACTGAAGTAACCCTTGAGGGGTTTAGATTAGGCACACAGGGGTTTTGCACAGCCAAGGCATAAATAAGGAGTGAGATACTTAACCATAGTATCCTGCATTACACAACACTCCATTGGGCATTTGCTGTCCAGAGTCACGGGCTTCAAACTCAGAACACAGTAATTAGGATTGCATCACACTATTAGCAACAACTACAAGAAAAAGGCCTCAGAATGACTAGGTTGGAAAAGACCACCAAGATCATCAAGTCCAACTGTACCTGTCCTCTCTAAAGCACATCCCTAAGCACCTCATCCATTCTGTCTTTCTGGGTGACAAACAGCTCTGCTGACTAGCTGCAAACAGACTGCTTCAACGAGGGAAATGAGGCCAGGACACTCAGCCATTAGAGCAGAACTTTCCAGAGCAGGCATGACTTTGAATGAGACTACAGGATTATGAGGTGAGAAGCATAGCCAAGTAACACAGTAATGGCTAGCACCTGGCTTTCCAAGCTTCCAAACTCCCTTCCAAAATGGCCTCTGAAAAGGTAAGCAGGACTGTTAAAGGGAAAACAATCCTTCCATTAATTCTGATCTCTGAAAACTTATCCCACCACACAAAATTTAATTGAGATTCACCCCATCACAGCCATTACAATGCTTTATCTGATGCTGCTCCTGTCTAAGGGAGGGAGGCCAGGAAGCCTCTGCCAGGCAAACCACCATCAGTCTCTGCTCCCAGAGTGTGAGGGCAAGGCAGGGGACTTCTGACTGACCCCCTGAAGGTGAGGGAGCACTTTTATTTGTCTTAACTCATCTCATCCTTGGTCTCAAATACAGGGAAAGTTGTAGCAGTCACCTGTTGCTAAGTCATGCATGGAAACCACCAGCAGACCCGTGACATCACGCTGATGTCTGAGCAGCCGAGGGTGACACATTTCACCTTCACGATACCACCAACCAGAGGACTGATGAGACAAACACTGCTGAGCTAAACCAGCTGCAATGCATCATGGGGCACAGCACAGCAGGCACATCCTACTCAGAAGCTGTTCTTGGGAATGGAATCTTTTGGGACAGACTTGGCCTTACCCAGCCTAGTTAACCAGACCATGAGGTAAGCGCCATCGTTCAGCCCCACTGCTGTGCCTGGACTGTTCCTTCCACTGGTGTGTTGAACCTCAGGTATTCTCCCAGCCAATTTCACACACACATATATGATAGAAACAACATTCAGATGCTTGTCCATGCTGCCCATTGACAGAGTAGGAAGACAATGAGAATGTTGACCTGGAATGTTCTCTTAGGGAGCTGACAAAGGTGGTGCTGTGCCTCTACACTTATCTCCTGTAACACTTTGGAACACTAGAGCTTGAAATGCTCATCAAAACCTATGATTAAATGGGATGGATGAGTGGAAATGGGCACATAAAAACTCACAATCATGGAGACTTTTAATATTTTCCCTTTGCAGTGAAGGATTGAATCCATATAGATAACCAGCCATGTTGCTACAATGCAACCATATGTGGTATCACAAGGTGAATTTCAACTCTCTGGAGCAACCCCAGAAAAAGCTCCCTAGGGTCACACTAATCAGTACAACAAGCATGCTACACCTGCCTCCTCCTGAGACACCTCTGCTTGCCACCACCATTTCCTTCAGCAGAAAGGAGGTGTTTGGTCCTGGCTGTCACCAGCTCTCTGCTGTCTGACACACTGGTCTCATCCAGTCTTATCTTTCTGCTTTTGCTTGGCCTAGGCCCAGAAAGCTGTTAAACAGGGATGACAAAACTCCATTCAGTCTTGCTACCTGGAGTGGTTTAAACTCTGGTGTGATTCAGGACTGAATGGAGTTTCCATGAAAATAAACCAACTGAAATTACACTACTTTTTTTTTTTTTTCCTCATAAGGGTAAAATTATTCAATTCCAACAGCAACTGGAATTCCAGTTTCAAAACACAGAATTACTCTGCCTCAGGTACAGCAATACTAAAAGGAAAATTGTAGCTGGGTAAAGCTGAAGACCTGGTTCTCTTTGGGAATGCAGCCCCAAATCTGGGAGGTAAGCCTTTCACTGGCTTGTAGAAATGGTATGAATCCAGAAACACTTGTGGAAGATCCTGAGTATGAATAACAAAGACAAGACATGGAGATCTGTAATGCTCAACAGTGTATGAGCTTGTCTCTGGCTGTGATGGCTACTTGTATGTAACACCCAAGTCATTTACTGCAGCACCACAAGCACTATGTGAAGGATGCCAGAGGATTAATGAAATTTTGTCACTGATTAATCATGCAGGACAATTACAGTGGTCAAAGCCATAACCCAATCATTGCTTATAAAAATCTTTCAACTGTAAACCAGGCCTGGCACTGGGATACAAGTATGTGTGCACTTAAATGCTTCTGGTAGTAGAAGTTGGAGCAGTAAGAGCAGAGCCCTGCTGGAACATGCAGCTCATCTTTGCTAGCTCACATGTAGGCATTCTGGCTGTGATACCCATTCCTATGTCCTCTCTTGAGGAGGGACAGCCTTCCTAAACCCTGCCACCTGAAGTGTTACACAGGCAGAAAGGAGGATGCAATTTAATGTTTTGGATAATTCAGCAAATACCAAGGTAAAGCAAACAGAAATTTCAAAAATTCTGACATTCATCAGTTAAACCTCAAATAACTGAGGCAGAAATAAATATTTTAACTACCTTTTCACTAAGTAAATCCAATGAACTTGTTAAACTCTCAGTACCCTCTTTATGGACACTTGTAGAACATTTACTAGACAAGTTTTGACTGCTCAGTTTCCCACAGGGTGAAACCTAAAGCAAGCAGAACAGCACAGAGGAAAAGACAGGCAAACTTTCACAGTACTGTGCACCTCTGCCTTCCAAACCAGCTTCTACCACAAAGGCACTTCCAGCTCAGGCCACAGAAGCCTTATGAAACTGAAAATAAGGCTGCTGACATTCCAGAAAAGTTGAAGGATAAACAGGGCATTTCTTGGGACTGTAGGGACATATAAGTCTTAACTGAAATATTTCTGCCTTCCTCTCATGGGAAAACTGGGCTTGAAGAAGGGAATAAAGTAATTTTAACAATGTGTGAAAGCAATGCTATCTGATCCCCACTGATCAGGTAAACTGCAAAATATTCATCATCATCAACTTGTCTTTGAAAATATGCCTGGTAGAAACACATTTTTAACCTCCTCAAGGTTTTCTTCTAAACAGAATGTGAAGAATAAAGCTTCTCATCTCAGCTAGTCTCACCTCTATAGAGTCTGTTTTTCCTCCTGCCACAGCAAGATTTAACAAAGAGTAGATGCACCTGGTTTAAATTTGATAAGTGTCCTTCTCCCTAGCACAACCCTGTATAGCAGCTTCTAAGGTGTTTGAGGATCAGCACTGATTTTAAGGTGTTTAAGGATTAAACTGCCACTGAGCAATGACTACAGAGACAATACTTTTATCCTCAGCTTAGTAATTTTGCTGGCACAGTGTCAAAAGTTTTCTCCCCCACTTAGGAAGGCACTAATACAGATGCTCCAACACTTGGCTTGAAAGCCTTCAAGATTCAACAGTGAACTCACTCTACCACTTTCTCACACCTAATAAATCAAACCTCCTCTACAAAGGTAAAAGCAAAACTAACTCCAAGTTCCAGGCTGAGCAAGGTACAAAAAATGCTTAGCAATGTGGTGGAAACTGAGGCAAAGCCAGTTGTCTCACAGAAGGAGCCAGTTACTTCTAGAGGTTCACAAATGGCAAGTGAGCATTAGGTCTGTAAAGGGTCATACATACCTCCAAGGCTGCTTTCTGTACCGTAATTTGGCTGTAGACTCTGGAACCTTCTTGGCAAACAGTCCTCAGTTCCTCTTTATTGAGGGAGAAAAGCTGAGCACCCGTCAGCACGCCAAGGCTGTTGACAGTCCTGGAGCCACATCAAGGAGAAAGAAAATCAATAAGCAAAAAGACACCAGCCAAGGGGGGAAGTAGGTTGTCTTACTCCCACGGTACCTCACGTAGGGCTACTAAATCAAGGCAAAAATTTATGCAACAGGACTCTTGATGTCCATTTAGTATCTGTTATATTAAGTACCTTTTTTGTGGAGGCTAATATATAGTATTTTTTTATAATATATAATATTTTCCCCTACATATATGTCTATATCTCTATAGAATATAGATCACATTGAGATATAATGTATTATAGATACTTATATACATAAATATGTATGTATATATACACATGTATATATAAGGGGCTGAAGCACCTTTCCTACGAGGACAGGCTGAGAGAGTTGGGGCTGTTCAGCCTGGAGAAAGGAGGCTCTGGGGAGACCTAGTGGTCTGCCAGTACCTCAAGGGGGCCTACAAGAAAGATGGGGAGAGGCTGTTCAGTAGGGCCTGTTGTGACAGGACAAGGGGTGATGGTTTTAAAATAGAGGGAGGGAGATTTAGATTGGATATTAGGAAAAAGTTCTTTGCTGTGAGAGTGGTGGAGCACTGGAACAGGTTGCCCAGGGAGGTGGTGGATGCCCCTGGATCCCTGGAGACGTTCAAGGCCAGGTTGGATGAGGCCCTGAGCAAGCTGATCTAGTTGGGGGTGTCCCTGCTTCTTGCAGGGGGTTGGACTAGATGACCTCTGGGAGTTGCTTCCAACCCTAATCACTCTATGATTCTATGATTCTATGTAAAAAAATATGTTTTCCAAGAGTGCAGCTGATGTAACTTCATTTTCAGAAAGCTGCTTGATTTTAAAAAGTGGGCAGACCACGTCCTAATTACTGACAGGAAAAGAATTTTAACAAGCTCTCTAACATTGACCCTCAAACTTACACAGGCTTGAATCCTTTGGACTCCAACCACGCTTTCACATCCTCGGGAGAAGAGTCATAAGTGATGTTAACTACCGGGATGTTTGGCCGTGGCACGTGGAACTTCCTCTGGGCAGCGCTCCGGCCGATGGTGAGACGGTGAACAAGTTCATCCTGTACCTCCTCCATCTGTGATTTCCTGCCTAGAAGGAGAAATGTGTAAAATTTGTCAAAAAAAGTGTCAAAAGTGGGATGGAGTGCACCCCCTCAGCAAGTTCACTGATGACACCAAACTGTGTGGTGCTGTCGACACGCTGGAGGGGGGGGATGCCATCCAGAGGGACCTGGACAGGCTGGAGAGGTGGGCCCGTGCCAACCTCATGAGGTTCAACCAGGCCAAGGGCAAGGTCCTGCAGCTCGGTCGGGGCAATCCCAGGCACAACTCCAGACTGGGCGGAGAGTGGCTCCAGAGCAGCCCTGAGGAGAAGAACTGGGGAGTGCTGGTGGGTGAGAGACTCAACATGGCCGACAATGTGCTCTTGCGGCCCAGCAGCCAAGTTTTGTTTGTAAAACAAACAAAAAAAAATTCAATTGAGACCCTATAATGAGAACATGAGGTTGATGCCACAACAGAGGTTTAGATCAGACTGACAGCAACCAAACTGTAGAAGAAAATGGGCATGAAGGTTTTATTCAACTGTCATAGCCTGCATTTCCTCAAAAAGAATTAAGTTTTAAAAATTAAAAAAAAAAATGAGGAAGATTGCTTGGAAAAGAAAAGCAGTGCTTTCCACAAACAGGTTTTTTTCATTTAAAACTCAACATTTAATGCAAATCAATGTAGGCAAAAATATTCCACTGCTGCTGAACCACATCGCTTTACATTTAATAACACATTATTTGTAATCAAATTTTTGAAGGGGTTTTAAAGAAACTGGAATTTATTCCTAGCCTGGAGTGTCTGGTTAGGTGAAATAATGTCACACTTTGCATTAAAAAAAGGAGGGAAAAAAAAGTAGTTGCTCTCAGCAGCAACATAAGAATTGGGCAAGACTGCCTTTTTAGTATTTATTTTACACAAAAGGGTGCAAATCTGCTGTCCCACAGAACTCAGTTGTTTGAAGTACCTAGTTCAGTCTGTTGTCCATTAGCAGGCAACAAACTGAAATGCTTTTAGGGCATTTAAAAAAAAAAAGAAATTATGATGACACTGAAAATTACTTAAAAAATGCATATGAAAAGTATTCTGGAAAACTTCACAAGAACAGGTAGAATTCAATATGGGTGCAATAATCTCTTTAAGCAGGGAGAAGTTTCTGATTTAGAACTCTCTAAGCAGCAACTCTGGAATTAAAATACTTTGTCCCACAACTTCAAGTTCTCAAAAATTCTCAGGATTTCCTTGCTGATATTTTTGCCATCTTTATTCAACTTTCTCATGTTGATACACCAAAAAGTAACCACAGGACCTTCTCTGATGGGCCAGAGGGCAAAAGCTATTCCTTTTCTCTTATTACACCTTTAGCAACAGAGGGGAACTACTCAACTGCAATATGAAAAAAAAGCTGAATGATAGCAAAAATATTTTTCTCTACTTTCTTTTTATCTTCTCCCAAAACCTCTCCAAGCATCAATATCTCTAGCCCCTTAGAGAAATAAAACCAAGCTTTAGATACACCCTTAGGTTTATGGTTTTCTTAATCACTACCAAAAAAAATTTAAAAAATTTACATGTTAACCTTTTTTTTTTTTTATCTTTTAAAAATAGCCCCAGGTTAAAAGTGGACAAAATATCTCTAGGAAGATATTTGAGGCATTCAGGCTCTGTTGTGTTGACTTTTCCCACACCTGCCCTAGAGTGTGAATCAGAAGCCAAAATGACATGTGCTCAGTGATATGTGAAGATCTAAGTTGGGATTTACAAATAAAGCCTTTAGGCAGCATTATCCAAGCATGCACCAGTTATTTTCCCAAACAGGATGAGAGAGGAAACACTATGTGCCTTCTAAATACACAGATTTTGAAAGATGCTTTAACTAGACCAAGGCTATACCAAAAGATAAACATTTCTCTGTTAGATGACAGGTTCTCACTGTTGTTAGATGCATTATCATAAATAAATGTGATATTCTTGGGGTGGTGAGGGACACTGTGTGTCCTCTGCATGGCTCAGGTGGGTACTTGGGCAGAGAGTCTGTGAGGTACCCGAAAGCCCATCAACCGGGCTCGAGTGACAGCTCCTGGGAGCTCTAATGCATGGCCAGGACCTCAGAAGAGGCTTGAGAGGGCAAGAGAGGTCTTGTAACCACCTGGTCTGCAGCAACCCTTCGCCTGAAGCCACCATGGTCTTCACCTTTTCCATCTGTAATGGACAGAGAAGGCCACTGTGGTTTCAAGGATGTAGAAGGATGCAGAGTCCTCCTCACATAGCAAGAAAATGGTAATTCTCATGTGTGAAATTTAGCCTTGATTTCCATGTCTTTTATATCTGCTTGGGTTTCTGGTTTTATTTGAGTAACACACTGCCCAAAACAGGGCAAAGACTGCAAAGCCTGTTTCTCCTGCCAGGTTCTTCCCCATGTATAATTTCCAGCCTGTCTGTTATGTGAAAATACTCAAAAAGTCCCAGAGCCTCACTGAGCTCCACTGCCTGACCAGGCAATGGCAAGGGTGGCTCCACCTGCCAAGGGTGCTTATCCAAGCAGGTCCTGGGGATGGGAAGGGGAAAGACTCCTTCCTTCTGCAGAAAGGATTACATGTGATGCCAGTTTTCACCTGAGGTGGAAGTGGGACTTTCTGGTAAGGAAGGGAGGCAGGAGCTGGGAAAAGCTGTCAACTCTTGAACTGCAAAAAGCTGATTGTTTTAACAGCTATTACTTTAAAAGGTGTAGCAAATGAAAGACACAAAGGTTTGCTCAGTGGCCTGTGTTTCTGTTGCTAAGGGGACCTGATTACAAGATGAGTCTCCTCCAACACTAATACAACATGGTTTCTGTGCACCAGCCAGGCTGGGAATTCTGTCAGAGAGCCTCAGATACATGTCAGAATGGTGCAAATGATTGGAAATATAGATGAGCACAGATAAAAGTGTAAGAGTGGCCAAACTCATTTTAAAAGCAATTTATATTGCAGTGCAGCAGCCAATTCAGGTGGAAACCATACATTAGCCTACCAGAATGGGCATTTACAGCAGTGAAAACCAGGGACTGAAGATCCTGAGGAGTTGTAAGAGAAGATTTAGAACGAGGATAAGTGCAGAAGTGTTTTGTACCTACACACTATCGTGATTAGCAAGGGTCAGACCATAGATACATACATAGAAAATGTATAGAAAGGGTCAGAACACACTTAAATAGGAAATCCTATTATAAACAAACAACAATTATAAAGGGTTGAAGCCAAATATCTCATCAACATTTATCTGAAGCACAGGTTTTTAAGGAAGTTAAGGATTAAGCAAAATGTAAAGGAATGAGATAAATAATGTTTGTTTTTCTTGTTTCTTAGCCAAACTTACGATCCACAGGAACTTGCTTCTGCTTCTGGGTGTCTCTCACAACACTGCCACCGCTGTCACTGGACGTGCTGCTTTGGCGGCTGATGGTCGCCGGTGCCTTGGGCACAGGAACTGGTATAGGTGCTGGTGTGCTTGGAGGCAGGGGGACAGCCACGGGGACAGGAGCAGGTGTGGGAGGTGGTGAAGGAGTAGCAGGAACTGGATCTGGTTGTTTTGCAACATAGTCTGTCCTTTGTTTCTAAAAAGAAAAATGCAGAGACATTCGGTTTGACAGCAAAACTTGGACCAGGCATCAGACAAACTCAGGTTTCTGCAGAAAATGCCAGGATGCTTTACATCAACTGATTTCATTTATTACACAAAGACAACTTATTTGCCAGGTGTAGTTCCAAAATTTTGTCAAAACTTCACTTTTGCATCAATGTTTGGCATTAGTTTCCCTCTCTGACAGATATAAAATTAATCAGAAACACACTTACTTCTTCCAAACAGATGATTTCTATTTATGAAATTTTTAAATTCCAAAATTCAAATTACAAGTTACCTGGCCTTTTGAACAGCTTCCAACATTTTTGAGTTGTTGGAGGTTATCAGTATAAAACCATATATTTCAGATGTGCTGTGTAAACAGTAGTTAAAACCAAGTACTTCCAGGCACAACTAAGCCTGACTAATGGTTTAACCCACAGATGTCACCGAGGTTGGGATAACACCTTGTTTCTTGAACTGCAGACACCACTTGAGAGGTTTCTGCCTCTCCCACCCATTCAGTTGTGCTATTTCAACTATTTGCACCATCACACCACCTAAATGCTGTTATTTTGTTTTAACACTCCCAAAACACAAACTCCACACTTCTTGGAACAGGTCTGTTGGTTTTGTTGAGTTTTCCCACCTCTGCAAACGTGCTAACAACCAAGTGATTAGTGTCTCAAGAACAATTTGAGGCATAATTCCCTGTCTCCTCCTTTGCCTTTAGACTGGCACTCCTTACAGGGGGAGGCATACATCTCCCCAAAGCAATCCCAGTGACAAGACCAGCCCAGAAGCTCATAAGCAGCCTGTGCTCCCCTTTTCCTTCAAACAGCTCAAGCACCACATCTCCCTCTTTTAACAGTGCTCTCTCCCTGCAGTTTTGAACTAACCCAGCTTGAAAGTTCAATGTTGAAGTTTGTTTGCTCAAGTAGGGATGCCTCATGTCTTAGTTATGAGAAGTCTGCTTCCTCTGGTATGAAAAGAGATGAGGACATTCCTGAGATGCTCTGACTCCTTCCTGAAATGCCTTTCCCAGTTTCACTGGGGCCAGGGGGCTTATGGCAGATCAAGTAGGGAAATGTTTGTAGGAGCACATCTCTACGCTGAGAGCAATCAAACCTTCATGAAATGGCAGCAACTGCCCTTTATGCAGGAATCTCCAGGTAAGTCTAACTGATGGACAAGGCATTTTGTACTGAATGCAAACCAGGACTATTACAGCTCAGCAGAAAATTCATCCCATCTGTTTCTGTGGCCAGTCAGATAAGCCTAGGAATAGGTCTTCTGTTTCCCTTGGATGATTTTTCATTTAAATTGTAGTAGTCAGCTACCAAAGCAAACACACAGTCTTACAATAAACCTCTAAAACCCCAATAAACCTTCAGGGCTTGGGGCTTTTTTTGCCTTAACATGTAGTTATTTGAAGGCATTCATCTCAATTATTTTGTGTTCATCTTGTGCAGTGCATTGTAGGGGAATTAAAAAAATAATTTATTTTCCTGTATTCTACAACTAGAGTGTGAAGACAACAAATGCTTTTTAAAATGTTGAATGCAAGAAAACTGAAAAGCATAATATAGAAGAGAGCAAGCAGAACAATGTGTATTTAAGAAACTTTTGTGGAAAGAGAGTGCTCTACCAGGTATATAGTAAGCATACTATAATTTATGACATCTTGATGTACCATGGTATATCCAAAGCCTCTTAATAAATTTAAGAATTTCACTGATATTTAGGTGTTCTAATGATATTCCAGATGTTTTTTTAATCTTGTTCACAGATTCAAAATGCTAAACTGCTATCCCCACAATGTACCCTGATGTGTGAGCCCTGACCTTCTGAAACAACATGCAAAGGAAAAGCAGGGTCTGTTTAGGGAGAGAGGGTTAGTCACAAAACAAGGCATCAACTGCTCATCACCACAACCATAACCCAGAAAAAGCAATAGCTAAACACTCAAAACCATGTTGCACTGCAATCACAAGCCTTATCAAATGGCTTGCTGGAGTTAAAATAAAAATTAAACTGGAAGCATCACTCAAATTCTAAATTTACAGATGAAACCACATTGAAAAAAACCTTCACATTTCATTGAACAGTGACCAAAAGCCAATTATGCATTCTAATAACATTTAACATTTCTTTTTTTAATACTTTTTTTTTTAAACTCCAGATCTTTTGAGGATATCCACACATTCACCCCATCACTTCTATTCATTGCTACAAACAAACCAAGCATGCAGTATGGAATTTGGTAACCACACAGTCTAAAAGAACAATTTCTGAGGTTCAATATCAGAAGAGTAATTTTGTTACCTCTGAAAGCTCTCCCAGCAATTGCTGTGAGGAAAAATGGAGTAAATCACATAAAATAGTATTGTTAGAAGGGTAAAGTAACTGTCTAGCACATCACTCCTGAAATTTCACACACATTAGCAATTTAAAGCAAAGGAACATGCTGATAATTACCTCTTCTTACTAAGCAACTCACACAGCGAGTTATTCTCATTTTATTCTTTTGAATAATGAACTTTTTGGCAACAAAACATACTTATGTGACATCATATAGCAACCCACTCTGTTCAAAGCACCTACCCAGGCAGAAACTTTGAAAGAGGTTTAATAAAAACCCAAACAAAACCCTGACAATGGACTAAACAGCACAAGGTGAATGCAGACCACTTGCAACTGCAGAAGGAATAAGTCACAACAGGTTTTAAGAAAGAAACATTTGATTTAGCTTACAAAATGTAGGAGAGGCCTCTGCTGTAACTTGCTGACAGCTGTCAGAACAAACAATTCTGGCTGGCTTTCTTTTTATTCTTAAAAAATGTATATATCAGGAAGAATAAACTTGTTATCACAAGAAATCCTTCGAATGACTTGGTACAGGGATGATGTACACTCACTACAAACCTGGATCTATCAGAAATATATGCTGTGACTACATTTTTTTCTTATATTCTACAGAAAAATCTTTGCTTTTATAGGTTAAAAATACAGGTCCCACCACACCTTTCAACTAACTACAGGCTGCACCCAGTAAAAAAAAAAATAAAATCAAGACTCAGTATGATTTGATCTATTTTTAACATAAGCAAAATAATATGTTTGAGTAAAAGTAACCTCAGTTTTCAGCCACTGTAAGTGAACAACATATTTTCAAACACATTTTGGTATCAAACCCAAGGAATATATATATTCAAACTGCAGCAAATACAGACCTGGTGCAAAAGAGGCAGTGGACACCACTGTAACCAGCATTAGTACTGGGAAATGCTCTCATTAACACAGACACAGAGCTTCCAACTCACTCTCTTTCCAAACATTTTAACGTCACATTGCTGTCTGCAGGGTGACAGATCACTGGAACAGGCTGCCCAGAGAGGTTGTGGCGTCTCCTTCTCTGGAGACATTCCAGACCCATCTGGACACGTTCCTGTGTGATCTACTCTAGATGATCCTGCTCAAGCAGGGGGGTTGGACTAGATGATCTTTCGAGGTCCCTTCCAACTCCTGACATTCTGTAAATCTGTGATTCTTGAGACTCATTTTAAGAGAGAAGGGAGAACCAACCACATTTCTACACCCAAGAGGGACACTGAGGCACCCAAGACCAGATGGGTAGGTTTCTGGCAAGGTCTTTTGTCAGAGTGTCCCTTGGTGGGCTCAGCTCTTATGCAGAGACAAACAGCTGCCTATTACAATTCCATTATAAGTCATTCAAGTAGCTCTTTGTGAGGTGTAGGGAATTTGTGTTTTATTGATATTAGCTAGGATTAGACCCCATTTCTGTAAAAAAAAAAAAGTTCCCCCAAAACATATATGGGCAAACTAAGGACTTTTAATTCCTATCATTAATATAATATTTATTTATTACAACTATTCAGTACATTTTCATATAGTAAGTGGCATCCTATAATCTGGGATTGAATCAATGTTGAATTGGACAGGAAATAAGTTTTTTTTTTCCCAAACCATCAAAAAATCCTGTTCTGATAGCAATTATAAAAGAGTGATGGATATGAAATGAGGTAAAAGAGATACTGGCTCTTGATGACATCTCTTTGACCACTGCAAAATNTGATACTGGCTCTTAATCAAAAATTATGACATCTCTCTGACCACTGCAAAATGAACACATGACAACTGCATCTCTTCATTATCAAACACTTCATGGTCTGCAGGAAAGATACCACTTGGCAAAAGATGAGTATGACACTATGACATTAACTCAGAGCACAAGTGCTGTGCTTAAGGGGAAACAACTTCCCACAGAGATATTTTAGGGGAAACAGAGACTTGAGAAAAAAGTTTTGATGGTAGATCACCAAAAAATGTAAAGGGCACTTGTCCTAAGTGAGGTAGAGACTTTTGTCTTGCTGTTTACAGACCATAAACATGCCTGTGTGATATGCTGTCACACTTCTGTGGACAGCTGTGTTTGTTTTATAAGACTACAGGACTGCATTGGGGTTAACATTTGCTCACTGTATCTCAGGATTTCATACACATCACTGATAATATAAATGTCTCACCTCACAAAAGGTGTCATGAGATTAATTAACGTGTCCAATCCCAATTATGTTCCTCAAATTTATTTTCCAAAAGCATTTTAATGAAATGGACAGTAAATAGGAAATATTTCTATTAACCATCTTGTACATTTGCCAACACTACTTGAACAAAAGCAGAAATCAGAGTGCCTGGGAAACTGCTCATATGTTATGGGATGGTGAAATACCATGGTTGGTTCACAATAAAAAGGCTGAGTAAATGACCAACACCACTGGAAACTTTGATAATCAGCAATTAACATCAGTGGAAAACAATCAGCAAAATGTTCTCCTAAAGGTAGAAAATAAGCAAAAATATGTTTTTTTCAGGAACTAATTCAGCTGACCAGAAGGAAGACAATCCCACAGCCTTACAAAGATGAAGTAACTGGGATATCAACTTGCAATATTCCTACAAGTATCACTTTAGACAATTAAGCACTTTCAAGCAACTGAGACCTGGATCCTGAAAGGGATTGGGAGAAAAGTCAGGATCTGATCTAGTGTATGGACTCAGAAGGAACAGAAAGAGAGTAAAACAAACTTTGAAGCTCTAAGAATAATAGTGATAAGGGTGTATCCATCTCCCAGAGAAAGGGTGTCCATCTGTAGAATAATTTAATGAAAAAACATCTATTTCAATGGAATCCTTAATCCTTCCTAATAATCCTGAAACATCCTTTGGCCAGCTGTGCTTTGAAGGCCACCAGTTGCAAATGCCGGGTCCTGCACTTGGGTCGCAACAACCCCAGACAACGTCACAGGCCTGGGCAGGAGTGGCTGGAGAGCAGCCTGGGGGAAAGGGACCTGGGGGTGTTGGTTGACAGCACCTAAACATGAGCCAGCAGTGTGCCCAGGTGGCCAAGAGGGCCAATGGCATCCTGGCTTGGATCAGGAACGGTGTGGCCAGCAGGAGCAGGGAGGTGATAATCCCCCTGTATTCTGCACTGGTGAGGCCTCACCTCAAGTCCTGTGTCCAGTTTTGGGCCCCTGACTTCAAGAAGGACGTTGAGGTGCTGGAGCGTGTCCAGAGAAGGGCAATGAGGATAGTGAAGGGTCTGGAGAACAGGCCCTACGAGGAGGCTGAGGGAGCTGGGGATTGGTCTCTTCTCCCCAGTAACAGGTGACAGAACTAGAAGAAATGGCCTCAAACTGCGCCAGGAAAAATCTAGGTTGGATCTTAGGAAGAACTTCTGTCCTGAAAGAGTCCTCAAGCATTGGGACAGGCTGCCCAGGGAGGGGGGTGAGTCCCCATCCCTGGAGGGGTTTAACAGACAGGAGATGCGGTGCTTGAGGACATGGTCTAAGGGTAGACTTGGTGGCGGTAGGTTAATGGTTGGACTGGATGATCTTAAGTGTTTCTTCCAACCTTAACAATTGTATGATTCTGTGATCCATGAAGAAACATGCTAGCCCTGGAATCAACACACGCCTGCAACTTGAAGCCGACCAGGGTTCTCACCTCAGCAGGCAGACTACTTTGACAGCAGTCTTCTGAGAACCAAAGACAACTTAGGAGACCAGCAAAAGCTTCACAGCACCAGGCAGTGAGCCTGCTCGTGTTCAGGGTCTGGTAAAGGCACATTTAGGAACTGCTTCAATTTCCTGCTCTACCCACAAGTTCTCCTGCTTGACCTTGGGCAAGGCAGCCATCCCCTCAATGCCTCGTTTCTCTCTGAAATAGCAGCGATGTCTCATAGCGCTGTTATGAAAATAAATAGGGTTATGCAACCAGATCCCAAATGAACCATGTATCTGTCACGGGGGAAGAGACAAATGAACACACTCAGGAGGGCTGAAATTATAATAATCACCATAAAGTCAAGAAGAATACTTCTGACAAGTCTTGGTAAAGACTCCCATTATTCTATGTAATTCATTACACTCCTAAATAATTTCACAGTATTTCAAGCTCACATTTGAGTATGATGAAGCTGCAGAGAACAACCTGCCAGAGGGTAGAAAAACAAAATTATCTTAAAGGTTGATCTCTGGCCCTAATTTTCATAGTGAATTTTCCATGGAGAATGCTTTGTGGAAATGATTATTTGAGTATTTCCCATGTCACATCATTATTTCAAATGGAAAACTTGAAGACCTGCAGTGCATTACAAAGAGGAGTGTAAGGACCTCAACTCAAAGCTGTGCTCAGTCTGCTCGGGGTTTTGTGGTAAATTCCAGACACACAAAATGGCATGCACTGGAAGGGAAAATGGCTCTCTAAATGATGATTTGAAAAGCTCTCTAGATACACAGAGAGAAAAACTGTAAAGCCTTTAGAATGAGCTCATACCTTATAGGCAAACAATTATGGAAGGAAAAAGCTCAGAAAGGGTCTGATTCACACCCACCAAGCTCAAGACAGGTGTCCCACACTACTGGGCCAGAAAGAGCATAGGACCTGTTTCTCATGAGATCCTCCATACCTCTGGCACACCTGGAAACACTGCACAAGCTGCAGCTTTCACAACAGTTGTGCACACAGCTACACCTTTGACCTGGACTTTTAGATGACTCTGCAGCAGAAACACTCAAGATTATGGTATTTCTTGGTTTTCAGTCATCAGCTGAAGGATGAATGGCACAAGGAATGAATAGTAGATTAAATTTAATTGAGTTTAACTTCAGTTTTCCACAGAAGTTTGGTTTTCATTTGGACTACAAAAAAATAATATCTGATTCACAGGCAGGCCTGAACTTTCTGCTTAATCCAAACTTGTTTGCCTAACCTTTCAAAATCATCAGAAATAAAAGGGAATAAATGAGTCTTAGAAAACACAGCCTCTTATTGTGTGAGCCTCCAGCCCACTTAAATATTGTCTAAAAATACAAATTACAACTTTATCCTGTATATCCTTACTAGGGCAGACAATTGTACTGGTATAAAAATATTTATTTATTTATTTATTTGGTATTTACCCTCTAATTCTATTCAACATATAAAAGAAACAAACCCAACAAAAATCATAATTCCACACCACAACATGAAAGAAAGAAATCCAAAATAAGGTCAGAAGAATAAAGTGCTGCTGATGCACACACACAGTATTTGAAAAATACCTGCTTTGCAAAGTCAAAAGCAAAGATGCCTGTTTTTATAACTACAAAATTACAATAATTAAGTAAATTCCAAGGCTGAGATAGTCACACACAAAGACAGAAAATAAAAAGAAAAGCTAGTGTTCACTCTCCTAGGAGAAACAAAAATGACCCTACCTTAAATAATTCAAACTCCTTCTTTGGCATCAACAGCTATCAATCCACAAAGGATATTTGCAATTAAAATAAATGCATACACAGCCATTAGGATTAAAATTACCACCTCTAAGCAAATAAGCAGAAAAAAAAACCTCCAAGCCTCAAAGGAAAACATTTTGCTGTATCTCTACCAGCTTTATTCTCACATTAGACTACACAACACAGAAATCAGCCTCTGCTGAAATACAACATCTTGGGATGTAGCTATGGAACATGCAGATGTTTTAACCTTGCTGTGAATCAATACCTCCTCCACACACACACATGCACACTTGAAAGGAAAGTTGTGCTCCCAAGGAGCAGACAGTACCTGGATGGTACGGGTATACGCAGGCTCTGACCATCCTAGACCACCTTCTTGATTCCTCAGAGGGTCCAGGATGTTGTTTGGCACAAAGCCTGTGCTGCCACTTTTATTCTGAACCTTCCACCACTGCTTTCTGTCATCCAGGATCTGAAATAATTTGGTACATTAATTATATTATTTTCTGATTTTTCTCCTGTCATTTCAAAACAAACCCATAACTTTGCCAAGTTCTCCAACTGCCAACAGATCTTACACAGATGTCCCTAATAAATACTTGTAGGCTTCCCTGATTATCACCATTATTAATTCTACATGGTTGCATTTGCACTTCTCAAAACATGGATCTGAAGAAGGAATCTGAAATGTGGGAGACAAGAGGAGATGGCCAACCTCTTTTCAGTGGCCTGTGGGGAGAGAGCAAGGGGCAATGTCCACAGGTTGGACCACAGGAGGTTCCATACTGATGTGAGAAAGAACTCCTTCATGTTGAGGGTGACTGAACATTGGAACAGGCTGCCCAGGGGGGTTGTGGAGTCTCCTTCTCTGGAGATATTCAAGACCAATCTGGACACCAACCTGTGTGACCTGCTCTAGGGAACCTGCTTTGGCAGGGGGGTTGGACTAGATCTCTTGAGGTCCCTTCCAACCCCTAAAATTCTGTGAAATTCTATGAAAAATTCTGTGAAATAATATGGAAAAATCACCTCTGTAAACTCTGACACATGTTAGATAAGACAGCAGAATGGAAATCAAATATTTGCACAGAGAGCCTGGCATCTCTACAACCTATATGCTGTTGGCAAAAGGAGAAAGTAACTGCAATAACCCAAGGAAAAGTGCAGTGTTCTAGGAGGGCACAAATTTGAAGAGAGCACACTTCTGAGCAAAAAGGGAATGGAGAAGGAAGTCCAGGGGATGACTGAGATCTGACTACCTGCCATGCAATCTCAAACATGGCATTTCTTCCTCTTTGTTGCTCCCTTCTTTGTAAATCTGTTCAGTTTTCAGGGTCCCAACTCTTCCAAGAACAGATTGTCTTTCACTGTGCTCTGAACATACACAGAAGGTGTCTGCTGGAGTCCATTACTTAAATACTACTAAATGAGGCTTTTAAAAGCCAACACCAGAGAAAACATAAGAAACACACAAATATACTTGTAGCATGGATCCATGGCACTGTGTTAGCACAGAATCTCCATTTTTATCATCTAGGATGCAAAACAAATTAATTGAACTTTCCATGTTAAGGGGAGATTAATCAAACACACTGAAGTAATCACCATGGACAGCCACACTGTCCACATGAAAGGAACTCTTAGCTTTGAGGAGTAGCAGCAATTTGCAAGAAAAATTACCTCTACAATCTCTTCTTTCATGACAGAAAGCTCACTGTTATTTCTTGCCATAAATTCGTACTTGCATTTGGCATATTTCTTGGTCTGTGCTTTGTTGTGTGCTTCATAGTTTCTGCAAAGCAAAGATCAGACTATTGTTCAGTGACACATTCAAGCAAATAAAACCAGACAAAATTTCCTCTTCCAACGACCTGCTAAACATTTAAGCAAAAAAACCCCATCACACCATAACATATTCACAATACACTGGTTTAAGTGCCAAAAAACAGGTAAAAAGAACAACAAGAAGAGGTGGTCAAGCTACAAAGACCTCAAAACCTGGCAATCCTTATTGGCACCCTTCTTGCATGATGTATAACAACATAGATTAGTAAGTGCCATTGTTTTAAAATAAACACAGACAGTATATTTAGTCTGTTCTCCTACAGTAGATTAAACAATCACTTGCCATAGAAACAAATTATTATACTTAGAATATAACAGATATCTTGTGCTTTCTCTGAAACTGCATTTCTAGTGTTCATCATAAATTGTTCCAAATACATAATAGATGAATACATTTTAGCCATCCACACCAGTGGGATTAATTTCTAAAAAAAATGCTCACCTCCTGCAGATCGGTTTTTGTTAAGTGGCTATAAGACACCATCAACTCTAACAAACTCAAGCTACTGTATCAATCAAAAATGAGAAATAGCCTCTTGGCACAATCAGGGTTCATTGCAGAACAAGGCATGCCACAGTTTCAACTCTGTGCCTTCTCTTTCCATGGGGAAAGACCTGCTCTGAATGCCTTTGGATAAGAAGCTACTAGTTTTTTTCTGAACTCAGGGAGTTCAGAAGCCCCACTTTGCCCTCAAAACAGGTACAAAGGAAACAGTAATGTTGTTGTAAATTGCACTCAACAATCTAAACACACACCAGACAGTAAAGTTTTAAAAAAACCCAACCCAACCACCCAACAGATACTGAAAACACGAAGCAATGAGTGGCTTGAAGTGCTGCACAGGCCATCACAGCAGAGGGATCCAAACGCTGGCGTCTGCCGATGTCGGTGAGGAGCCACGGGTGCCAGGGGTGCCCGAGCAACCCAACAGTTCCCTAGCTACTGCATGGCTGTGGAGAACTGTCTCACTTCAAGAGCAGAACAAAGCAAGAGTCATCACATTTAGATTGAAAGATTGTTTTGAAAGAAAGACAAAGCACTAGAGAAGTGTTGAAGGAGAGAGTGAAAAATATGGGATGATCCCTAGTGTTGTGAATAGCTGGTATAAGGCTGAAAGATGTGTAAGCAATCCAAATTATTTCTGCTGCTTGCTCAAAATTCATATAATTTTGAACTCCTTTCTTACAATCTCAGGGATATACTTAATGTACCTCTGAAGGTACTTCTACTTTTAGGCTGCCTTTCCAAACCCATTTCACTAGCTGTGTCTTCCTCCTTTGCCCACACCTAACTATCTAGATCCCATCAAAAACATAGATAGAATTAAAAAAAAAATGCTTATATTTCAGTTTTGCTCCTCTCTGTTGCAATCAACAGCAAATTCCTCAGAATACAGGCTAGGCAATGGCTGTATGCTTCTGAAGAGACCACAATTTCTCAAGCCCAGATTGATGAGCCAAACAGTTTACTTGAGGCACAAATGTTCTCAGTGCTTCCCTCCCTCCATCCATCCCTGTGTTTTCTTCCAGCCTATCAAATATACCAAAACTGCAGCCCTCTGCTTTCCAGTTCAGGCTGCCTCAAGAGCCTAGTGGATTGCACAGACTTCCAGCTTTTCTTTAAGTGAAACACTACACAACTTGCTAAAAACTATTCAGAACTCTTTCAGCATCAGAGTCCCCAATATACATAATATCACACTAAAAATTTAAGATCCATACACTTAGCTTACATCACCCCAGGAAAACACACCTTACTGGAGGCCCTGGCACATTGGAGTAAGGTTCACTGAAGTTCCCTGTGATTAAAATTGCCCTGGAACAAGGTGTAACCTGCCTGTCCCTCAGATGGTAGTGGGTGGCTTGGTCCCTTGGACTGCTCATTAGGAACTCCAGCTTTGAACAAAGACCAGCAAACGATGCTGAATGGGACAGCTTGAGTTTCTTACTCCTCCACCTGCCTCTTCACACAGGTTTTATAATTTATCATTAAATGTTTAAAAGTTATTTGGGGCAATACACATGAACAGCTTTCCCCCAGTGTTAAGCTCCTACTAGACATGTATTTTATGTCTCAGGAGACAATGACAAAGTTTGTCCCATGTTGAACAGACTGGAAGAGTGGCACACTGGGCATGTTTGCATCAGTACCAGACATCTGGACTCCCTCCTATAATCAGTGGTGAGAAATGAGCACCACTTCTAGCACGTCCCATTCCATACCTTTCAAAAGACTAATTTCCCCTTACATGAAACTGCTCCCTAGAAACACCCATTTCCTCTTTACCCTCCACAAAGGAGACTGGGATAACTCTTTCAGTTGCAGACGGAGACAGTGATATTATAAATAGTTCAATGCAATAAGCCTCATTCTTTAAAACTGAAATGGAAGCAACAACATTTACATGGAATACTCTTATTCTGAAAGGGCAAAACAGGTCTTATCACGTTACAGGATAAGAGAGAAAGGAATTTAGGGCACAGATCACCTAGATTTGAAGCTGCTTGGTCATGATAAGAACCCAGAAAGTAACCAAGTTTGAGAAAATGATTAAGAGATGATAACTACTGCTGCTGTTATGAGGAATAAATCCAAAGTTTATCCAATCCAATCCAGGAAAAGATCTGAGTCTTCAACCTGCACACCACATGGGAAGTTATATGCATGCAGATTAACAACAGGATCTTCTAGCACATAGGTCAAAACAAGTAAGAGTTTTATAAATGCTGCTCTAACCAGAAATCAGAGTAAAAAAAAACCCACTTAAACATCTTCCTTAGCACTTAGGCCAAAATCCTGTTTGCATGGTGTCTACAAAATATGGTTTGTGCAGGGGAGCAATTCCAACACTGCTTTACAAATTTACTTCCATGGCTTGTGGTGGTATAAATTCTCCCCAGCCAAGGCCATGGCAATAAGTATCACTGCATTTGATCTTGTCAAGCTCTTTGGATTTTGGCTAAAATTAAGGGAATGAAAGAAGATTTTCAAAAAAACACTGGTTGTTATGCAAGTCTTTCAGAGCATTTTCTTATAAAATTTGAAAAAAATGGAAGAAACTAGGAGTTGCTATTCTGAAAGTGGATACTTATGGACCAGCCCAGAAAACAAAAAAGCAGGAGGCTGTGGAGCACCAAGTGAGCAGCTAAACAAATCAAACAATCATAGAAAACAAGGAGAGGTGAATCTCAGAGCACACTTGTCATTCTTTGCAGTTCTGAAAACACTGAGGAGTATTTTTTAAAAAAGAGCCTCAATGTGCCTTAGAGGGGCAAGAGCAGAAACCCCACATCCCATCCTGACAGAAATAACGATCCAGACACAACCAGAGGTACACCGCCACCCCGACAGTCGGGACAGTTATCCACAGCACCATCATGTCTTGCCGTCAGTCAGCGTTACCTATCTACATGTCGGCTAACAGTTTGCTTAAAGGCAGCAACAGCCGCCCCCTGGTCCAGCAGAGGCCCTCTTTTGTAAACTGTGTTACTGAATGCATACCCATCCGAGGGGGGGTAGTCAGGAACACTGGGAGGCTGGAAGACAAAAAAAGAAACAAAGCCACAGAGGGATTAGTGTCATGAGCACCATGGCCTAGTTCACTTCATCCAGCGGCCCTAGGGGCCCTGTCAGCGTTTACACGTCCTCAGGTGCTCGCCGTTCCGCTATGAAAACTTAATAACTTCTGCATTTCAAACAGAGAAACAGCGAGATCAAAGGGGTAAGAATAAAAGAATTTCTATCCCAAGTTATCCCACTGCATTAATATTGCAGTGGAAATTCTTTAGAAAAACAGTTCTCTGGGGCAAGGCCCGTGTCATCTCAGATATCACTACAGCAACCAAAATTACAAATAATGCCTGAATGGCTTTAAAACAAACTATGCTGAGCTTTGAGCTTTTGCACACTTAAAGCCAGATATTTCTATCTAGCTAGCAGGATGTCTATATAAGAAATAAAACCTCACAGGTAAAATCACCAAGCTATTGCAGGATCATAATATCAAGTGGCTCATTTATGTCACCCTCTCTCTGAACATGACTGCAGTCAAAGAACCACAGAAAGGAATGTGATAGTTCCTATAATAAAGGATTTTAATTAGTCACAATTTATCACAAGCACATATGTAAGAATGTGCAAGGCTTTAGGAAATTGTTGTTAAAGAGCAGTCCTCAAGAAAACCTCCACAACCTTAAATCCAGCAATAATACTCTGCTTCTAAGCAAGAATTATTTTAACCACCATTCCACAGAACAAAAACAAGCCAGGCAGTTTATTTCTGGAGATTACAATGAAATTGCTCATTCTAGATCATTTCCTTATACCACCATCCAAGTTGCAAAAATTAGAATAGCTGAGATTCACTGGAAATTGTCAAATCTCTGAATCTGGTTTGTTGTGGGTTTCTTTGGTGTTGTGGCTTTTTGGTGGTGGTGTTTCTTTGTTTGTTTGTTTGTTTCCTGTCTGTGTGGCTACAGAAGAAGTCACTCAATAATTTTCTATCTCCAAGCATCTGACCTGGCACCAAGAGACACTTGCCAAGGTGGCTGAGGGTTTATGAAAAGAAATTAAAACCACAAAAAACCTACACAGAATATTCTTTAAAACTATATTATTAATATCTCATACCTTACATCATAAAGCACCTAGGAAGCAGAAACTCATTCTACTTAACATGCAGACTATCTGTGTCTCTTTAGCCTCACTGAGTCTCTATCACCAGTTACCTATTGTTTCACTGTCATTTGAAGTCCTCATTACTGAACTGAGTCCACCTTGGAAACCCTTTGGTTGGATCTCTGTGTGTGGCAAGATCTTAAAATTCATGAATGAAAAGGAGGGAGCGGGGAGAAGAAAAAAAAATAAAGTTCTCATGAGGAGGAACCTCCAAAGCTCTCTGCCAGATGCCAGAGGAGTCCATGTCCAACGAGGAGGGCAGCAACCCCTCCCCTCTCCCAACTCCTGGCATGGCACAGCTCCTGACATGCAGCCTTGGTCCTTGGAGAGAACTGTCACCCCAAGAATTAGCAGTAGGAGACAAACACTTCAATCCTCGTTTTTCCAGCACCCTTTGTTAAACAAGCTGTTACAGCACACTTATGAAAGAATAATTTCTCCAGTATCATCCACTCCAGGGTGGTCCTTTTGCTGCAGAAAAATAACATTTTGCACTCCTGGGGCTTTTTCCAGCTGAGCACCTACAGCATTTCACAGCTATTAAGCAGCTCAGAGTCTTTCCCCCTGGGGATGTGCTGTGGGGGCACCATCGCAGGGAACCAGGGTACCAAGGTTAAACGACTTGCCCAAGACCACAAGGGAATCCCAGTTTGAAACTAAGGTTTGTAATTCCAGGGGCCACACACACAAACATCTGAAGTGAACTGGGATTGTTGGGCTTTTTGTTTTCTTGAAGATGAAGATGCCAAATCAGCACAATTACTGATCCAACCAAAAAGTATGAAATCAATTCCCTGGAATATGAGCAACCAAAATCCTTCAATGCATTTCCCCCCTCCAAATTTGTTGTCTATTTTCTATATATAAATATTAAATTTTATTCTTATAATCATCAGAAGAGAAAAAATAATGATGCTCTTTTTGGAATACATTTAAAAACAAAATATCACCAAACTTTAGAAGGAACATGATGTAAACAAACAATAAAAAGACTGCATGGAAATGTAACACCAAGACAGTGTGTGATGAGGCATTTTTAGGAGATGACTGGGGAAGGGGGCAACAGCAATGACAACAGCTACATTTCACACTACTGTGCCCATTAACTTCACTAAATGCCTTTTTGTTCAAACTAAATCACAGGCAATAAATTAGGTTTTGGTACATTTACTCTTGTATATCTTGTTAGTCATAAAGCCAGTGTTTTAAGTAATCAAATATGTACCATGTTATCCTTTTTACTTTTTACCTAATTCCTTTATCACTATTGTTGAGTAGACTCCTCTTTTTTTATACTAACAGAGATTTTAATGAAAGAGAAGTTATATATTTCACAAGCTTCTTGTGAGTGGTTTTGATAAACTTTTGCTGCAAAAGCTTTGCTATCTCAATATCAGAATTTCTCTGCAAGAAAAAGCCATCCCACAGCACCCAAGAAGGGCCTCCTCTCCAAGGCCACCTACTGCACAAGGGGAAAGGGCAAGTGCTTCCATAACCACAGGAAGGAGTTCACTGAGGTATCTCAATTTTAGAAAGTTGAATCCTACTTAAAACCAAAAATGGCATCTATGACAACTATTTTTTGAAAGTACCAAATGAGTTGATCCTTCTCAAATCCTTCCCTCAAATCTTATAAAATCCAGTATCACTGCATTAAGATGGACTGGGAATACATTACTGGTCAGGGAAGACAAGAAAGGCCATGGACTGAACCTAGAAAATTCTTAGGTGTACTTCCATAGCACAGCTGTTTATAGGGGAATTTGGACAAGGTAAACTTTGATTTAAACTAAAAGTAGCACAGAAAAATAAATTTGAAATTTCAATTGAAAGCCTGTGCCCTCTCAACAACAAGAAAAAATCTAAAATGAGAACTTTTATATGTTTTATAAAAGAGGAAATAGCTTTTCTTTGTGAATAAAAAAGCAACACAATCCACTGTTATTCTTCAAATGAACAAAAGTACATTTTCTGATCAAGTCTGTTGAAAAGACAGGGGTATAATATTAATAGTCAGCCCCTTTGTTTCTCAGAGTTAGTCAGGAAATGCAGTCCAGTTTCTCTGAAAGCTTTAGATGGTGGTACAGAATAACAGCTTTTGCTAAATTCATCACATTTCTTGAGAGAAAAGGGTGGGAAAATATTCCTGTGCAATAAGTCTAATTGGCAACTGTTTTTCAGGAGCAGGCCTAAATTACCTGATAAGGCATTACTCTGATAGCACCTCTGAATACTTCCTTGCAATACAGTAAAAGTATTGAGAAATAAATGAAAGGAATATTAAATTCTACATTTCTGAAGAAGTAGCTTAAATCAAAAGTTCCTTTAAAAGCAGTGTTTCTTTCTTTGTGAGAGTGTTTATGGACATGTATTTGAGAACACTTGAGTTTAAATTCTGCTAAAAGTACACATAACCAAACCCAAAGGGTTCTGAAGGCACAGATCAAGAACCAAACTGAGCCAGTTGGGGCTTGGATTGTCCTCCCATCCGAGGTGGGAAACTGCACCAAGTTCAAGGATTAAAGTAGGCAAAAGCTTTAAACTTTTCTTAATTGCATTTGTGGTGGCTGAAGAGGTATTTGGTTTCATGTCATTTTAAGTATACTGAGGTTGAACTTCTCTAGCAGATATCACAGACTGGTTCCTCCAACAGAATTTTGCATAACAATGGGAGCAACTGGTGTTGCCCTCAGCTAATTTGGAAATCACTGCTGCAGGTAACCTACCTCACTTGACAGTCTCTTCATCTCCTGCTTCCGCTGCTGCTCTGCAACGTTTGCCACAGACTCAGCCAAATGATTGAGCTCCTGCTCCTTTGGAGCTCCCATGAAGTTCAGCAAGGGAGGCTCCCAACCATTCCGGAACCGGGGGACGTAAGGTGGAATAAAATGGTCTTTGGGCCAGTCCGCTCTGTATGAAAAGTAAATACTGGTTTAAGATGTGTCCTAAACACTGAAATGCTTCAGAATCTTTATTAGTATAGAGGAGAGGCATGGGATTCTGCAGGCAGAATTGTCCTAGAACACAGAAAATGGTCAGAAAACATTTATTAACCACAGTTATGCTCCCTGCTCTACCCTGCAGAAAGAAACTGCTCTTGCCAGAAGGTCTTGTCAGTAAAAGGCAACAAATTTCTGTCTTGTGGTAAAGGATGAGTAATCCAAGAATCGATTGCAAATCAAGCTAGGATTTGTTTTAACTGTTAGATGGGGACAAATACTGCAATGCTGTATTTGTGTGAAAGCACAGGACTCCAAAGAAACAGCCTGCTCCAGAAGCAAGCCAGGAAGCGTGCATGAAGCATGGAAGCTTATGGGGCCTAGCTACACATAAAAATAGATTAAACAATAGCTTTTATTGACAAAAAGCCCCAATAATAGGCTCCAAGAATTATCATCACATTGCTGTTTTATAGTCCAGATTGATCTTTTTAAACTACAGTGTTACTTTCCCCTGCTCCATTAAGCTTTACCTATTGTAACACAGTTTACCCAAATTAACACTTTCATGCCTTGCCTTTGGACTATACATGACACACTGTCCTGCAATATAAATTACTATACCTTCACAGGGGAGGCAGAAATGGGAACTCACATTACAGTCTTATTGTTGACAGTACTCAAAATTAAGAGACAAATGCTGCCTGTCTCACAAGTCAGCAACTGCTAGTCCACTATTAGCAGGCCTGAGCTAGGACAGTAACCCTTGAAATTCATCATTCACCTCACCTGCTACACCACACCACAGTGTACCTCTGGCTACTGAGGCTGATCACACCATCACTTCTAATCTGCACAGATCAACCAACTGTATTGTAAGTGCTTCACTCTTCACTGCCCAACACGAGCTACTTCTCTTTCCATTCAGCTTTTTTGATTGACTTTTTAATCTTTTTGAATGATGACGACTCTAATACCCAAGACAAGAAGCCAAATTATTTTACCCAATGATCCATTTTCCCTGTACTAGGCTCCCACACTGTGAGATAATTTCCACTGCCAGACCCACCACAAGCTGCTACCACAAGTCCCACCACAAGCCAGCAGAGCTTGAAGCCACTAAAGGCAAGTGAATAGTGCTTTACTGAGGTAACTTCTCTGGCAATTACAAGGAGCCAAGGTGACTCCTGTTTGCAGCTCATTTTGTAGTAGCAGGTTGAACAATAAGCCCAAAAGATGGATTAGGACATTCCTCCTCTTGCAGCAAAGTGAGACCAAGGAAGGGAACTGCCTGTATTTCAGTCTCCTCCCTTCTCCAAGGATGTTTGCCACTCCATGCTCTAGGACTTTCCATGAAGCCTTCCTCGACAGCAAAACACTCAACTACTTTTCAATCAAGCAGTTAATTAATCAAATAAATCATCCACTTGTTAAATGTTTTATGTTTTAATTTGAAGTCTAAAAGCAAGGATGAATAAAGACAAAATATGTGATGCATTTCCAGCCCAAGTGATTGCATACTTAACCATTATGGAATGTACTCATCTACCACAGATTAGAGAGTTAAAAACACACCTTGCTAATTTAAGCTTATTCTTTTGCATGTTCTAGTTACCCTTATAAGTAATTTCAAATCATATACTTAAGTCAAAGACAACAAATGCAATGAATAGTTAATTTTTAGTCTAGCTTAACCATAATAGTGAATCCATTACACCCAACATGTAGGGTATGCACGTGTAACATGGTTCAGTCAATACACATGTTTAAAAAATAGAAGCATTTTCTTTGCAGCATTTACTTTTGAAGAAGTAAAGACATTGTAAATGTTTAGCTTATGATAATTATTGGAAATTGAAAATAGAAATCTGTATTTTGATCTTCAATATTTTTTCACCTTTCATTGCAGCTTCTTCAAATTTATTTTTAATGAAGTCCAGAGAGCTGGGTTAGAAAAATAATGGTGAAAATCAACTGGAAACATGCAAGGGACAGTTCAGAAAAAATGACTGCAAGAGGTTATGTCAAGAGCTTCTTGATACCATGGACAAACCAAAAACTCTGTCTGCATTTTCCCCCTCCTCAAGACCCCTAAATCATACAACTCCCAAATCCCACTGAGGCTAAATGGTTCCTTTCCAAAAATTTCAAACAACAATACTGAAGAGTCTTAACAAATTAACAATTAACAATTAAAGTATTAACAAATTAATACTGAGTTTGATGGTGGGTGGATAACTGGGTTGAGGTGATGTAAGTAAAGGCCTTTTCTCACCTGGCTTTTGTCCACGTGTCACCCAATGACATCCATAACTGTCCTTCCTCACTGGTGACAGTGTATCTCAGGAAGTCTATTGTATCTTTTGTTAAGAGGGGGCTGAGTACTGTACCAGCAAGCTCTGGACCTCCTGTTGTCTGTACCACCTAAATCCAGGTATTAAAATTATACAAAGAACATACACACTGTCAGTAAGGAAGATACCATGAATGTTACCTACAGTGCTACTAGGAAATATTTATTAATCACAAGAATAACACACACACACCCTTCCCAAAACTCTGGGAAGCTAACAATGCAACTTTATGTCCTATAGTTTAACTAAACCATTTATTGCAGAACTGCTTTTCTGGTTGGCAACCATTTTATTGTTAGACCTACTTTTGACAATGTTACTTTTGCTCTACTGACCAAAACTACACATACTTTCATTAAACTATACTCTCAACTCTCCTCCTGCATTATGTAAATTATTTCAATTTTTTTTTGTTGTTGATAACTAAAACTTACAATGGCAAAATGTAACTCACAAAGCCAAAGATAATTTGAATAAATAAATCAAGTAGATGGGAATATACACAGAAAAAGATATAAATTATCTTCTAAAGAGAAATTCATTCCAAGTTACACACACTTCTCTTGTCCAGGGACAAAACATTTCAACTTTGTTATCCTTGATTAGGTTACAGACCATATGAATACAAGAGTTTTACAGAAAAACACTGAGAAAATTATAAAACCTTACCATATGTAGTGGGGTAAAGAGAAAATGAACCAGCTCAGCTGCACTAGGGTTCTGGATATGGAATTTTAATTTGGCCTGAAGGAATGGGAAAAAAGATATATTTTAAGAAACTTTTAAGAGAATAAGTACATAAGAAAGGGCATCCCTGTTCAGGCTGCCAGTCTGCCTAAGCCCTGTCTGCAACATCCACTAAGTGCAAGTGGTCATACACCTACTTGCTTTTGAATCCATGAGTAACTTTAGCATTTATTGTGCAAAGCAAGAAGTTCTGCAACTGAATTATTTGTTCTGTAAAGAAGCATCTCCTTTGGAAATTTGTCACCTCTTAGTTTCATTAGTATTCTACAGTCCCTTTCCAAAAGAAAACTGAGCTATTCTTCTCTACTTGATTTTTTCCAGTGATAATGATAAACATTTACATGTTTATTAGAATCTTCCTCTGGTCTTTTCCAAGCTAAAGTAATTCCTTTGAGCATACCTGTCTTACCTGTACCTTCTTTGAATTTGTTAGAATGGGAAAAACATAAGGGAAGGGAACATAATGGCATATCGATGCTTTTGTTAATTTTCTGCTTTTAGAATTTGTTTTTCCTCCCTGATGGCTTTTAATGGTTCTTAACATTTGCCTGATTGATCACCACTGAACATAGACAGAATTCTCACAGGAATCTGTATTACATCCAAATTTTGCTCTGATTTGGTTTATATAGGAGATTTTTACCTACCTGCCCATGACTCTACCATATCTATCAATACTGAATTTCACCTGTCACTTTATCTGTTATCATGGGGTATTTCCACATCTGTAGACCCTACACTCCCCATCTGCCAGAACACTTGTAAGTATGTTGGACAGCAAAGGCCCCTGAAGAGGCATCTGTGGGACTTCACTGCTGAACTTACTGCACTTGGAGAAATGGCATTTTAGTCCTAATTCCTTTTCTATTTCACCATACAGGAATCTAGGAGGCTATAACTCAACCTCACAGTAGCTCAGCTTCTTCAAAAACTTTAGGGTGTGCAACTTTGCTGGGTGTGTTTCAGAAATCCAAACAAATAAAATCAAAGAACTGATGGATTTGTTTTTCAAGATGCACATCTGCTTCTTCCCCAATTTAATGTACCTGCTTATAAACTGCCTTCCAGGGGTACCTGGTTGTCAGAGTCCCTCAGAACCTTGGAATGACTTTAAAGATTATTAGCACTACCTTGATCACTTCCTCTGGAAGAGAAAGAGCACAGTTTCAGAGAAGTTACACACCTTACTGTGTAGTTGGCTGATCTAATTTTTGGACTAGAAGGATCAACAGCAGAGCTTCTATTTAGCTGCCTGTAACTTAACATTTAGCTGCCTGTAACTTAACATTTTGATTTGCTGTTCTTTAACCCATTACCAATTCTTCAATTTGAAACAGATAAACTCTTGTGCCCCTCACATAAAACAATTTTCATGAACATATTATCCCCTATCACACTTGTCCAAGTAATTACATGCATTAAAAAAAATCATATACTTTCTCTGATTCAGCTTCTTGGAGGATTTATCTTATTTACTGATTGCTCATTGGTCCCACAAGCTCCAGAAGTAAGAAACATGCCAGAGTCTCTTTTAAAAGTTTATACTAGTTTTTATTGCATCTTGCCATTTTTTCCCCCAATTGCTTTTGGCTAGTCTCATTGTACTGTTCAATCAAGCCTTCCAGAGTGTACCTCCAAATGAAGAAACAAGGACAATGTATTTTTACTTCTAATGACTTCCTAGACATTGCTCTTCAGTCACAACAACTTACTTTCAGCTTTTCTAAAGTGGATTTTTCTGACAGATGGTAAGTATTTTCAAGGAGTTTCCAGCATGGTGTTTTAAAACAGTTTCCATTCTACTAGCAAAGATTTTTTTCTTTCTTCTAGATACTGCCTCTACTTTTAAACTGGATTCTTTTATACAATTTCTCATGTCTGACATAAAACACCAGGAAGTGAAATTTCAGGCTATTTTCCTCCTCCAGTGATGCTGGAGTAAAGCACTGTTACAGCACAGGTCTTCAAGAGCAACAATAGAAACTAAGTCCTAGATGCTGCTGAGCACCAAAACAAGAACTGCTTCTTCTTCACAGATGAAAAAGATTAAAAAATGCACATATTGTTCTTGGGTGAGAAACTAAGTGAAATGCAGAACATGGTAAAAGGTAGCAAAGATAATATTAAAGGCATTATTATTGAGAAGGAACGTGTTTCTAAGACATCTAATCTCTGCTCCTGCTTTCCCCCTCACCCCCCAAAAAAGTAATCCAGTTAGAGTCACAGAATTTTACTTACAATTTTTAATAAACAAAACATATTCTTAACATAATAAATACCTCCTAGGCCCTGACATCAGAACTGCTTCCCCATGAGAAAGAAAAAAAACTGATTTGATTCAGCAAAGCAAGAACAATTTTCCCCATTGGCACAGCTGCCCAGGCCATGGGAACAGCCAGCCAGTATCTGAAGGGAAATGCTTTTAAGGTGTCCCTCTTGGTGGCTGCCTTTGACAGCATTTGCAGAAGAGTAGATGCCAGGGGAAGGCACTTGAATTAGCATTTCTGCTTGCTGAGAACCTATTAAGCAACAGCATTTGTCTGATGGAGTGTTCTGAGGCCAGAAAGGTCCTGTGTGATGACGACAAGCACAGAGTCTGATGGGCATAGCTGAATAAAACTGAATAAAGACCACAGCTGGCGATGCTGGCAAGCATGGAACAGACACATGATCTTCACAGACACTCCTAACAAATTCTTTTATGACTTAAAGTTAAATTTCCCAAGTAAAAGGCTTTAAAGAACCAGGCAAAGAAGAAACACAACCACAATGAAAAATAATATGCTCATCTAGTCACTTTGTAGAGAACCTGAGGAGCAGCAAAAGAGCTAATCTAGGCCACAGGTGGCCAGGTCTGCTCTTGCCTCAGTTCAGCCTTGGATGGAGAAGGGAAAGGTGAAAGTCCAAGACAAGTCACATATCAGCTGAGCTGTCTCCCTGTGTTGGACCAAACAAGTTTACATTTTCAGGTGTATCAGCATTCCTAAAGAGGATATTTGTGGGTTTGCAACTTCTGAAAGAGTAGTGGAGACCAAGACCACACAGGTGCACGCTCACAATTCCCTGTATTGTACATGATCACCTCTGTGTTGCTGGCAGCATTAGAGCATTTAAGACCCACAAAGTTTCTCTACATGGAGAAGGCACCAAGAAAGTTGGGCAGAAAGCAGAAGACTTGATTCATGCATTCCCAAAACAAGATGAAACATCTGCAGCTCCCTCGGGCGTGTCAACAATAAAGCATCCACATGATCTGGAATAGTAGGAACCTCCAGGGAAATCAGACTTAAAAATAACTACAAAGCAAATCCATCATATTTCTTTCTTCTCTTTGCCTTTCCCCATAATTTTACTTCCTCACTTAGTGGACTAAGACATATGAAAACCAATGCAGCAGAACTGGCATCCACATTAATTAGTAGTGGATGGGAAAAGAAAGATTGTGTTACACCTAAAATAAGCTGTCCTAGAAAAGAAAACAGTTACCACACAGCTCAAGCCACCATATCCAGTAGCCATCACTCACTCACCAGAAGATTGAAGCCATGCTTGAATTTTTGGAAGCAGTCAACAAATTCATCTGGAGCTGGTGGTTTTGCACGGAGAGTAAGAACTCCCTCTGGTGAACAAAATGGACAAATTTATACATCCATTTATATGGTATACAGCTTCTATAAATATTGTAGATATATTAAACACACAAACACATAATAAATGTACTAATTTACTGAATTTTGTAAATGTAGAACCACAAAAGTAAGCATATTCTGCAGTCACATCTCTAACTACTCACTTCACACTGACTTCAAGCAAATGATTTTCATAGACTTACCTTTAAGAATACACTGCATGGGATTTTTTTTGTGCTCAAAATGAAAGAAAATTAGTACATTCATGAAAAAACAGCTCTGAGACACATTTGCTAGCTATTTTTGATGATCCTTAGAGAAACAGAATTGTATGTAGTAAGAAATCCTACCTCCAGGTCCTTTCTTTTTACTTTTCTTAGTTTTCTTCCTCTTTGAAAGTTCAGCAAAAGCTTCAGCAGCTTTTTGAAGTTTGGTAACAAAATACTCAATGTCATCCAAAATATGGTTCAGAATTTGCTATAGGAGAAAAGAAAAGTAACATTTTCTCTACTGAATGTATGGTAGAAATACTCCAGAAGTCAATCATACACGAACAGCTTCCTTGAAACACACTTCACACTACAACATTGCATATTTAGTTCACACACTTGTAAAGTAAATCTTAGATGTTTAAAAATTTAGGGCCACTAGAAGTTTTTACAATATGAACAACAGGCTTATTAAATTCAGACTGAATGTAAACAGTTTGTTTGCACATTACATTATCTCTCACAGCATATGAAAAATTTCTAATTACTGGGATTTTCCTAAACAGTGTAACTCCATAATTTCCTTTAGTAAAGCATGAAGGTATTGGTTGAATGTCAGAACATAGTTTTATAGAGAAATGCTCTTAACAGATTTGTTTTCAAAGAGCAAGTGTAGAAGAACAAATGAGCCCCTGGGGAAAAAAAACATACACAGCAATTCACCAGACCCCAACCCCAACATACTTCCCTCAAAACCCTCTGATGTTACTGAGGGAAACAGCAGAGTGGAAAAGTAGAAAGCTACAACTAATAAACAGGGATATATTTGATATGCATCAAACATATTCAATATCATATACATCACAGGATCTACCCAATGCTGTTGCTTACAGGCAAGAAAAGTTTAGGCTATACACTTACATCTGTTACATGCTTACACCTGCCTTCAGAAATAATCATGTTTATTTTCCAGATATTACACATATTTAAGTCACACTACATTACTACTTATATAGTTTGCTGAATTTGGTCTCCCATGCCAATTTCCTATTTATATTTCTAGCTTTTCACAGCAGAAAGTTTTACAACAGCATTCAAAGAACTATCACATCAGCTGCCTGAAAAGCTTTTTTCCAGAACTGAATTTCCCACATGGAAAAAATCTTCCCAAAAAGCGGAACTGGAAGATTTCACAGACATTAAGCAATATTTCTTATAGCTTCTCACTTACAACATCTCTGTCAATCCTGGCTGCCATCATCTCTGCTGTTTCTTCATGGTCATGGTATTGTCTGTGTTTTTCAACTGCAGAAAAGGGAAGAAGACAGTAAGACATCCTTATATAAGGAATTAGAATAGAATAGAATCTCCTGACTTGGAAGGGACCCATAAGGATCATCAAGTCCAACTCTTGGCTCCACACAGGGTCAGAAAAGTCCCAGCATGGGACTGAGTGCATCCTCCAGATGCTTCTTGAACTCAGCCAAGCTCAGTGCTGTGACCACATCCCTGGGGAGCCTGTTCCAGGGCCTGACCACCCTCTCAGTAAAGGGACTAACTTAACCAACTCTTCCTGTACAGCTTGTACACTAAACCTTACTACTCTGAGGAAAAGATGAAGAAAACTGCCTGTACCATTCACTTTGCAAGGACTCCACAAAACCTGAAAGTCTTGCACCCTAATGCAGGATCCTGCCAAGTCTCACGAAAGTGCTGGGGTGATTTTTCAGACAATTTAGCTTAATAAATGAAGTCAACCACAAATGTGTGGCATCAGGGTCTAAATAAAAAAAAACAAAAACAAAAACAAATAAACCAACAAAAAGCAACCCCAACAGGAAGCATAACATAAGAAGAAAACATGCATTTCTGTGAAACATGCTGAAAGCTGCACCAGCAGAGGCAAACAAGAGAAGATCCACGTGACTGGAATAAAAGCAATGGCAGGAACTCAGATCTCCAAGTGGTCCAGCAACACATTGTGCAAACTAATGAAACCTCACAGAAATGAGGAGGAATCAAGCAGAAGAACAAAGTAGCCTTTGCCCAAGATACATGTAATCCTGTAGATTAGTAGAGGAAAATATTCTTAACATTCAGACTTCTCTGAACATTTTTAGTTGCTTTCTTTGCATAGTTGTGTACTCTGGTGATATACAGTTTAGTAAACCAAAAGAAAGACAGACTTGTAACTCCTAAATTTAAAACATATTCTTTTAAAATATGTTTAAAAAACAACCAAAAAAACCCAATAAAGGCCTCACATTACCCTTACAGCCTGATTTACAGAAGAAGCTTTACTGTTTCTAAAGAAGAATTTATTCAGAGTAATCTGATCAAACTAAAAATGTTTATATTAGAGATTAAAAAAAAACAAAAAATCCAAACCCACTAGAAATGCTATAGCATTCCTTGGTTAAAGCTTTAAAAGAACAAAGAAACAAACACCTAGTCTAGCCACACAAGTCATTAAAAAGATAAACATAAAATAAATAAATAATGCTGAGCTCTGGTCACCTTTTAATCCATGATTATTTGCTTTTAATTGTCCGAAATGTCTATTTTATAATCTCCCTATTACTGAAAGCAGCATTATTAAATAACTAGAGTTAAGACAATACTGGTTACTGTGAATGTGTTCACAAAAAAGCCCAAGTTAAAATCAAAGCCAACCCAGCTAAACACAAATTAAACCAGCTCTGAACAGAAACTCAGGAAATGGGTAAGTGCAAGTAAATGACAACTCAGATATGACAGTGAGGTCTTATTCCCCACATCATGCAACAGTGGCTTGGGGCATTTCAGTCCAGACTGGAAGAATAATCCTGTCTGCTCTCAGCAGGGACAGAGGGGTGACCTCATACAACTGTTTCTGTATCTGGTTTCAATTACTGTAACCTTTATGGAAGCAGTCTTTCAGAATTATTATTGTTATTGTTTTTATTATTATTATTATAAAATCCTACTGCCCAGAATAACACCAGTTTGTCACCACTGTGCTGTATTGGGCACCCAAAAATACTCACACTCCCCCTGCTCTGCAGCCCACGCGGACCAGGCTGCCACACGGCTTCGCACGTCCACCTGGGTGACGGTCCCTGGTGGCACAGGGGCAGGTGCCCGTGGTGGTGGAGGGATGGTGTTGTCAGCTTTGGATATCATCCTAGAGGAAGAGAAGAAAGTCCAGAAGTGACACTTGAAGGAAAAACATTTTATTTTCTCTAGTGCTTAATCAGAGAACACAAAGAGGCTTTCCAAGGACCTACTGTTGAAGGTACTGTGGACTTGCCAGGTAAACAGTACTCAAGACCATGAAGTGGAAATGTTTAATGGGAATCAGAGAATGTTAGAAGTTGGAAGGAACCTCAGAAGATCATCTAGTCCAACCCTCTGTCTGAGTAGGATCACCTAGATTAAACCACACAGGAACGTGTCCAGATTGGTCTGGAATGTCTCCAGAGAAGGAGACTCCACAACCTCTCTGGGCAGTCTGTGCCAGTGATCTGTCACCCTCACAGGGAAAAAGTGAACATATAATGGGAATTATACTGGGACATCTACTCCATCACGGGGTTAGCAAATCCCTGCCACCTGGCTACATGGGAAATCCACAAGGAGAGCCACAAAACATGATACCTAGAGGCCTGCCAGTTTACACAGGTAGTAGCGTCAGTGGCTTCAGTTTAGTAGATGGGATTTTTACCATCATATGCAGTTTACTGGCTGGACTTTCACATTTTCTGTGAAATATTTCATTAGAAGTTACATTTCAGCCATCACTAGCTGAGTATCTAGTCCCTAAATTTGACAGATGGTCAACTATCATTTTCTTAAAACTCTATCAACAAAACTAAATTTACAGGTTGTTTTTCCTTTTTATTTCAGTAGCCTGTTCATCCTATCTTGATATAAAGGTACCATCCCATTATAGATTGTAACAATATTCCCACCTGCTATTTTCCAGTTTTCTCATTCTTAATACAGTTTAAAATACCACAAGGAAAGAGGTCTTTGAAGTCATTCTGCAATTTGGTACCAACAGACCCAAAATATCAACTGCTGCTCATCTGCTCCCCCCTCTCCCCCATATTCCTCTTAAGAAGCAAGATCTTCACCTAAAGTTCTCCAGAACCCCATATCATTTATGGCATTCAACACCACCACGGAATTTCAGGTGTTATTGAGTCTTTGGACAATAAAAAAAGTGTTTCCATCACTATTCTTTCCTCCAGTCTCCTGATGGCTCTTCTATCTCACACTTCTACTTGACAGCAACATTGCAATGACCTGATAATGTGCTGTCAGGGAGGAGGGTCTCATTGGGCCTCATGGCCCAATGAGTCCTGTTACATTATGTGACAGCAAGTAACTGGTGCTGTGCTCAATGACCTCTTGGCCTCAGAGCCCTCAGATACTGATATCTCTGATTAATTTTCCCACTGGATGTACTGACCTCCATTCTTTTCCCAATTAAAATTCTCAATTTGCACCAGTACAAATTAGGGTTGATCTACTGGTAAACAGCTCTGTGGAAAAATACCTTGGAGTCCTGTTGAACCACAGGTTAACCATGAGCCAGCAGTGTGTCCTCATGGCCAAGAAAGCCAATCACATCCTGGGGTGTATCAAGAAAAGTGTGGCCAGCAGGTTGAAGAAGGTTCTTTTCCCCCTCAACTCTGCACTGATGAGGCCTCATCTGGAGTACTGTGCACAGTTCTGGGCTCCCCAGTTCAAGAAGGACAGGGAGTTACTGGAGAGGGTACAAAAAAAGAGGCTACAAAGAATTAGGGAACTAGAACTCCCTTATGAAGAGAGGCTGAGGGACTTGGGACTTTTTAGCCTAGAGAAGACTGAGGTGGGAATCTTACCAACACTTAAAATCACTTGAGGGGTGGGTGTCAGGAGGATGGGTTCAGTCTTGTTTCAGCACTGCCCAGTGACAGGGCAAGAGGCAATAGGTATAAATTTGAATATTGGAAGTTCCACCTAAACACAGGAGGAACTTCTTTACTGTGAGGGTAGCAGAGCACTGGAACAAGCTTCTCAGAGAGGTTGTGGAGTCTCTATATTCAAAACCTGCCTGGACACTGCCTGCTGCAGCCTGCTGTAGGTGATCCTGCCCTGGCAGGAGGGTTGGGATCATTCAGTAAGTGTAAATCTCATTAGTTTCCCAGCATGTCCAATGTGTCTGAGTCCTTCTGGATTATCTCTATGTGATTATACCTATTTGTTAGCATCCCATAAAGTGTATTTATTTAGTTTTAAATCCACAGGTAAAATTAGACACAGTTCAGGTTTGGTTTTGCTTTTATAGGAGTGTCCATTACTTGAGGAAGACTTCACAAGTTGTCCATCAGAATTTAATAGTAACTAAAACTGCTATAAATGGATTCATACAATGGTGACATTTTACTTGATTTTTGTCCAGCAAAGACTTCTCTCTCTGGACCACAAAACAGTTATTGACAGTTACTACAGGGACTCAGTTCCATATTAACTTTTCAACAGACCACCACCACAACCATCTGGCATCTAATGCATTTGAGCCTTTGTTCTTATACCTCTGCTGGCTGCCTCTCACCTCTGTTGGCTTTAATCTCCACTCAACCCAACAGATTCTCTTGCCTCACATTTTCTGATTGGCAGAGAAGCTTTTGCTACCAGGGAAACAAGGAGCCTTCAGCATCATTAAACAGGCAGAAAGACTACTCATTCTTCAGTTGCTGTTTTATTTAATGACTTTAGGTCCCAAGCCCTTTTATCAGAATCTTAGAGTTATGGGGAATTTGTATTTTTAATTTAGATTCTGCACTACTTGACCCATATGCAGAGCTGAGACAGGCAATGATGTTCTCTGGCAACTGATGTCAGCTGTTCCCATCATTAAGGTGGAATCATGAAAAGTAAGAATGGTGCTAGAAATTAAGAGAGCATGCAGATTTTTAAAGCAAGGCTTCCACACATTGATTCAGAAGAATATTATCAACTACTGATAAAGAGTAAAAGTCACCAGACTTGGAGAGCTTCTGAATGCTGTAACACCACTTGGTGATCCTATATACTGCCAAGAAAGTTATTTACCTCAGTGTTTCAAGCCTCTTCTTTTGTTTCCCACTCTTGCTGTCACTGATTGCACTTTCAATATCTTCGTGAATAAAGCTAGCCTAAAGAGACAGAAGCAGAAACCATCAGTTATCAGATATATCTTCTCATGCACTTTTTTTAGGACACCTTTAGACTCCTTATCAAATAGCATTTATATAAAAGTTCTGGAATAAATCATTTTACACATAAGCAGTATGAAATAATACACAATGCTACTGTCTGAGAGTTGGTATTTTTGTCATTGTTCCATCAAGAATTATCATCAGATGAGTGTATCAACTAGATACCAAATTTGTCTGAACAGCTGTAACTATCAGAAGTCAACTATTACTTAGTAAGATTTTTTCCTCTCTATGTATGTAAATCTTTTTTTTTTCCCCAAGAATGTTAAGGAAAAGACATACTATAAAAATACCTATTAACTACTACAGATAGTAGCATCATAAAGCATTAGGACAGTAACTTGTAGTGATACAGTTTGATTACAGAAGTAATGATACCCTCCAGTTTCTCTTTGACTTAATAGAAGATTAATTTTTCAGAACATTTTCTAATTTGCAGGATCCTGCCACTTTGTAACTACAGTCTGCTGTTACCACTGGCCCACAAGTGAAATTTTGATGCACATCTAAGGCATTATTTTAATAGATCTTGTGTTAAATAGGTCATGGCTTCTCGTAGGATTTAGAATGCTCTCTTACACCTCTTCAGCTGACAAATTAATTTCCTACACAGGTTGTCAAAGTCCAAATCTGTCAGTTTCTGGCTCACTCTACAAGGTCCACGTCTTTCTCAGTACCCTCATAATAAAGAGATATGTAACTCTAGGGGTGAAAGTACATAACCTCGGCTGGCACTAGAAAACTTTGTTGAATTTAGGATCCATGGGGATGAAAAGACTTCTCAGGTTATAATGAATTACACTACAGACTATGGATGATGAACACATTAAGGTTAAAGAATTAATAGAAAAAAAGGGATTTGAAAAACTTAAACCCAGAGGAATTCCATTAATTGTACTCTTAATACTATTTGGTTCATATTTTTTGTTTAGAAAATACTAAATGCCACATATATTATTGATTTAAACCAATCTCTTATTGCAGATACACCTGAGATTTATGGTAATCAAAAGCAGAAAAAAGGCAAGGCAGAACAACCTAACCTTTCAAAACCAACCAAGGCTTGTGGGTAAGAAACAAGTATGGGTATGGTTGAAGACTCAAACAATACCACAGAAGCAAAGGGGGATCCTGGACTTCCAAGTGCTCTGCATTTTCATTTGTACACAGAGGAACAACATGAAAAAGAGGAAGGTCTGAAGAAAAGAGACCACCACTATACTTTTGGAAGCTGGGTCCAACCACACCTAAACAAAGGATGACTGTGTTCTTTAACATAATGCCATCTGGACTTCTCACAGGATCCCATTTTCCACTGAAACAGCAAATTCTGTGTAACTAATGATGCAATTAGCCAGTTATCTTCACACCATTCTCACTATACCAATTTTAAAATGGTTGCACAATATGATTAGCAATCTATTGGTTTAAGACAATGACATGAACTGCTACAAAGATATTAAAAAGTCTTCATGAAATTATTGATTGGAACTGAAAGAAATATCAATGATACAGAGTAACTAACAACTTAAAATTTATAATTCTGGAAATACAGAAATATTGCACAATACATTAAAAATATTTATGCTTGAAGGAAATAACTTAATCAGAGACAAGTAACCCCTTTCCCTGTTTTAGCATTCCTGCAAGTAATATTTCTCTTTTCATTATCTCTCCAGCAGAGCAGAGATACACAGAAGTGGGAAGACAAAGCAGGTTTAATTGTTCAGGGAAAGAAAGAGCAGAAAAAGGGGAAAGACTAAATAAAACTCAGGAGTCAAATGGGTTCTTTGCAGATTATAAAACAAATCAGAGATAGAACTATTTCATACCACTTTCTTCAGAAGTGTGAATTTAATCCACACACATATTCCAGAGCTTTACTCATTTGCAAACCTAAATGAACAGCTACAGAGCCCAGGAATCAATATTTATAGTCCCAACATATTTGCACATGAACTAACAATTCCATCTGCATACAGGACTACCCTCTCACAAGACACACTGTGTTAACATGTACTAACACACTATAAGTAGTGCTGATATCATAATACATTACACTTAAAGCATATGTGTAAGAATAAAGGAACAGGATTCTTTTCCATGAATCAGCCCATTTCATTTTACCCACTGAACTTGACAATTCATAACATCTCCCCTATTCACAAAAGTCACAGCAGATGACTATTACAACCTTACCTTGATCTCATCACACTGGAAAAGATGCAAATCAGGCTTGTTCTGAGTTGGTTCTTTACATACTAAGGCAAGAATTGAATTGTAATTGCATGCATTCATCACAGCTTGGCAATGCTGAATTGTGCTTAAAGGAAAATTCTCCAGTTCATTCTGCCAGGGAAGAAGGAAAAAAAAAAATAATGAATCAAACACAAAACACAACCTTACTACACAGTGTCCTGATCTCAGAAAAGCTGCATGAGTTAAAAAGGGAAAGTGATAATAAGCTAATTAAAATACTGGATCTCATGCACATCATTTTTCTGCCTGTTCTTTTTCTCTCTCTCTCTCGCTGAAAATGAGACTGCCACTCACAGATCTTACCTTTGATTCCAAGTCCACCAAACTGACAGCTTTGTCATCCACTTGAAGAATCATATCTTGAGTCCACACTTTGCCCTTGGCATCCAGCAACTTCAGCTTCCTTATTCCATCATCTACTGTAATCATTGCCTCTTTTCGGTCCAGAACAAAGGTGGTCAAGTGCTGGCAAATGAGATGTACATTAAGAAGAAAAATTTAATTGTAATTTTCCCTATTGCTAGGCAGTGCCAGTACTCAAATTGCCAGGAAACAGAAATACAAATAATTCATGAAAAGGCATGCCTTTGCCTATGACAGATCCCACCAGTAAGCCATCAGAGAGAGACTGTTTAGTCCATAATGTTGTTTTCAGTCAACTGATTTTTGTAACTCAATGTTTGTCATCCTTTGTTACTTCCTCACTAGAGTGAGTGGCTAAACCTGCAGGCACATTCTGACATCTTTCAGGTATTGCAGCTAGAATTAAATCCCAAGTATTTAAATTAGATTTCTTGAGGAGTGAAAACCTGTTTTTCTTGGCAAGCTGAACCCAGGAAGCATCAGCAGACACTTCTCACAAACGTGATGCCAACATACCTACACCACCACACTGACCTGCAGTGTCTTCATCTCCTCCAGAGCTGCCAGCTATCATGCTGGTGGTAACCATGATGGGCTTGCATCTGACTGGGATACCTTATGGACAGGCTACTGACTTCTTTAATGTGGATCACACTAGAAATGCTGTGTACTAACTACTTTTTCTCACCATCAGCTCGGAATATTCTTCAGATTCTATTCAATTAATAGTCATGAAAATAAATACTATTTCACAGGCATCACTTCAACTATTTTCCCTGTTATTGTGGTTTTCACAATTTTTCCTTCGATATACCAACCATACAAGACAACCCATAAAATTGTTTAATTTTATCCAGGCATAAATCCATCTTCACATCCTTACTGAAGACATGGTTGCACTCACTCAAGCTGAGCTAATTTTAATATATGTTTGTACATCTAACCTCTAAACAACATAAAAATAATTTAAAAAAATGAAAAATCCAAGAGGAATGAAGTGTGGTTTCTTCTCTTAGAGGAAAATAGCACTTGGTTACAGCACACTAGAGAGCAGATACAAGCTGCATATAACCAAAGTATTTAAAAGCAGTAAAGTGAAACAATCTCTCTCCTGACTGCTTACACAGGAACGTTTAAACTCCAAATACAAGTACTAATCTTTGTGCCACTACAGTACTAAAACTGTTATGAAGAAACCAAAGAAAAATACAGACAGTATGCACAAGTACTCATTTGCAAGCTGATCACAGGATAGAACAACTTGAAATTAAGACTCTTCTGCCTATGATCTCACAATTTACAGTGAATTTAAAACCCAACAGAAAGGAGCAGAGAATCTACAGTATTTGAAAGGCTTGTCTTAATCCATGATAGTGTTCAATGGCAGTGGGAGGAAGTTTGTGCCAAAGTAAGAGTGCAGAAGTGCTTAACAGCCTACACATGGGCATGCCAGCTTACTTTGTGGAGTATTTTAAGTATATCTACTCCTGGATAAAACATGACAGCAGCATATAGTAATTCTGCAAAGCAGCTTAAGGCAGGAAGTAACTTACTTTGCACTTAATACAGGGGAGAATCCATGCAGGCAGAATATATTTGCTTAACTACTACAGAGGAGACTAACTTGGGCTTTCTGGGGGTGATGCTCAGCTCTTTCTGAATATTCTGTCACCTCTGCTGATTGGAACTGATCAAAGTATTAACTTTAAATATCATCCAGTGTGCCTCAAGAACAGCACAAGGTTTTTTCAGCTCTGCTTCATCTTTGCAACAAGGCAGGTTCAGAGACAGGGCAGCATAACACATTGAATTGATATCCCATTGAGAAGTCCTGTCCACTTGCCAAACTACACACGACTTTGCTTACATTCTCCTACACCCAAATTTCAGCTCATTATGGCAAAGCTATCAAATTTGAGACATTTCAGTATAATCTGTTCTGAAGTGACCTTGGGCTGGCAGGGTATTTTGGAAGATGTATATGCCTTCAAGCATATGTATCTTCAAAACTCATGTAGGCAAAAAAATAACTGCATGGAAGTGAAAGCTGTAACTGGTGCCTTGTTCTTCGTCTCACCTCTACGTGATACTGTGAAGTTTCGGACATGCTGCTGGCACTGTCTCGTGCATAATTTTTTCTTTGTTCTAGAGATAGGGGGGAAAAAAGAAAGCATAATTATTCATTCAAGTTGTTATCATGCTGTTTTGAATACTTCTCAGAGACACTTAGGACTAATTGTATATATGAAAGCAGATAATTTCTGTATTTCAACGGAAAGAAAGATACCTTCACCCCCACATAGGCCAGCACAAGGATCTTACTTACGTCAGTGGTGTTGAGGGTGAGCCAGTGGGTGCAAACAAAAGCCAGTTATCTCATCACAGTGAGTCAGGACACCAGAGGAGAGCAGTGCTCTGCCTGAAAACGCTTCATTGTGAAGCCTGATTATTAACCTCACTGGCTTGCCATTATAATAGCAATAGGATATAACCAGCATCAGCTTATTGAATTCATAGGAACTCATTTGAAATCCCGAGTATTTTCTGATACATGAGTTAAATCTGCAAAACAACAAAGCCACACACAAACCAGACCTGACTCATCCTTTATTTCCTCCTGGAGTATTCAATTTGATGAATTACTAACGCAGAAATACACATGGAAAGGAGTAAAACAAACAATAAAAACCCAACAAAAAACCACACCTAGGATATCTAACAGAGATATTTTTCAGCTGAACAAAACACAATGCTGCAAAACCAGAAACATCATTTGCCTTTTGCTCCATAAAATAGATTAATATCAAACCAGGAGACATTGGAAGGGAAAGTCCAAGATGAAAACACAACACAAATCCACACCACAAAATAATGAATTCTGAAATATTCTGAATAATGAAAGAAAACTTTTCAACTTTAGTGGGAAAGAAATTGAATGCAACCTCTGGAGGGCTTTTCTCTTTTTTTCCACACTAACCACTGAAGTTCCTGATCTGGAACACCAGGAGATTTGTGTAACAAAAGAATTCACTAGGAGACTTGGCCAAGACAAGGAAACTGTACATAATTATTTTCTCTCCATTTTATTAAACAATATTATTTCTGATCTTCAAGTAGATGGTTTGATGTTGTTCAGAAGGAAAGCAACTGATGTACATACAAAATCCATTAATTTCATCATATTTTCTGTGACCAGGGTTCTTTCAGCAGAAACTTCAAGTGCTGATAGATTGTCCTGGTTTTGGCAGGGATAGAGTTAACTTTCTTCCTAGCAGCTGGTTTAGGGTTTAGGATGAGAACAATGCTGATAACACCCTGATGTTTTCAGTTGCTGCTGAGCAGTCAAGGACTCTGCAGCTTCTCACGGGGCCCTGCCAGTGAGGAGCCTGGGGGTGCTCAAGAAACTGGGAGGGGACACAGCCAGGACAGTGAACCNTTTTTTCTTTCCTCCTTCTTCACTTTTTGATCCTCTCTCCCATCCTGCTGGGGGGGCAGTGAATGAACGAAGAGCTGTGTCATTTCAGCTGCCTGCTGGGTTAAACNTCAAGAATTAACAGCATTGTCTTTTGGGTGGTAAGAAATTAGGCTGTTCACCAGTTGTTTTTTGTATTCTTGTATTGTTATCTTCTTCTTCCTTTTCTGTCCTATTAAACTTGTCTTTATCTCAGCTCATGATGTTTTTTTTTTCTCAGTTATTTTCCTTTTTTCTTTCCTCCTTCTTCACTTTTTGATCCTCTCTCCCATCCTGCTGGGGGGGCAGTGAATGAACGAAGAGCTGTGTCATTTCAGCTGCCTGCTGGGTTAAACCACAACAGCCATACAGAAATGCCCTCATTCTGAAGTGTCACTTGTAGAAGTATTTGTCACCTTTATAATCATGCCTATATATTTCTCCAGTTTTCAGTGACTTTCACAAAAAAAAACAGTACAGTTTCTGAAATCCCTCACTGGGTTCAGGCCCCCCTCCTGTGATACAAGCACTGCTCATGCAACAGAGCCATCCTGCCACAGGAACCCTGTGGATTATTGGACTCTGTAAGCAGGTGTGTGAATTTCCTTTATCTATTTTAAAATAGATGTCTTAATTTAATTATCCATTATTTTTGAAACCCCAGGGCAGAGGGTCTCTATTGATTCCAACTGTAACAACTATTTCTGCTTTTGCAGCATGTTATTAATTAAATATATTAATTTTTTTGTTGATTTCCTTTTTAACTGCAATAGACACACACAGCACAACAAAGCAGTCAGTAAAGCAGTACTGTCTGATTTGCTACCTTTCTTTTTTTGTTTGGATGATGATCTGAAGAAGTAAAGTCCATCTGTTCCTAACAAAACAAGGGAATTGAAAAGCAGTATCTAGTTTAACTCCATGGAATATTTACATCTCAAAAGGGATCAGTTACCAGTCCTCTGTTATGAGCTGTAAATGATAGCTAAATGCTGTCCAATAAGAAAGAATATACACTCAAAAAACAGAAGTTGCTTAAATTAACAATGAATCAAATATTCAGCTTTGACTGCTGTTTTCTAGGTGAACAGAAGAATTATTTTTAAACCATTTCAAATTAAACCAGGATAAATAACTTTAAATCTGCTGTAAGATTAACATTCCTGCAAACAATAATAGTTGGGAGTGTTTCCAAACAAGCCAAGAAATCCTGGCATATGTAGAGTCTCCAAAGGACTTAAAAAGCAGTGAATAACTTTTGGTGCAAGAGCTGCTTCATAGAGATTTTGTCCTGTGTCAAGACAGGATATCCAAACCCATTCACAGCACTGATTAACACATCCTCTTCCACAGAGCAGCACAAGGCTCACAATAGACAGATGACAAGGTTTTCCAGACGATGTCACTGTGAGAACAATAGTGTTGATATAAGAGATGGAATTCTCTGAATAAAAGCTGCAGTTCCCTAAACTTGAGAGACAAGAAGAGCCCCTCAAGTTCTGCATTCTTAGTGGCAACGGGATGCTAACAAGAACTTCAACAGAACTCCCAATTAGTGGAAGTCAATCTGGGTTTGTGTTAATAAACAAAAAGTATGGTCACCAAAACAACTGACAGTCCATTCTGAGTTTGGCAGCAATTCCTATTTACCTATTTATTTCTTTAATTTAGGGAGAATGGTTATTAGAACCTGCTAGAGGAAACAAGAAAAGGAGGCAAAAAGAAAGAAAAGCTACTTCACAGGCTCAGTCAGTGCTACAACTTTTAATGTGGTTTTGGATGAACTAAGAAGGAACCTGTAGCAACTGTGTTGGCAGCACTGCCATAGAGAAGCTGGAGATAGATATTACAGGTGACTGCTCCATTCTGACATGATCCCCCTTCAAAATACTTCAGCTAATAAGTACCCTGCTAGCACGAGGTGAAATTCTTCTGTTGCTTCTGCAAGGGTTTTCCCTCAACCTTTGTTTTTCAGTTCTGAGACAATTCCATAGTTAGAAAGAAGCTCTTCTTTCCCACACAGGGTCACCACAGCTGCTGATAACCCCGGCCTTAGAGATGTGGTTTTCTTGGCTGTCTGTCATAAATTGCAATGAAAGAAGAATGAATCAAGTTGTGTGTCCCCCCAAGATATTATGAACACAAAGAAAAAAATAAAATAAAAAGGGAAAGAATATAGGGAAAAAAGGGAGGGGGGGAAAGAGGAATAAAAAACTGGCATCTAGAACATCTCTCCTTCCCTATCTTTTTTGCCAGTAACTCAAAGTTAAACTTCAGCCTCTCCTTTCCCCTACTGCCTCTCTCATGTCTGAGATTCTTCCTCTAAATCTTTGCAAGGTCTCACCTTGCCCTCAAAAAGGAGGACACAAACCCTTTTGCACCCCCTTCTGCTGGTGTCCTCCACTGCCTTATAGCAAAATTGATGTAAGCCTGCAAACCTGTTCTGTGTCTGTCACTACCCAGATGACACAAGAGTCTGTCAATTCTTCTCACAATTCTACATTTCCACTCCCAAGTCAGATATATCTGAGCACATGTCTCTCAGTATCTCATCCATATGCAGCTGCTTATTTTTTTTACAAAGTTGCCCACTGCCATTCTTCTGGAATGGCTAGCTTCTAACCCCTCAACTCCAGGGAGGTGGTGGATGCCCCTGGATCCCTGGAGACCTTCAAGGCCAGGTTGGATGAGGCCCTGAGCAACGTGATCTAGTTGGGGGTGTCCCTGCTTCTTGCAGGGGGGTTGGACTAGATGACCTCTGGGAGTCCCTTCCAACTCTAATCATTCTGTGATTCTATGATAACTCTTCCACATGTAGTTGTGGCTGATTATTATTAATCAATATTAATCTGTTTTCACAGAAATCCTGAAAATTAGTCTTGACTTATTACACGATATTCAAATGCAAATAACTCATACCCTGCTATTGAAAATGAGCAACAGGAGGGGGTGATTGTCTTTGCTTTATTTAGATGGGGGTTTGGTTTAGGGTTTTCTTGCCCTTTCTGTTACTTATTAAGCTGTCTTTATGTTGATCCATCCGTTTTTCCCTTGCTTTTGCTCTTCCAATTCTCTCCCCTATCCCACTATAGGGAGGAGACAGGGAGAATGAGCAACGAACTGGGTTGGTCCTTCGTTGCTGGCTGGGGTAAAGCCCTGACACAGAAAAAAAAACCCAAACATTATTCTGTCTTCTTCATTTCTCCTCAATCCTCCTGATCAGTCTCAGCCTCTCATGGGTCTCTTCATGCATGAAGAGAGTTATTGAAACTGAAGTGAAATTCTGCAAAAGAGACTTCCAGATAGGATACATAAAACTACCAAAGGATGAATAAAAGTATCAAAACTATTAACCTTTTTTTCTATGTTCTTACTTCAGCTCTTACATCCAACATGTAAAATACAGCACAGCCTTAATACTGCAGTTACCTCAAAGCTTGCTGATACACTGTACAATGTTTACCTAAAGTGTTCATGGCAGTGATCACAGCATGACACTTAAATTCTTAATCACATCCTACAGCAAATGCAGCCCAGAGGAATTTGAGCAAAATAAAATCTCTCACAGGCAAGGGCAATAAACTTAAGAGCAGCACAGCATTTCACTCATAGGTCCTGACTGTAAGATCTATGAGCTACTAAACAAAGGAACCCAAACACTGGTCCACAGAAACTAATACTCTGATGCAGAGAGATGCTACTGCTATTGATGCCATTGTGAACTTACAAAATTCACCAATCATCAAGAATGGAGCACATTTTTGGTTTCAAAAAGGTGTGAAAAGGTACTGACTCTGTTAACAATTCTGGAAGCTGCCAAATACCAGAAAATAACTCAACTAACCTCTTGACCAAAAACTTTTAGCCAAGCCATGAACACACTAGAAGTTCATGATAAAGAAAAACAGGACTTAAGATTGCCATCCTCTTCCTCGGTCTCCCTACACTCTGACTCTGTGATCTCTCCAATTCTTTCTGTGAAGAACTATTTCATACCTTGGAAAGGTAACTATTCCACAGTTTCAGATAAAACCACTGGTCCAAGGTCCCTTGCAGTAGAGCTATTAACAGCATCTAACATAGAAGGAGTTAAGAGTTCTCTCATCCATTTTCCAACTGGAATAATGTTATGATAGCACAAAGGATGATGGTGGATCCCACTTTACCCTTCCATAGTCAAACTGGAAAATTTCTGAACAAAGTACAAAGAGACAAAGCTCTGAAATCTGATGGCAAGCCATGAGGAGACAGACTAACAGCATCCCTCACAAGGTAGCATAAAAAAATGGGAGTGACAGTATAAATTTCTACACATCATCAAGCAGAGAAGACCAATACTTAGCTCACTGCTGTGTAACTGTGGTTTGCATTGAGCTGATTGCTAACACCCTTTAAAGGTGATTAAAATTAAACTGATTGCTAACACCCTTAAAGAATGCTAACATTCTTTAAGAATGTCTTCTAGCAGCTGGAAAAACCCAACTTGAGACTGAGAGCGAGGCACAGGAGTTCTAACCTACACGACTGGGTAGAAAGGTCGAAGGCTGGTTCAAAACAAATCTCATGAAGAGAGAAATACTGTCACTTTCAGAGAGATTCCACTTTTCAAAAGCTGGAGAGGGCATGTAGTGATAGGACAAGGGGTAATAAGTTTAAACTGAAAGCCAGTAGAATTAGATTAGACATTAGGAAGAAGTTCTTCCCTGTGCAGTTAGTGAAGACACAGTTGAGAAGCCCAGAGAAGCTGTGGCTGCCCCCTCCCTGGCAGTGTTGAAGGACAGGCTGGATGGGCAACCTGGGCTAGTGTGTCCTGCCCATGGTGGGGCAGAGTGGAACTAGGTGATCTTTAAAGTCCCTTCTAACTCCAACTATTCTGTGATTCTATGATTTGTGCCACAAGCTCCTCTGACAGCTACGTGGAACTATCTATCAGAGTAACAGTAATGTTTATAAGCCAGTTGTCAATTTAACTCATTCAAGTCTCAAATAACACAAGTGTGTTACATGGATGGCTTCTTTTAATGGACTCATTTACCTAGCCTATGATCTGCTTGTGATTGCCATGGATTTATTACACTACAGTTCTTGCTCTGAACGAGGTATTTGAGCAATGCAAAAATACAGTTGCAATTTCACTAATAAACACAATGGATAAAACACCTAGTCTTTTGTGATGCAGTGTGAAGACAATTTTAGTAACACCTTTCAATGTGCTGTACAGTAATCCAACATTCTGGAGCAAACCAGTAGCTCACTACTCCTGGGGAATGGGGCTGCTCCACATTGACTTGCTGGCAAACGACCAGCACAGCCCTGGCTCCTGTCACCTACTGGATGCTGCGTGTCTCCCCACAAGCAAAGCTGCAGAAGGCAGATGGAGAAGGCAATGCTAAAAGAACAGGTGACAGTAGGAACCCAAACCTATTTCAGATGGGAAGAATAGGCAGTAAATAGTGAAATAAAACCCGTAAGAATGTGTAGATGGCATCTTCCCTCTGAGATCATCAAGGTATTTATCATGCAAATAGAAAACAGTTCATTTCAGGAAGGAAATGAGTGAAAACAAAAGGATTATTTGACACAGGAAAAATAAGGCAGTTGCAAGGAAGTTTTTGCTAGCAGATAACCCACATCAGAGATAGTGATGGCTCTAGTCTAATTCTTAACTGAGCTGTCTGTAACACCAATAAAATTCCAGCTTCCTTTCCCACCAGCACTGCGGTCAACCTTTAGCTTGACAGCTGAAGAACTGAACAATCATGAACCACCTTAGCACTGGGACTCAGCAGATAAACCCCATGCCATGAGATATATGGGTGTGCATATGTCTATATCCACACACACATAAATACCTGTATATACACATACATGTTAATGTTGTTATTAATTTTTTAGTCTTTACTCTGCTTGGAAGAAATGGGATTCAAGATCAAGTCGTGACTCAGGAGTTAAGGTACAATTCTCACTTGCTGACAACACATGGACAGGTGTTTTAGTCCAAATGACATTCAAAAGTCTTTGAAGAAAAGGAAGTTTTCAATGGGCAAAGTTGGCTGCTAATGCTACATTGTCACATTTCACCAAAACAAAAGAACATGTTCCATTTTTTTTTACAATAATCTATTTTTTTCCAATATCTAAGTGAATCTATTAAATACATTAGCATTAAACATTTAGATAAACAAAGCATGTACATTTATTACATGTGTACATTATATATATACCATGAGAAGAAAGCTAGATACCTCCAATCAGTTTTATAGGTTTTTAGTCTCACGGATCTCAAAAATATTTCATTTATCTCCTATTTATAAATCAATAACAATAAGCATTTTAAACACATTTTAACAATGCCAGTATTATCAAACTGTTTCCCACCTGCTTTGGGACAGCATACACAAAATTTCCTAACATCACCAAGGAAGAAAAGACCCATGTTGGATAAAGCAGAACGTTTACATGGTTTATTATTTAGAATAATCAAAGTAATTGTCCTGAATTTGAGAAAAGTTTTAGCTGTTTTCCTTGTTTTCTCCAGTTCATACACTGGTGATAGTGACAGCCTAGTTCCTTATGCATACAAAACAGAGCAGAAGCAGTAAAATATGCAGACTCCTCTCTAAAAGCTGTGCCAATGTATCTTTACCACAGAGTTAATATTTTAAAAGTCCACAGATATTAAAGGACATGGTTAAGACACTTACTGATACTGTCAACACCATCCAAACCATGTACTCTTGAAAAGTTACAATGATGATATAAAATGGCAAAGGAAAGTGCAATGTTCTTGTAACACAAAGGAAGAACCTTCTGAGTTTTTCCATAATGTTTCTTGCTGGTTTTGGTTAACTACCTTCTATTTCTGTTTATTTCTGTCAACACAGACAATCAGTTTGAGGAGAACCCATACAGGATGCTGAAGTCACTGTTAAAAACTATCACTTCAGAATTCAGCTCAGTTGCAGCTCCTGTAACACTATGTCAAGTGACTGACTTTTGTAGCACACCATAGAATCATAGAATGATTAGAGTTGGAAGGGACCCCCAGAGGTCATCTAGTCCACCCCCCCTGCAAGAAGCAGGGACACCCCCAACTAGATCACGTTGCTCAGGGCCTCATCCAACCTGGCCTTGAACGTCTCCAGGGATCCAGGGGCATCCACCCCCTCCCTGGGCAACCTGTTCCAGTGCTCCACCGCTCTCACAGCAAAGAACTTTTTCCTAATATCCAATCTAAATCTCCCTCCCTCTATTTTAAAACCTTTTATCACCCCTTGTCCTGTCACAACAGGCCCTACTGAACAGCCTCTCCCCAGAATACAAATAAAATACAAAATATATACCAATACAAACTATATAGTTGGAATGATTCACAAGCAGCCTAATTTTGAAATGGCAAATGTTTCAAATAGCTGCTACTTTTGTCTTTGCTGATCTTTCTAGAAGCAGACCTCCACACTACTCTAGCACAGTGCCCTCAGCCACCAAAGCATGTCGGCTTTTTCACATCACTGCTCTTTCCTGAGAAAACCAGATCTCCCATCTCCCTCTTAGGCTTTTAGCCTCATGAATTTCAGAGCTGTTGTTTGAAAGGCAGCAAGGCAACCAATACAACAAAGTTCTCATGCTCATGGGTCAGTAACCAGACTCAAGGCCTCAAGGCTATCCTTTCAAGGGCAACGTTAATGCTGTTCTAATGCCATAAAGCATTCTGGCCTCACATCCCTAATTCCTGAGGTCACTCCCAGCCATCACCCCACACAAAAGCAGGAGGGAGGAACAATTAGTTACTATTAAGAATGTTGCATTTACTAGCCACTGCTTTTGAGCTTTCTGGTGTATAAACCTGTGGGAGAGGTGGTAGACACAACAAGGGACAGCAGGCTGAGGCATAAGGGTTCCTCCACAAGCCTGGGTTCTCTCTGCAAACCTCATTCTTCCAATCTCATTGGTTGCACTGACTTTCAAAAGAGCATTTAACAATAAGCACAGATTTACACAGCAGAATATTCCTCAGTTTCATGGCCAGTTGTATTTCCATTGCTAGCACAGCTATCAGCAGGATGTATTCAAGTGGAGGTAGAAGACCTGGAGACAATGTGGCTGGCAAAGAACATGACTACATTCTGCCCCCACAGTGACTTGGCCATGGGCTAGAGAGTGGTGTATACAGCCAAGACAAACACCAGCATCTGCAGTGGGTAAGTGCAACAACATTTAGGCATTCACAGGTAACATCACATTTGTCAGTCACAAAGCCTGTTGAAAACAGCAGGTCAAATAGGGCTCCAAGTCTTCTACATCAAATCTTTTCTATTAAATCCTTGTGTCAAACAAGAATAATATTGCAAATTCCTTTTCTGCTAGCAGGGGATAAAGCTGGGGGCAGTGGGAGACCCAGGTGATGATTCCAACCTATAGCACAGCTAGATCCCTGAATGTCCTCTCCATGGTACATATCCTACTCACTCTCAGTTTTGTGATATATGCTTTATACATTGCTGCCTTAAAAATAGCAGGTGGGAGCTCTCTGCTTTGCAAACCACAGAAAGATTTTCTAGCTAGTGTAGTTAATTTTAGTAAGAATAAAATCTTGTTCTTCAATTTTGTTTACATACACACACACATGTACATATAGTCTCAGATTTACATGCAGATAATATTTTCACTATGACATCACAAGCAATATTTAAACTACAATTTTCACATAAAAGTTAGAGACTTAACAGCACCTTACCATAAAGAGCTTTTGCACTTGTTCTTGAATTCTGCTCCCTCTCTGTCTGAGCAAACGTTGGGGAGCCATAGCCACTGGGAGAAAACATTTCTGGTTAACTTCTGTACAGATGTATTGACCACACAGAAACAGACACTGACAAACCCCTTATGTAGGACTACACATACCTACAAAATTACTAATAGAGGTAATGATACTGGCTAGTTGTTCCACATCATGAATACAACAAAGCATGTTTCATTTAGACTGGAAGCTCTTCTGAGTGATTTTTTTGTTGCATTAATACACAACTAATTAATCATTAATGCAAAATGAGGGCCTATTATATACACAGTTACTATGATAATTTAAGAAGTAGTAGTAGTAGTAATGACAACAACAAAAGTGTTAATTTTTTAAGACAATACTCACTGCTTTTCATAAAAGATTTAAAAGGATTATCATTGCCTACAAGTGAGAAGGCAACCCAACTTCCTTCTGGTGTAAAAAACTCACTTTAAAAGGGGAAACACTAGGGAAAACCTAACACAACACAGATGCCCTGCTCCACACAGTATTACATGGGGTTTTGGAATCAGTTTAGGTCAGTTCTCATTAGGGCTGCAAACGAGCCACGTCCTATACTTTTGTGCACTCTTATATCTCAGGGCAGGTAACACTTTCAGGTAACAGTTGCTCAGCTGTGTTTACTGGAAAACAATGTTTTCTCACAGATGGAAAGGGAAGCCTCATCTTTTATGCATGAAATGCATTCATTCAATGTTCCTCTTAAACATTTCAGGCATACAAAGACCTCTCCAAGTAACAAATTAAGTATGTTATGGCTACAGCAATTCATTTTTCTGCTTCAAATGACTCCAGTAATACAGCTTTACCCTTACACTAGCAATAAAATCACTCTGATGATTATCCATCAGTTCAGTTACATGGCGTGGAAACCCCACGTTCCTTTGCAGAAACTGACTTTGTAGTACTCTTTTTGCCTCAGATGATTATAGCTCTATCCAAAATGAAAGCACAAAGAAGAAAACACACCACTTTTTTTGCTCATAAAAGGAAAAATGGAAGGTATAACCTTACTTCATTTGAGGAAAATGACTTCCATATCCACCAGGAGGGGTGTTTGGTATATGCCCATTCATTCTTACTGTCACTCACTGAGGGAAACAATCTGGGAAAAGAAACAACAACATATCAATTGCAGTCTCTTAAAAGATGAAGGTTTGAGACAGATGTAATACAAACCTAATGAGAAAATTATGGTTGACTTGGGAAAGGAATTGCATCAAGAAACTCAATTGTTATCTGCATCGCAGTGAGGCCTTAAAGACCCGTTATGGAACTTCTCCCAATTGCAATTTGATAGTCAAGGCCTCAAATAATTTATAATTTAGTGAATAAAGCTGCTATTATTGATACAATGGTCTTTAGGAATAGCTTTAGAAATAAAAGGGTGACTAAACAAAGAACAATACTGCAGAAGTGAACAAGATGTTCCAAATGGAAACTTTAATGGAAAACCATGCTTGATTTTAACTAACAATTAAATTCTTTCAAAGAAAACTTTTGAAATGACCTTTTGATACATGTTCAATGAAACTTATAAACTGATTTGTTATAAAGATGCATTATCAAAAAAACCCACAATTTTTAGCACAAAGGAAAACTTAATTGGCTATTTTGGGACTTTAAAAAAAGCAGCATTTAACATCCTGAAAGTTTAGCTTACCAAACCTCTCATATAACAACAATACTGAAAAGCTATGATGAAGAAGTTAAAAGAATACCTTCTCTCTTTAATAACACACTCATAGAATCATATAATCATAGAATGATTAGGGTTAGAAGCGACTCCCAGAGTCCAGTCCAAGCCCCCTGCAAGAAGCAGGGACACCCCCAACTAGATCACGTTGCTCAGGGCCTCATCCAACCTGGCCTTGAAATTAAACTGAACTCAACTGAAATTAAAATTTACACTGGAAAGTGACTTTCACAATCCAATAAAAATT
>VXBZ01000538.1:74580-94663 GCA_013399135.1 Heliornis fulica
ATACATAAGTGTTTAAGATATATTTGAATATTTCTCTGCATCGCAAACATTAAATAAATAAATAAATAAATAAACCCAACTCTGCAAAATAGTGAAAAGTAAGTCAGATAAAATTTCTACCTAACAAAAACTCCATTTCCAAAGTATGCACAACCTGCTTGTTTGGACCAGGGCCACCTTCCAAAGAGCTTACCATCTGAATCATAGAATCATAGAATGATTAGGGTTAGAAGAGACTCCCAGAGGTCATCTAGTCCAACCCCCCTGCACGAAGCAGGGACACCCCCAACTAGATCACGTTGCTCAGGGCCTCATCCAACCTGGCCTTGAACGTCTCCAGGGATCCAGGGGCATCCACCACCTCCCTGGGCAACCTGTTCCAGTGCTCCACCACTCTCACAGGAAAGAACTTTTTCCTAATATCCAATCTAGTGCTAGTGAAGCACTAACTCAATTTACTGCCTCACTTGTACTGTTCCCTTCCCACTTCAGAGANACTGGAAAGTGACTTTCACAATCCAATAAAAATTAACAAATCTCTACTTGAATTTACCACAGGCAAATATTCTTTTAATTATACATAAGTGTTTAAGATATATTTGAATATTTCTCTACATCGCAAACATTAAATAAATAAATAAATANAGAGGCAGCAGCTGATTGACATACAGTACAAACTATAGTTTGCATCCACATTAGTGGAGAATAAATGTTATGAGGAGCAGCTGAGGGAACTGGGATTGTCTAGTTTGGAAAAGAGGAAGTTGAGGGGAGATCTAAGCACTCTCTCCACAACCTCCATTCATGTAAATGGGGCTGACCTTTTTTCCTTAGTGATGGGTTACAGAACAAGAGCAAATGGCATCAAGTTACACCAAGGGAGGTTGAGATTTGATATTAGGAAAAACTTCAACACTGAGAGGGTTGTTCAGTGTTGGAATGAGCAGCCCAGGGAGGTGGTGGAGTCACCATCCCTGGAGGTATTAAAAGACTGTTAGATGTGGTGCTGAGGGATGTGGTTTAGTAGTGGATGGCAGGTTAGGGTGATGGTTGGAATTGATGATCTAAAGGGCCCCTTCCAACCATGGCAATTCTATGATTCTGTTCTGCTCCTTTTATCTCAGCTCTAAAGTCTTCTGTCCATTCAATGAATGAGCACTATGGGTCATCTGTACTAAGAACAAAGCCATTTTCACACTTTTCTGGGGACCATCTTCCTACCTGAGATGCAGTTAGCAAAACAATCTAGACATGAGCTGCGCTGACTACATGCCAAACGTAATGTGGGAACACGGTGTTGCCTCTAGTGAGCAGATAATTGGTAATTTTGCTTAGCATCTCTTTTTAAAAAGAATTTATACTTTAACTGCTCCTTGCAAAATGTCTTTACCAACATAATGAGCACATTTTATTTCCATTTCTCCTGCACATCCCAACAAACACATCATGTACCCAACTTGGAGGCCTGTTTGGCTGCTCTCAGACACTTTTTATAGAGTGCAGTACTTAGCTGCTGTCTCCAGTAAATTACTATCTGTGTCGAGTGCTTGTCAATTCATTAGCAATTATAAGCTTTGGGAAGCATCCTGAAACTGTCCCATGACTTGAAGGGATAAAAATACTCATTTTCTCAGCAGAATTTGCCAGGTCACTGTGCACTCCTTGTTCCGTTTCAGCAACCACACGGACCATAGCGACTCAGGGTGCTCTTCTCCAGATCATACCACCATTAAGGTCTTCACTGCTTCCTATTGGCTATTAATTTTTATTGTCTGCAACTATTGCTCAATAAGTCTATTTGTTGTGCCTTTTTGTCATGTGTGACCTTTTTCATAGGCCTATTTATAACAAATCCAACAACCATCTGATTTGATGAGAGATCTGGAAAAAACTTTGGGTTTAGATGCTCTCAAAATTACTTCATTCCTCTAGTCTTAATCTGACAAATATTTGGGTTGGTATCTGTGCTCCACTTGATTTGATGAAGTGGTGAAACAGATCTTTTAAGTAGCAGGAATGCAATATTTTATAACTTAAAGCTTCTGCCTTTCAATTTAGCATAACACACTGAGTTTTAAGGCAGCAATGAAACTGAAGAGCAGATTCTCACATTTGGGTAAGAAAACATGTCTCATGTCTAAATACTGTAAGTCATAGCACCACTTAAGAATACATATAAAAATCTTTAAAATTTGATTTTTAATCAAGTGATACTGCAAATCTGAAGCCAGAAATTTTGTGCCTGTCTTCCAAACAAAACAAAAGGCAAGCACTTTTTTTTCTGCCAAGTAAGCACAAAAGTTGTAGTGAGTTTTAACTGATATGCAAGCAAAACACCACTTGCCACTTGGTAGTTGAGTAAAGCCAACAATATTTCCTGTCCCCCAAGCAATTTTCCATTGTGAAGAAAAAAAAAAATCAAATGCTTTCAAAATGCCAAGATAATCACTTTGACATGACAGTTTCAAGAGGTTATGCAATGCTTCTCTGACTTGGTTCAAGGAAGCTCTCAAATGCAAATACAAACAAACCCTTTACAGTCATTATTTATAATTAGCCCTCAATATTTACAACAGCATCAAAAAGCTACTCTTAATTCCTCCAAATTATCAGGCAATTTAATCTCTTTCAACCCAAATGTTTCTGAAAAAAGAAAAATGTTTTAGGAAAATGCTTTAAATTTTTTATTAAGTGCATGATGGAGAGAAGCAAAAAACCATAAAATGATAAAGTGTGCAGTGTTTTGCTTATTATTTATTCCCTTGCACAGCTCTCTCAGCTGTATTTCTCATCTCAAATGCTCTTTCATCTCTTACAACCAGTCCTGTAGCAGAATTCAACCCATGCACACTGCAAAGCCATTGTCATCCAGGAGCCTATTAATAAACTCCATTTCCTCTTTAATCTTCCCTTTCACCTCAGCCCAATAGTTCATGGCAACATAAGCTGGTGTCCTAAACTTTAACATAAACATCTGTCAGAATTAACTGTATGATCCCACTTTAGTAGGCCTGAAGTATCAACAGTTTACTTGTGAGTAAGCCCAAGAATGGTCATGTCTGTCTGAGGGTCCTGCCAAGAAATCATGCCTCCTCTGAACAAGAAATAATTAACACCAGGAAAACTATGTCAGAAGAAAATAATAACAGGAAAATAGCTAAACCAATAATATAGCTGCTAATATATTTTAAATATGTTCAAATAATATATTGTTTAAAATAGAAAGAGAACAGTTACAAATAGAATATTTAAGAAAACCCAAACCAACAACCAAACAAATCCTCTTCCAGCAGTATCAGAGACTGAATGAAATCACTGCTGCCATCAGCTTTATTTTTGAAGGGACCTTTTATATTGACAGTAAGCAGCAATATAAGTGACAAGGGTACAGCTTTTGCAGCAGATAAACGGATTTCTTTAACAGCCATATACAGGTGGGCCAATCCCAAGCATGAGCAATATACAGGAATACACAACATGATTATATTGGTCGTCAATACTCACTCAGATGCTCAATTACTAAAACACTCTGCTTTCCTCACCTTACAGCACGACAGCTGACTGAAAGCAATACAGTCTGTGCACAAGAACAAGCTGACACACACACAACTCACATGCTTTGCCATTTCATTTCCTAGTAGGAGGCTGAAGGCAGCAAAATCCCTCTATTAAAAAAAATAAAATCCCTTTTTTAGAAGGTAGAGCAACCCATCTGAAGAAAATGGTTCAGGATGAATTCTCTAGAGCATCTCAGTCCCACCCAGCAGCAGCAGATCACGGTATCAGTCAGAAAAAAAGAGAAACAGCTTAATGGTGTGGATATTTTAGAAATTATGGAGGGAGAAGGGTTAAGGAGAGGAGGATGTAGGGAAAGGAAAAGGAAAGTCAAGAATGGCTGGAACAGTAATTATGTACCAATTAAGAAACTGCTGTTACTAACAAGTCATTGTTATCTCATGCCTAGAACCCCCCAAGAATTCTTCCCCAGCTAGGCAGCAGGCAAGGCTCTAACTCCAGCCTCAAAAGAAAAACAAAACAGTGGACTACTACAAGGTAACACTTATCTGTAGTAGATCTGACATTGGTACAATGTCAGGTAAGAGCAGGCTTTCTCCATCTTCTGCCTTTTAGAAATACTACAGAACAACAAAACCACCACCAACAACAGATGTATCCAGGTAAGACCAAGTCACTAGGAGTTCAATAAAAATGCCTCTATACTATTCCACATTTTTCAGTACTGCTATTGTAGAGAATAGTAGAAAAACTAGTTAACTTGCTGCATAACCTACTATGCTTTATTTTTTCCTTCTCAAATCTCCCATTCACCCTCATACACCTCCTTTAAACACGAGCTACTCCCTCATGCTCAATTCCAGCATAGTTATTACTTTTACCTCCCTTCTTCCTTCAGGCTGGGGCCATTTCCTTAGTTATTCCTTACGTGTCCACTTGTGTCTACTTAGCTGTTCTGACCCAACACTCACCTATTTATATCTTCACTCCAACCCCTGACTTTCAAATGGGAAACTCCTACTGGAAATAAATCCCACGGGGTCTGATGAAATGTTGCCACTGCCCTCCGCTTCGGGACTTGCTTCAGACAACAACCGAGTTCTGCTGCCTGTTCAACATCTTGCCTCGAGATGAAGACCAAGATGCACATCCATGCATAAGTGAGCACTGCTCTGGAATGACCACTGGGGATTTTCCATCCTCAGTACACTGATAGCACAATTTCTCCAAGACAAACTGCTACTGGTTGGACTGGCAGCAGCTCTGTACCATCACGTTTTCAAATTTCTACTAAAAGGACTGAAACATCCAAATGCCACTCAGAAAGATGACAGAAAAACCATCACATGCAACAATGAAAGCTAGATCCTACAAGGAATGCAGTTTCAAGACAAAACATTTGGATTTAATTCACCACCAGTCAGGCTGTTGTCCCCTTTGCCTCTTTCAAGCTGCTCTATTAATGGGTGGGCTGAAAGCTCTCTGAGAAAACAGGTATGGAGGAACATGCTCCTCTCTCCAAGTGTAGGACTTCAAGCAAACTAAGTGCAACAGCCACAATAAAATCAGTCTGAAAACACTGTTACTTTCAAGTCTTCACTGGATCAGAGCAGTTGTCCAGCATGGCCATTAGTATTAATTAAAGTGCATCTTAGGTTATATAAATATACATCGAGTCACATCCTGTGTTTAGATTTCAGTGCATCCCCAAAGAACCATTGTGATGGATGAACTGTCACCTAAACAGGGTTCCTGCTGAAGAAACCTGCTGGTGAGAAGGGAAGGAGTGGACTGAATGTACCTCCCAAAACTGAAGAAAACTGGAAAACTGATTGAAAATAAAAAATGCCCTTTAAATCCTCTTTTATCTAGTATATTTCCAAGTTATCTGCTGTTGAGGAAATGTTCTACCAATGCAATTGAAATAGGTATCTTTTATTTTGAGAAGGGGAAGAATATGAAGACCAACAGGAAGAAGCAAATGAATAAACTTCAGATAGATCCTGCTCCTTGATTTATCTCTTTTTATTACCACACTAACAAAGAACATACTTGAAAACGTACTTATTCTGGCATGGCAACCTATTTCCATTCATTTCACTCAGGTCTGGGCCATGATTTATAATTAACTGTATTGAAAGGAAAAAGAAAAAAAAAAAAAAACACCCCAAAAACCTCCAAACCAGCTTTGCAGATACAAAAGCTTCAAAGGCTTGAAAATCCCTATTAGAGCAAAGGAACGTTAATAAATATGCCAGCAGTAAAGCCACCACTCACTGCTATTTTTAATTAGAGAATTAACCACCTCATCTAAAGCAAGATGAGTATTAATTATCAAGATCAGGATAATTACACAGATCTTGCAGAATGTATCACCACAGCTGGAAGACCAGTGTCTAGTGTAAAGAAAGGAAAATCCCAAATCCAAAAACCCAAGCAAAAAGTCTACCCATAAATAAAGACTCCTTACTAAAAAGTAAGGTGTCCAACAAACATGAAAGAATTTATAGAAGGAGTTAGAAAGAGAGGATTAAAGTATACCATGAAAATCAGTGTCTCTAATAACTCTACCTCAAGTATTTGAAGAGGATAAAAGGAGAAACTCTTCCAAGGGAAGTGGTTATGGATTTAGAGAGCCTGTGTCATGCTACACCAAAATTACTTAGGCACCTTCTCTGGAGCATCCAGGAATTGCTGTGTATGCACCCATGTGGACCCACTGAAAATACACTGGGAAAACACTTCTCATGGGATAATCCCCAGCACCATCACTACCTTCTCCCTTCCAGTATTCAAGGAAGTGCTATACAACAGTTGCAAACCAAGAAGCTAAAAAAAAAAACAACAAAAAAACTGTTTGCATTTAGACTTTATTGAAGCTCAGAGCAGTGGTTCTCAATTCATACTTGACTTTGAAGACTATTGCTTTTACTTCAGACCTGAGGAAGGCCCCAGTTGAAGGCCCCAGACCTGAGGAAGGCCCCAGAAAGAGTAGATGGAAAGCATCTACTCTTTCCCTGTTGACAGCACAGCCATGAGCTAGGAGAGGATGATATCTTTTACTTACAAATTCTAACCCAAATATGGCTACAATATCTCCACCTAAAGAGAAACATACAGTAATTTATTCTGGTTCAGGATTTCACTAGGTCTTTTTGTTGTTTTTGTTGTTTGGGTTTTTTTTTCCCCTACACCAAAGTTGGAACCAGTGACTGGTGAACACAGCTGACCTAGCACAGATACCATAGTTTTATTTCTCTTCTTCACACCCTCTGATTTTTTCATTATTTCCTTTTATCCTCTGTTATGTCATACTTCAACCTGGATCATTAGATTTCAAATGAGGGCACTCTGGACATTGATTTGAAAGTGAGCTTACCATGCACAGCCAAGGTGGTATCAATTTGACTTTAGAAATGAGAATTTACACACAATATTATTAATATTAGTGTGCATGTTTAGAAGGGCCAGCAGAAAGCTCAGGAAGAAATAGTTCACAAAGGGTGTTTCTTTCAAATGCCCTGTGAAGATGGCTCTCACCACAGCAAAGACACCACACAGCAAATAGATCATGAAATTTGGAAATGCTTTTCCCTTTCAAGCTGAAAACAGTCTGTGAGCACAGCTGAAGGAGTATTTTTTAACATTTTTTGTACTGAAGTGCTTTTGAAAATGTTATGAAATTACAATAATTTGTTTTTAAATATGAAAACTTTAAGACTAATTGCAGTAGTACTGTAAGTGGTCTTAGGTCTAAGCATCTTTAGGTGTTGACTCTTGTTTTAGATATTTTTTCCCTATTAGTCTGGCTAAAATTTAGCAACTCCCAACATAGTTAAATACTGCTTGCTGCTGTTAAATTGACTGAATGAAACTGCCTTAACCACACATCCACTTCTTACTTGCAAGCTTGACAGATGTGTCATGACATGGTGACATTACTGAAGCTGGTGTGGCAGAGTCCCTAACAAAATCTTAACTGAACCTATATAATGACATACTCCAACCAGACCATTAAAATTAACCTGGAGTAGGAGGAAAAGGACAGGAAGACTTCTTAATGCCTCTCCAATTTAGTTCAGTAGAACAGTGGATAAACCTCTTGCCCTCACAAATGTACCATCTACAGCAGCTTCACCACAAACTATTTAGCTTTTAACCCCTTCTCCTGCCAGCTGACATGTCTATTCTTTTTCATCCTTAACATGGCAGTACAAAGGGTAAGTCAGGACAAAGGAATACTCCAGAATGAGTAGGGTTCTACCTATCTGAAGTCCCTCAGGGGTCAGTACTGGGACCAGTATTGTTCAGTGTATTCATTGATGACCTGGATGAGGGAACAGAGTGCACAGTCAGCAGGTTTGCTGGTGACACAAAGCTGGGAGGGGTGGTGACACACCAGAAGGTTGTGCTGCCATTCAATAAGACTTAGAGAGGCTGGAGAGCTGGGCAGGGACCCCAGGTACCAGTACAGGTTTGGGACTGGCCGGTTGGAGAGCAGTGCAGGTGAGAGGGACCTGGGGGTCCTGGGGGACAGCAGGATGACCATGAGCCAGCAATGTGCCCTTGTGGCCAAGAAGGCNGGATGGAGCCAGGCTCTTCTCAGTGATGGCCAGTGATAGAACAAAGGGAAATGGGTGCAAAATGGAACATAGGAAGTTCCATGTGAATATCAGGAAAAACATTTTCACCATGATGGTGACAGATCACAGGAACAGGCTGCCCAGAGAGGTTGTGGAGTCTCCTTCTCTGGAGATATTCAAGACCAATCTGGTGTTCCTATGTGGTTTAATCTAGGTGATCCTACTCAGGCAAGGGGGTTGTACTAGGTGATCTTTGGAGGTCCCTTCCAACTCCTAATATACTGTAATTCTGTGATCATTTCCATTAAAAAGTATCAGCTAGTTAATTAGAAGAACCATCTCTAGGTTAATCCTACAAGATTATAATCTTGTATTAAACATGACAACATGGAAACAGACAAAAAAAGGTCTTGAAGGAGCAACATATACTGGCTTCCCAATTATCTTAAACACCTAAGCTCCATACTAGTGTGGACCACCCTTTGATGGTATCCTGTGATGATATGGACCCAGCATCATTTGTGAAACTTTCCACCAAGTGCTCTGAATTAAGTCTCACAAGCCTGGAAAGCCTCAAACTTTACTACAGGAATCACTGCCAGATTTACATTTTTATAAGGTTAACAAAAAAAATAGAAAAAAAAAAAGAAAATGTTATTTGCATGCAGTTCAGTGAAAACTGAGGGTTGTTTCTCAAGTGTGAACAAATGTAAAAGATTTAGAAGCTACTGATCAGAACACAGCAAATTAGAGATGCTGAGCTGAAAAGTAAGCTGATAGTGAAGCTCAAGAGCAAAACTAAAGCTTTGCTTTTCAATCCTACTGAGAGGATATTATTCTAATTATGCTGATTAATGCTTCAAAGTTCCCTGTTAAGAAATGCCTACATTAAACAGTGTGCAGACAAGGCAGCAAATGAAGTTTCACAAAGCTGATATACAAAAACTCCTGACTTTCAGTAACATGATTTAAAACAAATGTCAGCATCATAATGTTTGGGAATTAAACAAGGTTTTTTATGCTAGAAAAGTCAGTAGCAGAGGCATTACCAGCCTCTGAAGTAGTTTCAAAGATTTCACAATTTCTTTTGATGTTACTTTCACGTATACACAATGTTGCAAGTATTAAATTATCACACGATACCTGGAAAGCATTTGAATTTATTTCAAACACTGTCAGCATATCTTCTGAGCAGCCCAGGTTTTCACTTCTGATTAGTGGAATTTATCCTCAGACTGTACAGCTATGGAGTTGTGCTCTATAGTACCAACACTGCCAAGACCTGTGTCAGAACTCCACACCTGACCTCGCAGAACAGCACATTCATCCTTTAACTGCAGCTGGTTTACAGACACTAGTAACTGGAAAGTGTACACTACCTTTAAAACTTACCCTGGGTAACAGGAGTCCTATTTTTTTTTTCAAACTATGTCCTAAGAAAACTATTTTGCTTTTAATCTAACAGGGAAAATGCACTGAAATTTCAGTTGGTACCTAAGTTGCCATACAGTCACTCAACTGATCATTACCTCAGGAAAGGGACCTGGGGGTGTTGGTTGACAGCCACCTAAACATGAGCCAGCAGTGTGCCCAGGTGGCCAAGAGGGCCAATGGCATCCTGGCTTGGATCAGGAACGGTGTGGCCAGCAGGACCAGGGAGGTGATAATCCCCCTGTATTCTGCACTGGTGAGGCCTCACCTCGAGTACTGTGTTCAGTTTTGGGCCCCTGACTTCAAGAAGGACGTTGAGGTGCTGGAGCGTGTCCAGAGAAGGGCAACGAGGATGGTGAAGGGTCTGGAGAACAGGCCCTACGAGGAGGCTGAGGGAGCTGGGGGTGTTTAGTTTGGAGAAGAGGAGACTGAGGGGAGACCTTATTGCTCTCTACAACTCCCTGAAAGGAGGTTGCAGTGAGGTGGGGGTTGGTCTCTTCTCCCCAGTAACAGGTGACAGAACTCGAGGTAATGGCCTCAAGCTGCGCCAGGGAAAATTTAGGTTGGATCTTAGGAAGAACTTCTGTCCTGAGAGAGTCCTCAAGCATTGGAACAGGCTGCCCAGGGAGGGGGTTGAGTCCCCATCCCTGGAGGGGTTTAACAGACGGGGAGATGCGGTGCTTGAGGACATGGTCTAAGGGTAGACTCGGCGGCGGTAGGTTAATGGTTGGACTGGATGATCTTAGGGGTCATTTCCAGCGTTAAAAATTCTATGATTCTATGATTTTTCATTAATAGTGAAGACAACTTGAGAAGGGACCTAGATACATGGTGTCCATTAAGCAAGATAACAAAAGAAACAAAACAGAGACTCTGAAAATAAGGTGGAAGAGAGCAAAGACAGATGAAAATTAATATTAAAGAATTGGAAAATAAGTTGCACTAGAAGCTATTATAAGACCTAGCACCAGCAGTCACTGACTTTTAGAAACCCTTTTCAGTTTTTCCCATCTACAAAAGAAATAAGCTATCACTCAGGGGTGCTGAGTGAACCAGTTGAGATATGCAATTCAATACTGTCAACAACACAAAGACTTTTTTGTCACTGGGAGTTATGCACTGGAAAAGAATGTTTGTTTTTACCCCCTTGGCACCAAGCAGGTCATCTCAAATCACTTCCCACTCCAAGCAGTGTGGAGTAACACAGAGATAGGAGAAGATTTTATGGTTGGACTCGATGACCTTAAAGGTCTTTTCTAGCCTAAGTGCTTCTATGATTCTAAGAGCTGTGTGACTAGTTGTACACAATTGCCAAGTCGAAGGGTCAGCCCCTCTATAACACATGGCATTTCCTTGATTCTTTTCCTTCTGTAACAGGAATCTGAAACAACAGACTTCAAGGACAGTTTCCCTTCACCTAGGGTCAAAATCAGGCATATGACTGAGCAGTAAGCCAGTCTCATGACCTGGAATACAGCCCATGCTGTTCTCAGCCCTGTCAGACAAGTAGCAACTCACCTGCATCCAAACCTCAGCTGCAGATGCTGGTCTGAGTCACCAAAAACCTCCAGCATCCATTTTGGTTTGCATTACTGTGCACACATCCTAAAGAGATTATATGGCAATCCAGTGAGTAAACAAAATGCTCTGTCCTAAAAGTTCAAGCATAAGTAAGCAATCCACACTGAGGCTACAATTATTCAGCACAAAGTGATTCAAGTGTAAAAGAACTTTGTGAACTGATGTCACAGCTGAATGGAGTCACACCCAACCATGGTATTAATGGGGCATTTCCACAACTCAGCATTTGTATTGGGGGAGAAAAATAGGCTGAACAGTAACAGATTCCATAGTTTGTCACATGAAAATTAATTTAAACATTTGGTATTTCGTATCTCTGAATTACTAGTTTCAATTAGTAATGTCTTCCTACATAGAAACAATTTTCTCCCCCAGGGATCTGGGCCAAGCCTTTCCTCTACATGTTTCACAGAAGTAGTAACATTTATTCAGCTAATGGTAATTTTTTAAGGGTTTTTTGGTTTTTTTCTTTTTTGTTTTGTGATTGATTTTTTTTTTAAATTACCTGATCAAAAAGAGAAATTTCAGTTATTTTTCAAACCAATTAAAAAACTCATATTTCCCAAAGTAATAACTGATGTGAATGCCTGGGCTTGCCAAGTTACAGTCTTGACTTTTAGAAGCAAAATTGTATTATTTTATTCTGTGCCCTTATAATCACATCCCAGTTTTCCAGCAAACATCCAGTGATTAAAGATGACAAAATTAGAAAAATGGGTTTAGGCTCAAATTTGCTCTAATTATTGAGTTTGTATTTTCATGTATCACAAAAAACTTCATCCAGGAATTTGTCATCACTGGTTACCAAGGCAAATTCAACAGACTATCACTAGAAAGCTTTTCTGAAAGAGTGCAACCAGGTATTTTATTGCAATTTGATTGCTCATTGAAGTGAAAAAACTGTGACACATTTCCAAAGTCAATTTGGTTTTTTTTACTGATGTCAGATAGGTTCCCAGTGGAAACTTCACTCTGGGAGAGGAGCCCAACATACCCTGCCCCCAGGAAATGTCAGAGAAGATCTGTTTTGTTTTAAAGTTCCCACAGGTTTTGAGGGAAGCTAACTTTCAAAACCCTTCCAGAAGATGGAATTACTGTTCTCCACTCAGTTCTTGTGTTAGATCTGAATATGTAAAAAGTAAGTGTGGGTGGGAAGGTAGAGGGGAGAAAGGGAAGGAGCTAAAAAAAGCTATTGACCTTTTCCTGCTTGGAAGGGTGAGAAATGGGATTGGGAGCATCGGAGTGAACAATTCATTTCCTTGAACACCAAAAATTGTTTTAAAGTTGATTCTAGTGATCTTAACATGATATAGAAAATTCCCATCTACATTCTTTTTTTCAAAGAGACAGGCACCCTTTTAATTATGAATTAAATAATATCTTTGCCTTTCAAGATGAGTCGTCACTGTATGAGGATCTTGCCCAAATAATAGTTGAGAGATATTATAGGTTGGTTGGAGTTTTCTTTGTTTGTGGTTCTCTCCCTCACCCTGTCCCTCTCCTCAAAAAGCATTCTTGGATCATTTTGTATCTCTCTTTGGTTCTTCTAACAGATGATGAGAAGGACTGGGGAGTGCTGGTGGATGAGAGACTCAACATGGCCGACAATGTGCTCTGGGGCCCAGCAGCCAACCGCATCCTGGGCTGCATCCAGAGGAGCGTGGCCAGCAGGGGAGGGGATTCTCCCCCTCTACTCTGCCCTCGGGAGACCTCACCTGGAGTACTGTGGCCAGTGCTGGAACCCCCAACATGAGAAGGACATGGAGCAGTTGGAGAGGGGCCAGAGGAGGCCACAAAGATGATCAAGGGGCTGGAGCACCTTTCCTATGAGGACAGGCTGAGAGAGTTGGGGCTGTTGAGCCTGGAGAAGAGGAGGCTCCGGGGAGACCTTCTAGCGCTCTGCCAGGACCTCAAGGGGGCCTACAAGAAAGATGGGGAGAGGCTGTTCAGTAGGGCCTGTTGTGACAGGACAAGGGGTGATAAAGGGTTTGAAAATAGAGGGAGGGAGATTTAGATTGGATATTAGGAAAAAGTTCTTTGCTGTGAGAGTGGTGGAGCACTGGAACAGGTTGCCCAGGGAGGTGGTGGATGCCCCTGGATCCCTGGAGACGTTCAAGGCCAGGTTGGATGAGGCCCTGAGCAACGTGATCTAGTTGGGGGTGTCCCTGCTTCTTGCAGGGGGGTTGGACTGGATGACCTCTGGGAATCACTTCTAATCCTATTCATTCTATGATTCTATGATTCTATGATACTGATCAGACTATGAGACTTCACAGGCTGCTTGACTTTCAACAGCAATAAAACTGCCTCAAAGGAGGTTATGCTGTCAATTGGAATAAGATAGATTACCCATGGAGATAGTCCTGAAAGTAATGAATTTTATCTAATAAATATTTTCAATAAGGCCCTTATCCTTCTGGTTACACCCATGTGGTTAGAAAATATGTAGAATACAGCAAAGAACACGAGAGAAAGGCATCCACAGGAACCACTGGAAGGGTGAAGGCCTATATAAATAGAGCTTTCTCCCACATTGTGGCCAACTTAGAAATCTTGTTTATTGTAAAACTTAAATAGCTCCTTACCAATGCTTAAACTTTGTTTACAGAGCTTCTAGTTGCCTATACTGCTTTCTGTTTTTTGTTTCCATGTCTATACATTTTCTATTTGATGAGATTTAGAAGGATATTTTTTCTTTTTCCAGAAGGCACACTAGATAAACTTTAAACTTGTACCCAGTTTCAAAGTAAAAATATTTGTCCAAGACAAAGCCTCCATTCAGAGTCCCTGTTTTTACTACAGTAAGAAAAATAGCAGTGCCCTGGATAATTTGTTCATGCATGCCAATAAAAGCACACTGGATCAGAGCCAGCACTTCTACCATGCACCCAAAGACTTCTGAAATCCTACAAAAGGCAGAACTCTTTTTCTCTACTTATCCTTTTTCTATTCACCATTTCCAAAACTTATTACTTGCTTTCATTACATATATCCTTATATTATTTTCCTTTTTTAGTTGCTTCTTACCATAAGACTAAAGAATAAAAGCAAAGCTTTTGAAGAAAGTATTTTATTAAGACACAAAATTAAAAAAAGAAATATCTTTCAGTTATTACAGACCTCAAAGACCACCTAGTTCCAACCCTGTCATAGGCAGGGGCAACCTCCATGAGACCAGGTTGCCCAAAGCCCCATCCAACCTGGCCATGAACATTGCCAGGGCTTCCACAACCTCTCTGGGCAGCCTGTGCCAGGTACTCATCAGCCTCAGAGTAAAGAATTTCCTCTTTATATCTAATCTAAATCTACTCCCTCTCAGTTTAGAGAGCCATTACCCTATCACTATTTCTGCTTGCAAACAGCCCCTCTTCAGACTTCTTGTTGCCCCCCTCCAGGTACTGGTAGGTCACAATTAGGCTTCTTTGCTGAGCTTCTCGTTCACCAGCACCCTTCTCCACATGGCCCCTCTCAACTTTCCACCCATCCTATATATATCTTTAGACAATATTTGAAATGTTGAATGCTTATCCTTCTGAGATCCACTCTAAAGCATATGAAAGAGACTAAAGTATATTCATATTGTAGAGTTATAAAGAATTAAGAAACATGCCAGCACAGATAGTTAGGTACCTATCCTTTCATGCAGGCCTCAAGATACTTGCTGCTTAAGATAGGGCAGATCTGTGACAAAGTGAAGGTATAAAGGAACCTGGAAAAAAATATTGGGAAGTTATTCAAATCACAGTGAGATTTACAGTGCATATGGGCATTCCCAAACCCCTGTGTTTTTCTAAACAGTCTCCTAAACAATCACAGGAAAGGTTTTTTTTTTAAAAAAAAAAACCACAAAAGTTATCTTCCATCCTTAGTACCTGTGCCAAGGTACATCCCAAAAAGTACCACTTCTTAACCTTGTGAGAGAGATGGAAATCCAAGCCTAGGGAAACCCAGGGACTCATTAGCCTCACCCTGAAAAGGTTTTTCTCTAAAAAACATTCTAAAACCTTCCCACAATTAAAACTAAATTGATAGTTTCTATCCACAGCATACCCAACAAATACACTAGGTTCTTCATGTGAGGAAAAGAAGAAAAAAAAAAGTAACAACATGTATCCAATAATTGTTAAAATGGGCTTATAAAAACATCCTGCTCCTCAGTCCTGTTCAATTGGGATATTTGGTTTACTACTACCTCCTGTCTCTTTTGTAAGTTATCATTCATACCAACACTGCAATTGGCCTGAAAGGATGTTGTCACACATGTATCATCTCATATACTTTTCCAGCTAAGCAATCCAAAGTAAGCAGAGGCCAACTTCTATTTTCCCATAGGAACCCACAAGGAAACAATATTACAGTTACTTCATCCATATATTATCTTTCATTATCTCTGTGTTTTTTCTAAATCTTATCCCCTTGCTTCTTCAACTTTCTATAACCTCTTCTCTTTCCTCATACTGATTAATTTGGTCTTGTGCTTTTCAATTCCTTTTCTTTTTGTCATGAATACATGAATATCCACAGTACACATTCTGAAACAAAGCAAATAGAGAAAAACTAATCCAAATGCAGCCTCAAAAATAGTTCCTAATATCATCCAAAGCCTCTAAGAACTCAGCTTGCCATCTGCATTGTGTCCCTCATCTGCTGTCTGACTGGGTTAGATGACCACCAAAATAATTAATACCAACAGCTGTAAATATTGGCTTTCCCAATGGAAGTAGTAAAAGCATTTGAGGTAGGTTTTGGTGGGTTTTGTGTGAATGGATGGGTTTTTTTGTGTGTGAATGGATAATTTATGTTTCCCAGCTATTGCATTAAGCTTTCTGAAAGCTCACAGTCATTCACAGATAGATTTAGGTGAAATAGCACAAACAGTTACTGCTTCAACTGCCTATCACCTCTTCTCATCTTTGCAAGGATGCAAAAACGTGACATAAAAATCTCAACTTCTCTTTGGGAGAGAGAATTTGAAATCCAGTGCAGAAGAGCAAGTTACAACTGGAGGGGTTGAGCTTACAGCTCGAGTAAGATTTAGCACAGGAATAAGTCACTATACTGGGATCACAGGAAGGTTGTCCAATGCCCCATCTTTGTCCATACACAAGTCCCCAAGCTACTCACACCTGGGTGACATTGTAAAAGTTTTCACCACAAACTAAAGAAGTAGCTTTACCTACCCAAAAATCACAGAATCACAGAATAGTAGGAGCTGGAAGAGACTTCAAAAGATCACTCAGTCCACCCTCCCTGCCCAAGCAGGATCATCTAGAGTAGATCACACAGGAACGTGTCCAGGTTGGTCTGGAATGTCTCCAGAGAAGGAGACTCCAGGACCTCTCTGGGCAGCCTGTCCCAGTGATCAGTACCAGTAAATGGTACTTTGCAAAAAGCCTGCTGAACCAGGGCCTACTCTCACATTCCTCAGCCACTTTCTTAGGCTCTAAGCAACAGATCTAAATAGCTTTTTAAATCTTCTGTTCTCCCCAGGCTTTCCTTCACCCCAAAACCAGCTACCTATCTGTGCATTACTCCACCAACGTTCTAAACCAGTTTTACTGCAGAAAGAGGCCACAACAAGATGGGACACCACCACAGAGTGCAATGAGCAGGGCAGTCCAGCAAGGATTTTCATCAGAGGTGTCATGTCTCCTGCCATCTGCAGCTGGACACTGTCTGCCAGATGGCAACACAGTGCCTGGTGTTACTGAATCTCCTCAGGCCTGCTCTGAAACACCACGTTTTGTCCTCTGTTTCCAGAAGAAAGTGGGAGAGATGCAGTCTACTGCTCAAATAAGAGGAGACTCCCTGGCCCCTGTGCTGATTGCCCACTCCACAGCAAAGCAGCCTCAGCCTTCAGCTGCCCCCAGGGCAGAACTGACCCTCAGTCACACCTTGAGCTGGTATTTCAACAGCAACCTGCCTGTTATCACCCTCAGAATGCTGTTTAGTCCTAGGAAGATGTTGTAAATACCCAAGTAAGAGCTGGTGATGGTCTGTAAAAGCCATCACAACAGACAGAGCTGCCCCACCACTTAATCCACGTTTCTTTTCCCCACTACAGCTGCCAGACCCTGGCCCCATGGCAGCCACCCTTGCATGGGCCTGGCTCCACATCCCAGTGAGACACCTTCTCCAGAAATGACCCTGCTGTGGGCCACCCACCCATGCCAGGGATATTGCAGCCACTTGCCTTATCATCCATGCAGGAGGGCTGGTAGGAGCAAAGCATTAATTGGGATGGTGCATTGCAGGAACAGAGTCATGCTGCCCATCAAGGTCAAAACACCTAGCCAAGGGTGTCAACACAATTAGTGTCTAGCCAAGCTGGCCAAGCCAACTATGTTTGTGCCCTCTGTCAAAAGGAAAACAGCAAGGCTGGAGTCCAGAGCACTGAAGATGACATTTACACAAAATACATGTTAAGAAATAAATTTCTTCCTTTGCCATGATCCAGCTTTGTGACTTGGTCCTTCTGTGCATACATAAATCTCAACCAGTGGCAGCCTCTCAGGTGATGTTAACAGATATATACAGCCACTTTCCCTAAAAGAAGTAAGAAAAACAGGAGGTTGCTGCTCTGCTCAGATTTCAGATATCAAGGATTACAGAAATTTGAAAGAGAAAAAGCCACTGGATTTGGTCTTTTTCCTGCTACAATACCGTTTTCCTGAGCATTAGCTTTCAAGTTTTACTCATGGAGTGGCACCTCTTGAAAAATCTTACACCTGAAGAAAAACAAATGTAGATGAGACACAAGAGAGTCCTGCCAGCAGAAATGTAGAGCTGAGAGCAAACTGTGCTGCCCTTCCCCTCCTGCCCAAGCACCACTGCCATTCTGTATGACACAGCAGCTCCTGTCAACCCAGGAGGTTCTTCTGTACCTTAAGAGGGACTTTTGGTTTGGATTCTCACAGCTGGCTAAAGGAAAGGTACACCAGGTTTCAGCTGACACCACTGAGACTTGTTAAAACCCATGCTCATTTGGAGAAAATATGGAGAACTTACTATCCAGTGGGGGGAAATCTCACACTCTTTCAGGCTCAAATAAAGGCACTTGCAGTAAATAGTCTCAAAATCCCTTATTGTTTCAGAAAAATAAGAGTCCTGTTGTCCCCATTTTCCTCACTGCCTCTTTTCCCAGTGAAAAGCATGTATAGCACAGCTTAGTCCCCAGAATATTTGCATGCTTCCACAAGGAGCATATTAGAAATTCACATGCTTTGGGGAGGGAGGGGAACTATTGCTTTGGAAAAAGGGAAATCCCAACAGATGTCCTAATGTCTTTTCCTGCTGCCCAGATCAACTGGCGAGTTCTCCAGGGCTCCTGTGTAGTTCATTCCTGCCAAGTTTTAGTATTGCTTAGCAGATGGCTTCTTCTCACCGTGCACAGGGCTTTCCCCTCCCCAGCACTGAGGAGTTTCAGGTCAACCAGAAGCAAAGACACTGGTCTGCCAAGCTTTTCTACCAGCAACCTTCACACCTGCATGGCCTCACTCTCCTGGTGCAACCTTGAAGCTGAAGGGCTGCTAAACATCCTCTTCTCTTGTATCCATGAGCAGAAGCAGCATTGCAGCCCTTAACACACATGATCCTACAGCTCTGGCACATGACAGTAAGGACAAAGTGCTCCAGTAACACAAACCCAGCAGCAGCCATGGCTCCCCTTCCAAATTTCAGGCATACGTGCACAGCACCCTCATTCCCAGTAATGAGGAATGACACTTGCTCTGAGTGGTTAATAAAGCCTTTCACCACTGGAAATTGTCCTCAGTACACGAGGTACTAAGGCACCTCTAATGAAGGAGGAAATTAGACTCTCTTGGACTTGCTCCCAAAATGGAAATATGTAATATGTGATGTCATGTAATTTGCACTTTCCTAATACTGGGTTGCTCTTATCTAATGCTCCTCTCCTCCTCGTGTTTTAGTGCACTCTGAGGGAATATTATCCACATGATGCAGAAAACTAGCCACATGCAATACAAAAACTAATGCCAAACTGACCACAACTGCTTTTCCAGAGCTGATTTCCAAAACTGTCCAAGTGGACACAAGGAATGGAAGAAATCTCTCACTCCTGACTCATGCTGCTGGCCTGAACATGGAGTGGTTCATCAGTCAGAAATGGCATTTGGACACCCCCATCCCCAGGAGCAGGGTTGAGGGAGGAGGGCTGGAAGCATCCACAGCTCCAGTGTTGTGGAAGAGAAAAGATTGCACAAAACTTGATGAATCTGTGCTACATTTCAAGCCACAAGAATAAGAAAGGAAATTGTAAGCAGCATAATGATTTTTGTATATTTCTGAATTATCTAGAGAGACCTATATCTCTGCAATATAATTTATATTGCCTACTCTCCACAGCCCACAGAGTTAGAGTCATCTGTGTTGCTCTCTCTCAAGCCTACAAATAAGGTCAGGAGAAAACCATGCTTCCACTCTTTTTTTTCTTTTTAAAAATCCCCATTAAATTATGATCAGACCCCTGACATGTGATGCTACTATAAGAAATATTCAAAACAACAGTTCAATACTTCTAACCACAAAAGCAGAAAAAAAGAAGCCCATAATAGGGTTACCAAAGTTCTTGGAGCCTGTTTGAAGACAGAGATGGCACTGAAGAACTATTTAGAAGTGGTGTGCAAGGGGGAAAGTCATGACAGCATACTGAGTCTGTGACTGCCTGGACACTGAGATAGTCATTTGGCACTGATAATCATGACAAGTCAACTAGGCTGAACTGACAGCATGAAGAAGAACTAAAAGAAAACTCTAAAAGAGCATTATGAGATGAAAAATAGTCTCTCCAAATGAAAGCTACAGGGTTTTTTAATTATTTTTTTTTCTTTCCAGAGAGTTGAGGGCCACAAAGATGATAAAGGGGCTGGAGCACCTTTCCTACGAGGACAGGCTGAGAGAGTTGGGGCTGTTGAGCCTGGAGAAGAGGAGGCTCCAGGGAGACCTTCTAG